>OX456527.1:115651141-116088641 GCA_949748255.1 Eustalomyia histrio
AGGTCCTTTTTATTAGTTCTTATCAATTTTTTATTAGACAAAAATTATTTTTTTTATGTAATTTTTCAAGTAACTGGGTGAATTAAATAAAATTTGCAAATGGTAAGCAATCAATATATTATAACATAAACTTTTAAAATTGGTATAAACATTTATACAGTTTGGTTGAAAAGTTCCTGCGCTCACCAAGAGATGGCACTGCTAGCTCCAAACTTTTTTTTCTCAAGTTGGTATAACTGTCCTGAGAACACATGCAAAGTTGCAAGTCATTCTGTCAATTCTTTCTATGTTTACAAGCCATTTGAATTTGACGTGTCATTGATTTTTTTTAATATGGAAAAATTGAATATCGTGCAGCCATTAGATTTTTTTGTGTTGAAGGGTTTAAAAGCAAAGGAAATTTATAAACAATTGTTAGAAGTGTATAAGGAATCCTCACATTCAAAACGCACCGTTGAATTTTGGGCTGGTGAATTTAAACGTGGTCGTACCAGCCTTAAAGACGATCCACGCGAAGGACGACCAAAACCTGCAACCACAGCAGAAATCATTGAGCAGGTACATAATATAGTTAGTGAAAATCCAAGTTTGACTAAGCGTGAAATTGCTAATGCCGTAGGCATCTCAGACGAACGAGTACTCCATATTTTACATGAAGAATTACGTATGAAAAAACTGTTTGGAATATTAGTGCCGCACACATTAACAAATCAACAAAAACTGGATCGAAAACAAATTTCTCAGCTTAATTTGGAGCGTTTTAGCCGAATAAAACCGACTTCTTGCGTCGTTTTATAACTATGGATGAGACTTGGATCTACCACCATGATCCTAAATTAAAACAAGAACGTTTACAGTGGACTGAAGCTGGTTGTTCAGCTCCAAAGCAGGTGAAGTCACAACGATCAGCAAAGAAGGTTATGGTATCAGTTTTTTGGGATGCAATAGGAATTTTGTTGATTGATTATCTTCAAAAAGGTAAAACAATCAACTCTGAATATTATTGCAGCCTTTTTGGATCAGCTGAATGAAAAAATTCGTGAGAAAATACCTGGTTTAAAGAAGAAAAAAATAATATTCCATCCAGACAATGCACCTGCTCACAAAAGTGTTTTGACGATAGCTAAATTCAAAGAATTAAAGTACGAATTGCTTGAACATCCACCGTATTCACCAGATTTGGCTCCCAGTGACTACTATCTCTTCAGAAATCTCAAACAATTCCTTCGTGGAAAGCATTTTTCGTCGAATGAAGAGACCATAGCAGCAGTAGACGGTTATTTTGCAGAGCTTCCGGAAAACCATTATAAGGATGGGATAAAATTATTGGAAGATCATTGGAACAAGTGTATTGAGCTTCTAGGAGATTATATTGAATAAAAAAATATATTTCGTAACAAAAACAGTATTCTTTCATTTCGAGCGCAGGAACTTTTCAACCAACCTGTGCACACACATCTATTTAACAGTAAAGGTGTTGTTTCTCTAAAAAGCGCCTTTGCCGCCAAATGTCCACAGTTATAGTTTTCTATTTATGTTACAAACTTACAACACATTTTCAACTAAATATATTTCTTTTTTTTTACAAATAATCTCTGACTCATCATAATAATAATTATATTTTTCATAATACATTATTTTTTTTTTATATTTATAACTGTATTTAACATGCAAAAGTATAAAAAGAAAGTTCTTATGACACATAATTCTTAAAAGCACGAAAAAACAACATGATAATAATTTGTAATTGTAATACAAACCTCAATAGTATAATATAGACAAGAATAGACAAGAAAAAGGTAGAAAGTAAAACAAAAAAAAATTAAAACTGAAATAAATATAAAACAAGAAAAGTATCCACTACGGGTTCAAAAAAAAAACAATGTAGCTGGTTAACTATTTACACGTTCAGCAATAAACGCTATATACGTTGTACTTCATAAGTACGTTCAAACTATTTACTGCCAAAGTCGAAGTACGTACTATGAGGGGAATGTAGTAGTTAACAAAAGGGGCGTGATTGGAATATGGAATAACATTTGCTACTTGTATTTAGAGGAAAGAAGATAAAAAAACTGATGGAAAGAAATTATAAAATATATAAAATAACAAAAAAAAATATGTGTTAATACTTCATTACGTTAAAACCTTATAAAAGTTTATATCGTATAATTGGATTTAATAGAAAAAATTTCAGTAAAATATATAGAGATTAAAAAAAAATATAAAAAACAGTTAAAACGAACTTTTAAACAGCTACAATAAATTTTAAGAAAATTATACAAAGAATTTCAGGCAATTTGAATTTAACAGAAAAATAAGCATCAAATTTGATAAGGTTACATGAATAAGTTTAATATAATAAGATTTATTCATTGCCTTTATTACAATTCGACAAGTTATCAAGAAATTTGACAAGGTGACATAAAACTAGACAAGTTGCCAAGAAATTTGACAAGAGGACCTAAAATGTGACAAGAGGACATAAAATGTGACAAAAAAAAAAATCGACAAAATGACATACAAATTTCAAAACAAAAAAATTTAGGGTGACATGAAATCCGAAAAGATAACATGAAACCTGACACTTTGGCACAAAACTTGCCAAGATATCATCAAATTTGACAAGCCGGCATGGACTTTGACAACTTATAAAATTTGCAGTTAAAAAATTTGAGAACAAAAAAAAATTATCTGACATAAAATTTGACAAAAGGTCAAAAAAATTTACAAGAGGATATGAAAATTGACAAGCTGACAAAAAAAATTTGGCAAAATGACATACAAATTTGAAAACGAAAAAATTTAAGGTGACATGAAATTTGAGAAGATAACATGAAACTTAACGCGTTGGCATAAAACTTGCCAACTTATAAAATTTGCAGTTGTTAAATTTGAGAACAAAAAAAAAAAAACAAGCTGACATAAAATTTGACAAAAGGTCAAAAAATTTGACAAGATGATATGAAAATTGACAAGCTGGCAAAAAAAAAATCGACAAATTTACATACAAATTTGAAAAAGAAAAAATTTAAGAAGACATGAAATTTGAAAAAGGTAACATGAAACTTGACGCGTTGGCATAAAACTTGCTAAGATATCATTTAATTTGACAAGCCGGCATTTGACAACTTATAAAATTTGCAAAATTGTAAAATTTGAGAACAAAAAAAAAATAGCAGACATAAAATTTAAAATTTTAATTAGAGAAGACGGCATGACATTTGACAAGTTGACATAAAATTTGACAAAATAACATACAATCTGAAAAAGAAAAAATGTAAGGTGAATAAAATTTTATAAACAATTAAGTTAACATAAAATATGACATGTTCATATCAAAATTTATGTCGAATTTTACAAGATGACATGAAATTTGACAAATTTATATGAAATTTGACAAATTAGTATAAAATTTAGTTAGCATGAAATTTGACAGGGTGACATGACATTTGACAGGGAGACATGCAATTTGACAGAGTGAAATAAAATTTGCCAGAGTGACATGACATTTGACAGGGAGACATGAGTTACATGAAATTTGACAATGGAATTTATAATGAAAGTAAACACAAAACCTGGCAAATGTAACTTTTTATAAATTGTCTTATGCATGGTTTTCACTATATCATTTTTAATGTCAATTTGTCCAAATTATTGGCAATTGTATGAAAACGGGTTGTCATATGGTGTCATCTGAGTTTGCAGTCAGTTATGCACACGAACTGCCGTCTAAAATGACAGACAAGTGAAAACGTCAAATTTCAGTTTGTCGACAGATATGGCAGCATTTTTTATCTAAAATAAAATTTACAAGTTGTCAATTTTTTTTTTGTTTGACGATCGCAAAGCTGTTTTTTTTTTTTGCTGGAAAAATTAATTACAATGGAAATTTTTTAAATAAAGAAAGAAATGGTAATGTAATAACACAAAACGCCGCACTAGCTATAGCCATTTGTTTCTTTTGAACACAAATTAATATTTTCTAATCAGCTGTTCGCTAGCCTCATCATATTTGACCTTTGTAATGAAAGCGGCGTGTCAGTCAACTGACACTAAAATTTGACATGTCTTTGACACGCTCTGCTTTATCGACTTATTGTCAGTTTTTAAGATGTAATGAAAACGCATATGACGCAAAATGACGGGAGTTCATTAAAGCAGTTTTTGTTGTCAGTTCATATGACATAATGAAAACCAAGCATTAGAATCTCAGAATCAAGGTGCCAATATTGTTGTCTTAGAAACTAAAATTAGTTTTAAAGAAAAATTGGGAACTGTTTCACAATAAAATAAAATAAAATAGTTCTCAGAATGCTACAACTTTTCATGACAAAAATTTGTTAAAATCTGAGAACAACAGCAGGAATTGGCGCCCAACGAGGCGCTTCTCTATGTTTAAAAACTAAAGATTTTGCCAATCATTATTAAAGACTTAAAATATAAGAAAATCTGGCGCTCATTAAACAAAACTTGGATCCAATATTGGCACCCAACTTAAAGTTTAATTATATTTTAAAATTTGAGATTTGTGAAGAAAAAAATTAAGAAAAGAAAATACTTAAGTATTCAACTACGAAATGTTTTTAAATCTGCAAATTTCTGTATAGAAAAAGGTGTCAAAATCTTACAATTTTCTAAATGGAAAAAGTCGCACGAGAATTAGAATTTTTCTGTAAAAATTTATATTTAAAAATTGTAACCATGATATTGAAATAAGAACTAAATAATAACAATCATAGAGTGTATTGTATTAAAAATCCCTGTAGAAAAATTAAATTACACACTCATTCATTCATTCAATCATACACATTTAAAGTTTTACACATTTGGTTTTTATTTGCTATTATGGTCTGAAATAAATATAAAAATAATACGTAATGTATAATATGATGGAATAAACAAAATAACAGAAAAAAAATAGTATTGTGGCTTCAAATAACAAACATATTTGAAAAAATAAATAAGATTTAAAGGGAATTTACAAATAAAATTGTTATTATAGAAAACTAAACTCCCTTTAAGATAGATTTCTGTAAATGTCCCTGAATTTTCCTTCTCTTTTTCAAATTCACCCAGTAAATTGTCAGTCAGTACAATGTCATTCACTCTGGGATTGTTATTGTTATGGTAACCAGAAAATAATATAAAAAATAATTCCATATTTTTTACGCTTCTCAATTTGTTGTACACAAATGTTCAACATTTCTTTTTTAATTTTTTTTTATATGTAATAAATTTTTATTTTCTTAATCTTTGTTGCTGTTTCTTTTTTTTATTACTTCAAATATCATTGCGGTTTTGACACTTTGGTGTCAGTGTCATTTACTTGACAATTAAGTGTGCAGTATTGTCGTTCTTTTTGGTGACATTTGAAGGGAAATTCATGTTTATTGCATAATATTACAAGTATGACAACAACATTAAGAAGTAACATCCAACAAGGATAAATTGTTTATTAACACGAAACGTTTTAACGTTTTAAACAAGTTGATGTGTTTTTATTGATTTTAAGGTGCCCGTTTTTTACTTGTAATTAAAATTAATGAAATTTTTGTTTTACTTATACCAAAATGGCGCCCAACGAGGAAGTTATTATTTAATGTTTCCAAGTCTGAGCTTTATTGTAGACTAAAAATGATTAATTAATAAAAGTTTGCTAAATGGCGCCCAGCATGCAGATTATTTATTAATGTTCCAAACTCTTAGTATTATTTTATACAAAAAAAGTTTCTAAAATTCCAAACATCTTTCTACAAAAAATTTGTTTTTTTTATTAGCGGCCAATGTGAGGCTTTATATAAATTGCCCCAGAAACTAAGTCTAGAGGCCTTGGTGGGAGAGGGGTGGTATTAAGACTAGCCTAACTATGATGCTTATTAAAAGTCTCAAAAGCGCAGATTTTGTAATAGAAAATTGTCTTCAAAACTGAAGGAAGTCAAATTCCCTTTATTGGCGTCCAACGTGGGACATTTTTTACCATAAATTGTTCCAGAATCTCAGAATTTAGCGCAATCAATATGTGGCCTCAGAGTTGTCTCTATTTATACTTAATTGTTACGGAGTATGAGATAAAATTTTGATAATCTGAGAATTTTTCTCCAACAAAAAAGACCCAAAATCCGAAAATGTTCTTCATAAATATGGCGCCCAAAGCGATAATTATTATTAAATTAATAAAACGAGCGTAATTTTTTTGAATAAAAATATTTCTTACTCTTAAGAAAATGAGCGCATAATATTTTTTTATAGAAAAAAAATTAAGTCTAAAGAAAATAAAACTTGTCCTTTTGGCGCTCAACATGGGCCTTTTTTAAGTTTTCGTCGAATCTGACAATTTAAGGGCCATCGTGGTGTTGTCTCTGAATAAGACTTATTTAAAATTTATTGCTCTTAGATTTGGAGTCGTCTTAAATTATGAAAATAATGAATAGGAAAAATTGGATTATTGGCGCCCAGCATGGGACCGTTAATAATTAATAATTTTGTTTTAACCTTTAAACCAACCTTTGACCCCCGCAATTGTTTCTTAAGATTAAAAGAAGATTCAGGAGGTGGACATTTAGTTTAACTTACATTTAGTTTAATTGACAATTTCAATAATATTATATATGTTAAAACATCAGAACCAGCCAACATTTGGCCCCCATAATTTTTTATTTTTCCGATTCAGACTTACCAAAAGTTTAATTCGTTGTCTACAACTGGAATTTAGTTGACTAATAAAATATCAGAAAACGACCACCCTTGGCCCCCCGTAATTTTTGATTCTTAAGATTCAGGTGGCCAAGGTTTAAGTGTTCAAAGTACAAAATGTATTTGGTTTAACTTACAAATTAAATTTCAATATAGGTAAGAAAATATCAGAAATGTCCAAACTGGGGCCCCCCGTAATTTTTGGTTCTAAAGGTTTGGCCTAAGTTTAAATTGTTTATACTATAACTTGCATTTCGTTGTATTAACTTATAAAAGAACATTATAAATTGAAAAAGGCTCACCTTAGGCCCCCGAATTTTTTTATTCTTAAGACTCTGGAGGGCCAAAGGTTAAAATTTGTTTAACAACTTTTATTTAGTTCAATTGACTAATTAAACGATATTAAAGACTGGAAAATATCAAAATAGGACAATTTTTGGCCCCTGCATTTTTTTTTCAATTTAAAGCCTAATTTTTTATGTTCATCTTCAATTAACAAATAAAATTGTATTTATTTTATATTTAAATCTATCAGAAATCGTCAACCTTTGGCCACCTGTCTTAGGAATAAAAAATTACGAATTCAATAGGTTGGTCTTTTTCGTAGAAAAATATCTTAGGACAAGAGTATTTTTCACTTCATTTTGTTACAAACAAAAAGACTGTTAGAATCCGAGAAAACATGATTTTGAAACTCTCGAGATTTATATAAAAAAAACGTGAATAAGAAATCACGATTTATTTTTAAGAAAAAGATTTTTCTGTAGAAATTCTTACTAAGCACAAGAAAAACAGACCCAAGACGTTTCTTTTTTTTAATTTTATTGAAAGAATCTTAACATTTTTCTAAAGAAAAAATTTGCTAAAGCTTCTTAAAATTTAAAATACATTATTTTATTAAAAATAAATTATAATTTTCTGTTTAAAACCTCTTAAATTTCTCAAGGAAATAAAAAAAACTTCCACTTTACAAATTCCTTTTTGTATTTCGAGTTCATTGTGCTAATGGAAAATAAGTGTAAAAATTTGTTTTTAAAACATTTTTAGTAAGAAAAAAATATGACATTGTTCAAATATTGTTTGGTTAAAATACAACTACTTTTTTATCAAATTTTCAGAAAAAAAAAACTATATACAAAAAACTTTATTTTTTTTCAAAAAGTGAATGCCATAGTAAGTAGTACTAGTGTTCATATCTTCCGGTATAAAACATTTGCAGGTTTTTAATTTTTTTTTATGTTTTGTTTGCATGAGAAAAAGCTTTCAAAGAAAGGTGTGTTTTTGTTGTTGTTGTTGCTATTTTATTTTACCTTATGCCATTGATTTATAAACAAGAAGAGGAAAAGAAAAACAGAAAACCCAGATGTTTGTATGGATAATTTTTCTGACAACATATTTCATGCATAAATACATGTATTCTTCTTTTTCCAGCATAAATATGTATTTCAAAAAAAAAAGTACAAATCTGACGAGTCATACATATAAAACAGAAAAATAAAATACAATCATTCGTATATGGGGTATCTTGTGCTGCTCGTAACTACACATAAAATATTTACCGTTCACTGAGATCAGGGCTTGAAAGATTGAATTGTTTGGAGGGTGAAATGCTTAAATCTTTAAAATTTATAAATTTTGCAAAAGTTTTTGGTGCATTCTAGCGAATTTAGTACATTTTGGCTTTTTTAGTACAGTCTGGCATTTTTAGTACATTCCAGCTTTTTAAGTACATTCTAGGATTTTTAGTGCATTCTAGAATTTTTAGTACATTCTAGGATTTTTAGTACATTCTAAGATTTTTAGTACTTTCCAGCATTTCAAGTAGATTTTTGTATATTCTACCATTAAAAGTACATTCTAGGATTTTTAGTACATTCTAGGATTTTTAGTACATTCTAGGATTTTTAGTACATTCCTGGATTTTTAGTACATTCTAGGATTTTTAGTACATTCTAGGATTTTTAGTACATTCAAGAACATTCTAGCATTTTTAGTACCTTCTAGTATTTTTAGTAAATTCTTTAATTTTAAGTACATTCCAACATTTCAAGCATATTCTAGCATTTTAAATACATTCCAGCATTTTTAGTACCATTCAGCATTTTTAGTACATCCTAGATTTTTTAGTACACTCCTTCATTTTTAGTACCTTCTACGATTTTTAGTACCTTCTACGATTTTTAGTACCTTACAGCATTTTTAGTGTTACATCGTTTTTAGTACATTCAAAAATTTTTAAAATATTCCAGCATTTTTAGTACATTCTAGGACTTTTAGTACAATCCAACATTTCAAGAACATTCTAGCATTTTTAGTACATTCAAGCTTTTTCCTAACTTCTAGTGTTTTTAGTACATTTTGGCATTTTTTAGTACATTATTTAATTTTTAGTTCATTTGAAAATTTTTTTAGTACACTCCAGCATTTTTAGTACATTCTAGCACTTTTAGTACATTTTTAAAAAATATAATTTTTAGTTTATCTTTGAAAAATATTATTTTTAGTAGACAGAAATAGGGAATTATGTTTGAGTATACTACACTTTTTTAGTACGCATTCAAAATTAATATTTTAGTACACTTTCGAAGTTAACTAGTTTTGGTTCTATTTTTGGTACTGTTTTTTTTTAGTTAACACATTTTTTCCAGAAGTTATTCTCTCTATTTGACCCAGTTTAATAGTCACCACTCGCAAGGGAATCTCTGCCACCGGTTACATGCCGATTTTGATTAAAATCGAATATCCATATACGAGTTGACCTCATGAACGATGTTTAGTAACTAATTTAAAAATATTAACAAACCGAAAAATTTACAAATTTTTGGTGCCATTTTTTTGCCCCCCTAAAGATCAGAGATGCCATGTAAAAAATAGGTAAGCTTTAGATTTTTATTTATATTTGAGTTTCATACAAATCGGGGGAGATGGTTTCTCTAGGATAAATTATTGTTTACCCAAATGTTGTCAGAAAATTTTTTACTTAAGTAAAATATTAGTTAAAATTCTTACTTAGTGCTGACTATAATGCTTGACTTATGGATATTATTTTTAGTACAGAATCTAACATTAAAAACAAGTGTAATATTTCAATAGTAAAAATTTTTAGTACACTTTGAACAGTACATATCAAAATGCTTCCCACTTTACCCTATATAACACGACTGTATGAGATGGTAAATTTTTTAGTACACTTTCAAATATATTTTATAATATTTTTTAGTGTACTTTAATACAATTACAAAAAGTACAAAAGGACAAACTTTTTAATATTTTTTAAGTGTACGTTTTTAGAACAATTACTAAAAGTATTAATTTTAGAACAATTTTTTCTTTTAAATAAAAAAATTTTTTTAATGAAGAAATAGGATTTTAGTACACCCTCAAAAAGGGACAATTTTTTTGAGACACAGTTTGAATGGAAAATTATAAATTTAATATTTTTAGTACATTTTCACAAGATACTATATTTTTAGAGCAATTGAAAAACGAAAAATTTTTAATACATTTTTTATAACTTTTAACAATTTTTAATACATTTTTTAGTACATTTTAAAAAGAAGTGTAAAATTTTTTAGTACAGTTAAAATTTAACTAACAGTTAAATTAACAGAAAAATATAATTCTGTTAAAATCCCAGCTAGTAGGTAACTGGACATTGTGAAAATGAGGCTTAAAGGGAATTATGAATTTTTTTCACTTCTTTTCAAAATGTTGTTTATTTAGTACTCCTTCCGAACCCTACGTACATTTGTATTATTCCAAAGAATTCACTCTTTGTAGCGCTCTAATACGTATTCGTCGTTGTACTTTAAAGTTCGATAACAGTTTTACAAAGCAAAATATTAACAACAACAAAAACAATTGTGTGTATGAAATAATTTCTGTTGCTGCTGATGCTTCTTCTTTATTTTATGTTATTGTTTGAAAAATATTTGTATGTATGATGTTGATGATATGAGGTTTTTATTTTTTTTTTTTTTTAATGTATGAACGGCTGGCTGGCTGATGTTGTTTCAAACAATATTTTTGCTGTTATGTAAGTATTAACAGAAACATCAACAACAACAACATACAATCATAACCTTAGATCCAAAGCGATGCCATGCCATCGCATGGCAGCTAACAACAAAAACATATTCAACCAAACCAGCAAAAGTAATTTTGCCGGTGTTTTTTTTTTTTATTTTGCCTTCATATAATTTTTGTTACTTTTTTATATGATGTGTTGTTGCTGTTGTATTGTTTGTATTGGTCACAGGTTATTGAACCTTTTTCTTTTTTTTTGCTCTTTTTGAAGTTTCTTATACAAGAACAACAAAAAGTTCTTTAAAAATACAGTTATATTTTGTGACAGCCATAAGAACAGTAACAATACACACATTTGAAGGATTTATCCTTAGAAATTTATATTAAAAAAAGAAGGGAAGGTATCCTAGCAAATATTTATGGAATTTTTAGATGATTTCAAAGATCTTTCAAAGCTTATGAGTTTTACGAGGGGATGTGATTATTTTGTTATAAAAAATACTTCAGATTCCGTGTTAGTTTTTATGTTAGAAAAAATTTTAGATTCTGTGATACTTTTTATTTCAAAATATTCTAAAGTTCTGTAATCTGTGATACTTTTTTTAAGAAAATTTAAACTGTGATATATTTCATTTAGAATAATATTTTTTGAAATCCTATGATATTTTTGAAAACCTATGATATTTTTTAAATCCTATGATATTCTCACAAAAATAATAAATCATATTGAATCAGAATCAGATTTTGTGACAACTTTTTTAAAGCAAATAATTTATGATTCTGTAATATTTTCTTAAGAAATATTTACAATATTGTTATATTTAAAAAAAAAATAATATTGTGAAAATATTTTCTTATAAAACAAATATTAAGAAATGATTATATTTTTATTCACAACGGTTTTATATTGCTGTGATATTGTTTATTTTAAAATACTCTGTTTTCAAAATGCTACATTGTTGAACTACATTGTTTAGCAACATTGTTAAGCAGCATTGTTAAGCAACATTGTTAAGCAACATTTTTCAGCAACACTATTCAGCAACATTGTTCAGCGACATTGTTTATCAAGTATTAAGCAATATTGTTTAGCTACATTGCTTATCAACATTGTTTATTTACATTGTTTATTTACATTGTTTATTTACATTGTTTAGATACATTGTTAAGTTACAATTTTTAGCTATATTTTTTTAGCAACATTATATAGGAACATCGTTGAGCAATACTGTATATAAACATTGTTTAGCAACATTATATAGAAACATTGTTTAGCAACATTATATGGAAACATTGTTTAGCAACATTATATAGAAAAATTGTTTAGCAACATTATATAGAAACACTGTTTAGCTACAATATATAGAAAAATTCTTTAGCAACATTATATAGAAAAATTGTTTAGCAACATTATATAGAAACATTGTTTAGCTACATCATATAGAAAAATTCTTTAGCAACATTATATAGAAACATTGTTTAGCAACATTATATAGAAACATTGTTTAGCAACATTATATAGAAACATTGCTTAGCAACATTATATAGAAACATTGTTGATTAATATTGTATAGAAATCACATTTAGAAATATTATGTATAGAAACATTGTAATTGATTTGCTGATATGTTTTTCTTTATAAAGTTTTGATGCGGTGATGTATATAATAATTTTGTAAAGAAAATCAATTAATATGTGTTTTTTATATATAAAACATACAAATAACAGAATATCTGAATATTTAATAACAAAAATTTTGTTTGACTCGATGATAGTTTGTCAATAAAAAAATTACACACTTCCAATACTGTGATATTTATTTTTTCAGTTGAAACATTTTCCAACAAAAAATTACAGATTTTCAATACTTTTAATTTTTTTATAAAACAATTGTTTAATTCATAAGTTTCTCTCTCATATAAAAATAATCAGGATCTGAGATATTTTCTTATATAGTTAGAAAAATTTCTGCATGATATTAATGAGTTCTTTTGCATTCAATGAATGAAGTTCCTCTGAAAACTGTCCATTAAAACTTTTCATTAAATTTATGCAGTTTTTTAATAAAATTTTATGGAAAATTTAAATTTAATTTATTAAAAATTTCATACATTCAATACAAAAGTTTCATTAACAGCCATTTCAGAAAAATTATAAAGTTCTTTTTGCATAAAAATTAAGAAATGTTTCGTTCACTTTGTAAAGAAAACTTGAATTAAAACTCATGCAAGAAAATTTTCTTTGTGTATATAGATACAAACAGAAAATTGGATTGTGCAAAATTATTTTAAAGATATTAATCGATCTGTGATATTTTGTGTGTAAAAGATATATTGATCTGAGGAATATTTTTCTCATTGAAAAAGTCTAAAATTTTGTACTATAATTGATTTATTAGAAATCTCTGATTCTTCTATATAGAAAAATTGCTCAATTTCTTAGATTATATTAGAATATTTTTTATACAATTTTTGTTGCTTATATAGAAAAGTATTTAATGTGTGATATATTTTCTGTACAATATTTCACAGAATAATTTTTTTCATTAAAGTTTAAAGATTGTGTGATATTTCTCTTATAGAAATTTGTTTAAAAAAAAATCTTTGAATATATTTAAAATATATTTTTCTTATAAAAAAAATATATTTCTTTAGAAGAAAAATATATTTCTCTTATAGAAATTTGTTATAAAAAATCTTTGATTCTGTGATATTTTTCTTATAGAAAAATTCTGATAAATTTTTTGTAGAAAAAAATCAAGAATATGTTTTCGGTGCTTGTGTGACAATTTCCAATATTTTTTGCATTTTTCTTAAAGAATATATCTCAGATTCTATTGTTTTTTTTAAGAAATTCTCCGGTATATTCCTTGTAGAAAATTCTAAAATTCTGCGATACTTCTTCTCAAAGTTTAGCTTTAAACATTTTTAAATATATCAACGAGTTTAAGAATGTTATTTAAAAAATATTACAGAATTTAAGAATTTTGTTTAAAAAATATTAAAGAATTTAAGAATTTTTTCCTGATTTTTTTTCTATATAAAAAAGTCAAAAAATTTCCATTTGGCAATTTTTATTTTTTTTTATAAAAAAGTCAAAGAATTTCCATTTGGCAATTTTTATTAATTTTTTTTTTATAAAAAATATGATTAATTTTTAGTATTTTTCTATAGAAAATATATCACTGATACAAAGTGTTTTTTGTAAAACAAATTTAACATAATATAAAAATAAAGAATTGATTTTTTTTTTGTATAGAAAAATCATTTAAAAATGTATCTATCAAAAAAAATATTACTGGTTCTAAAAATTTTTCTATACAAAAAATATCACTGAATTTAAGAATTTTTTATCAAAAAAATAACACTGAATTCATGATTCATCTATGACAAATTCCATAAATTTGTAAAGGAATTCTCCGGTATATTCCTTATAGAAAATTCTAAAATTCTACGATACTTCTTCTTAAAGATTTTTTTTTAATATCAACGAATTTAAGAATGTTTTTTAAAAAATATTACAGAATTTAAGAATTTTGTTTTAAAAAATATTACAGAATTTAAGAATTTTTTACTTAAGAAAAATAACACTGTATTTCTGAGTTTTTCTATATAAAAAAAGGTAAAGAATTGCCTTTGAAAAACATTTGGGAATTTTTATAAATTTTTTATTTTTATTCCAAAAATTTGTATCACTCAATCTACCCAACATACCAAATGACTTGAGAAAAATATTATTATAAGCTTACAAACACAAGCCTTAAGCTTGAAAAAGACTTGAGAATATATTGAATAAGGCTATCGTAACAATTGTAGAAAAATCAAAACGGAACCCTCGTGAAAATATTATGTGTGTATGATTACTATAAGCTTATTCTTGCAATTGTAGAATAAGCTTACAAAAATAATATATTATTAATAGTTGAAAAAGAGATATCATAATTATTTTCTTTAATTTAATTTATTTTTTACTTTAATTTTAAAAATAAATAATAATAACTCATTTTAAATATAAAAAATAATAATTCATTTTAAATAATAATTTTAATAATTAATTTTAACCATAAATAAAAATAATTAAATTTAATATGCAATTGCACGTTCACTATATAAAATTTACAACTAAATGTACACGCAAAACACGTTTGACAAATTTAAAGAAAAAGTAATGGCACTTATTGTATGCATTATTAATGTATTGAAAAATATTTCTATTTTAATCGTCATATTGCGTTGTTGTTGTATGTTGTTCATAAGCATACTTGAGAAAAAGTTATGTATAATAATCTTTTCACTAGCATTAAATACTGCTTGTGAATTCACATTTTATAATTATTATAATAAGCGAATTTAAGAAAAGCTTAAAACACACTATTAATATAAGCTTATTCTCAAGTTGTATTGCAGTTTGATTGCTATATATATATTGGGTAAGTTTTTTTTCAATACACTGATAATAATCCAACGTAAAAAATACGAAAAAGTAACAAAACGAAAAATAGTTTATTTTACAAACGTTTACGTTGTTTGGCAATTATTTCGTATTTTTAATTATCAATTATTACAAGTGTAGGGAAAAAAATTAATCAAGTTTTTTTTAAGATAATAATAATCTGAAAACATTTTTATAGAAAAATATCATCCCTGGCTTGCTCTGGATTTCACTTTTAGGTGAAAGTGAAAATTTCATAATTGTTTTTTCTCAATTTGTTTTAGTTTCGTTAAAAAGTTAAGGGAATTATGAAGTTAGGTGAACTATGAAGTTAAGTGAATTATGAAGTGAATTATGAAGTTAAGTGAATTATGAAGTTAAGTGAATTATGAAGTTAAGGGAATTATGATTGTGGTTATATAATTTAGTAAAGTTGAGATCGAATCAAATAAAATTTTAGAATATAGTGAAAATAGGCGCCATAAATTTAAATTTCACGCGAATTTGAATTCGCATTAATTCCACAACATGCCCGCATATATTATTAAGTAAATGTTAAACAAAATTTATTTTTATAAAAAATGGAATAGAGCAAGAAATTCTTTAAATAAAATATATCACAGAATTAAATAAAACAAATATTATAAATTATTGTAAAAGGAAAATATCGAAATTCATTTAAATATTTCTGTAAAAAAAATTTTAGACGCCCCCCCCCCCCCCCTCCCGGCATTTGCAAAATATGTCTACTAACTGTTTATCATCATATTTTCTAATTAAACCGAAAAAAAATATTGGTTTGAAAATTTGTGATTGCAAGTGATTTATAGTACATATAACAATATTTCATTTCTCAAAAAGTCCTAAGGGGAGTTTTTCACAAGAATGCATTTATTGCTGCTTTGAACCAAAAATATATAAAAAATAATAAAACCAAACAATGGATTGAGCCAGGCATTGGTGGTGGCGGCAATGAAAGTATCAAAGATTTATATATTAAAATATTAAAATGGTCAGTGATTTCAATTTGTTTTTATTCTTTTTATGCTGTACTCTTGTGTAACTGCTGCAAGTGCATCAACATAAAAATCATTTATGCTTTTAATTAAAAATATACGAAAAAGAAAAAGAGTACAGCAGTTGAAGCAAACACAAATTGCACACAAACCACCAGCAAATATTATAAAATTCTGGGCTTTTTTTTTCTGTTGTGCAAGCCACCGGACAACGGTAGACGGTAGCAGAGAGCTCAGAGCTCCTCTATGAATATTTTATTTGTATAAATTTTAAAGTTCAACTTATGGCATGAGAAGGTGAAGTGGTATATGTTTTGTAATTGTATTTGACATAAATAATATTATTAAACCCATTGACTCCACCATGTGCACTTAAATGTATTAAAACTCTTTACTTTTCAGCCCCCCCCCCCCACCCCTCTTTTTATTAGTATAATAAAATTTATTTGGCATATGCAAATATGCAGGCGGGCAGGCAGGCAGACAACCACCCTCTATTGAAATGACCCATGCATATTTGATGCATACATACATATATGCAGAATAACATTTTAAAATGTTTGATTTTTGTTTTTGTACAGCCCATTGATTTTTTCCAAATTACAAGAACTTGTCCATTTGAAAGTGGTAGACCAACAACATTCTAAAAAAAAATATTAAATCGCCATCTATTGCTGAAAAATATTGTTGCTAACCAAAACCGTAACAACCACCAACAACATCACATTTTTACATCCCACTCAGCATCGATGCAACCAGGCAGCCACCAGCAGCAACCGCCATATTTCTTTATTGAAGTATAAAAGTTTTTATTATTTTGTAACAAAAAAAAACCATCACATAAAAGTTTATATTTGTGTGATACTGATTCTTTTTTTATTTAATAGTTAAAGTTTTAAAGAAAAAAAATTTGGATTTCATAATTATAAAATTTTGCAAGGTGATTTCAATATGTAGTTTTTATCACAAAAGAAACATCACAGAAAAAACATCACATACCAAAATTATTATTAAGAAAAAAACTATCCCACAAATTTTAAGATTTCTGTAGAAATTGTAATATTTTGGTGTAAAGAAACGTAACACAGAATCAAGAAATAATTCTTAAGATTGGAAATAAAAATCTAAGAAAAATAAAACAGGGTTTGAGAATTATTTTTACAAGATTATAAAGGGTGGTTAAATTTTAAGGGCCGATGTTGAATGTGAACCATACCAAAACGTCAAGTTTTTTTCTGCATTTCATTTGACATTTCTCAATTTCAGACTAACTTAATTTGAACCATGGAAAGATACACAATCGAGCAACGCGTTTAAGTTATTCAAGCTTATTATGAAAATGAGCGTTCAAATCAAAATGCATTTCGTGGACTTCGTAATTTTTTTTGGTCTGCATAATCGACCAAATGTGTCGACAATCGGGAGAATTGTGGGCAAATTTCAGCAAACCGGGTCTGTGAAAACACCTGTGCATGCTCGCCCAGTTCGTTCACGCAGAGAAATAACATGGTTGCAACATGATCACTGCAGCTATATTGTGCTTGCTGCAATCGGGTATGGTTGTCACAACCAAGTTATTGGTTTTCTAACCATAAACATGGTCGCTACCATCATTATTTAGTAAATAATTTACTATTTTATGATTGGCACCTACTATTTTATAACATGATTGACTGTAACCATACTGTGGTAACAAAAATTCTGACTATGAAAAAAATATGATAATGATGCAACGATAAAATGCTGGCAACAACCAATAAATAATTATACAATCAATAAAAAGAAAATTTCTTAAAGTCTATGATTTTTTTCTTAACAATATTTCTTCAAAAAGTCCTTAATATTAATTTTTTTTAGAAAAAACATTTCTAAAGGAAATATTCTCAAATTTAAAGAGTTTTTTCATAGTTCCTAAGAACTTTTTCTTGAAGAAATTTTCTTAGATTACGGATCATATAATGATTATCCAGGAATCATAATATAGTTATGAGGGAGAATTATATGATAACATTTTGAGTATACTATGATTACGTGCGATCATATAATGATAAATTCATTATAAAATGTTTATTTAGGACCATAATATGGTAATTTTTGAATAATAAAATAACTGTAAGGACCATATTATGGTAAAAATATGGTTATTTTATTATAATAATATGATTACCATAATATAGTACGACTATGGTTGGCACAACCATAAACCCAAAAATATATGATGCTCTTCGAATATGATTGAGCCAACCATGTTTTTTCTTTGTGTATCCGGCGGAAAACATTGCTGTTGTTCGCGATAGTGTGTCATGAGGTCGGCCAAGCATTTACCGTGAACGGTGTTCGCTATGGCGAGATGATAACGAACTTATTGCGGCCAGGAATTGAGGATATGACACTGGATGATATGTGGTTTCAACAGGACGGTGCCACTTGCTTCAGAGCTAACGAAACAATGGCTCTTCTGCGCGACAAATTCAATGGCCGTGTTGTCTCACGTAGTGGCGATGTCAATTGGCCGCCAAGATCATGTGGTTTGACACCGTTAGGCGGACTTCTTTCTTTGGGGTAAGTTATTTGAAAGAAAAGGTGTACGTCGATAAGCCAGCAACAATTCAAGAGCTTAAGGATGAGATAATTCGGCACATTAACGGCATAGAACCTCAATTATGCCTCAGCGTCATCGAAAATTTGGAACATCGGATAGTGGTGTGCCGCCGAGGTCGCGGCCGCCATTTGGCCGAAATTTTGTTCCATACATAATTGAACCATACCATATTATCATAATAAAAAGAAATGACAATAATTTCCTAAATAATTTGTGTTTTATTCAAAATCAACATCAGCCCTTAAAATTTAACCACCCATTAGCAGAATCTAAGAACTTTTTTACAAGGAAAACATTACAGAATCAAAAATCTGAGAATGTTTAAATTTTTTTCTACAAAAAATATTTATTGGAAAAATTTCCCAAACTGAAAGAATTTTCAATTCAGAAATTATCACGGAATCAAGAAATTTTTCAAAAAAGAAAAATTATCACAGAATTAGAAAATTTGTCTATAAGAAAAACATTACAGAAATGTGTCCCTAATACAGTGGCCGTACGTAGATTTTTGTCAGCCACTGTACATATAATACAAATATCACTGATCCTAACAATTTTTCTTTAATAGAAATTTATAAATCAAACAATTGTCTTCTAACAAAAAAAAAAAATACTACAAAATCAAAAGTGTATCACAAAATAAAAAAAAAATATTATAAGAAAATTATCATAAACATTTTGCGTCTTAAAAATATCACAGGTCCTTAACATTTTTGTATCAGTTTTGTATAGAGAAATATTACAGAAAAATTTCTTTGATATAAAAATTACACGAAACCAGAGTCTTTATAAAAAAAAAAAACAAAGTATCACAGATTTGGAAAAAGTATCACAGATTCGTTAACAGAAATTTCTAAATAAAACAGGTGTTCTATAGCAAAAATATCACAATATCTAAAACTGTTGCTAATAAAAATTTAAAAAAAAAAAGGTTGAATTTTTTTAAATTAAAATTTCGGATTTTTGTGTTTTTCCAAAAAAAAATATCACAGATTTAAAACATAAAAAAATATCACAGAACCTAATAATTCTGTTAGATTTCTTCAATCTTCTTGATTTGTATATAGTATTTCTCATAATTATAAGGTCGCTCTTGTTTTTGATTTTCTCTTAAAATATTGCTCCGATCAATATGAAGTCTTCGGAAGAGTAATTCATCTTCGCATTTACTCGTAAATAAAGTATAATGGAAAGTGTAAAAAGTTGTTATTATTTAAATTTTGGAAATATACCGTTATTTCATGATGCATAATTATAAGGTCATTTAAAGATAATAAAGCAAAAAAGATCAGTAGTAAAACAAAGTTTAGTGTAATTGGTATTATTAAAAAGGATTTAACTTAAATTTTCAAATAACGCGTGGTTGCAGTTCAACTGACATTGAGAAAGGTCAAATTTTGGCGTACAAAGATGAAAATCTTTCTTTATGTGAAATTTCAAGAAAAATAGGAAGAAGTCTCTGTGTGGTTCAAAATTTTTGGAATGATCAGGAGAATTACGGCAAAACTTAAAGAACTGGCCGAAAAAGAAAGCTTTCAGAAAGAGATATAAGCCACATTACAAGTTTGGCGAGTCATTCCTCCTACAGCCTAAACTCTATTAGACAAAAAAAAGTAGAGTAAATGTTTCAAAGTCCACTATACATCGTGTTGTTTCAAGCAATAAAAACATTGTCTATTCCAAAATGAAGCAGGTGACAAGATTATTGTCCCGACATATCATGGCCAGGCTTGAATTTGTCTGCGAAAACATGAATACCAACTGGGAACAGGTAAGTCATTTTCAAATTTGTTTAAGAACAATAATATCAAAAAAATGTTTCTTAAGGTTATATGAAAAAACGTGTAATTGCTCTAGAAGAAATTTTTGGTGGTGGCTCTCTTATGGTCTGGGGAGCATTTTGTGCAGATTGCTTGCTTGAGATTCAGTTCGTTCAGTTCAGTTTAATGCCTTTCCTAACTCAAAATCACAAAAAATGTTCATATTTCAGCAGGATAACGCCGCAATTCACAACAGTGCTTATACAAAATATTGGTTTTATCCAAAAGTAAAGAGGTAATGAATTGTCCAGCTTGTTCCCCCGACATGAATCCGATGGAAAATGTATGGGGAATTCTGTCTCGTCGTGTGTATGCCAAAAACCGACAATTTGATGACATTTCTTCTTTAAAAACGGCAATTTTAGAAGAATATGAGAAAATTTATGAAAATATAATAAATAATTTAGTTAGTAGTATGAAAAATAGAATTTTTAGTTTAATAACGAATAAACACGCAGAGAAAAAACATGGTTGCAAAATGATCACTGCTACTATATTGTGCTTGCTGCAATCGGGTATGCTTGTTACAACCATATTATTGGTTGCCTAACCATCAACATGGTAGCTACCATCATTATTATAGTAAATATTTCACTACTTTATGATTGCCGCCTTCTATTTTATAACATGATTGGCTGTAACCATACTGTGGTAACAAAAATTCCGACTATGAAAAAATATGATAATTATGCAACCATAAAATGCTGGCAACAATCAATGAATATTTATACATCAAATAAAACATGACTTTGACATATACAGTCCAAATACGAGTATTGTCTTGATTTCATAAAAACCAAAATGTCTTTAAAAAACAATCATATTTTGTTTACTTAAACTGGACATATATCAGATGGGTAGAAAATAGCTTTCATGTGGCATTAAAACATTGACCTATTCAGATCCAGTTTATTTTTTTTTTAAACTTTAGAAGATTTTTTTTGATGGTTTTTTTTCGAAAATTCCTTATACATGTTATATTATTTACAATAATTAATTCATTGTCAAAAAGATTCTATAAAAAGATTTTATATGGATCATATTATAATAATCTAGAAATCATAATATTGTTATGGGGACCATAATGTAATAACATTTTGAGTATACTATGATTACATGCAATCATAATATGATAAATTCAATATCATAATATGTTTATTTAGAATCATAATATGGTAATTTTTGGATCATTATATAACTGTAGGGTCCATATTATGGTAAAATTATGTTAATATGTTAATATAGTATGACTATGGTTGGCACAATCATAAACCCAAAAATATATGATGCTCTTCGAATATGATTCTCCCAACCATGTTTTTTCTTTGCGTGAAGGTGGCCAAATTTGTCAAAAAAAAACCTAATTAAATATTATACATTTTTGTTTTATTTAAAAAGTGACCGTATAATTATGAAACACTGAATAATTTGTTATGTAAAAAAAAACTAAAGCAACAACAACAAAAAAATTCTAAAAATATTGCATTAACTAATGGTACACTAAAAGATAAATAACTCTTCAGAAGAGACCAAATCGATCAAAGCAATATTTTAAGAGAAAATTAAAAAAAAAAAAGTAATGACCTTATAATTATGAGATACACTATATTATTTTAAATTGAGCTTAAGATTTTTTTTTATTTATAAAAATTAATAATAAATAGTTATTTTACAGCAATATTTCGTCTTCTTTAGGGGACCTTTTTATGTATAATTAATAAATTAAAATTATATTTTATAATTTTAAATTATTAATTATACAAAAATAAAAATATAAATAAAATTCCCCTTGAAGAAGTCACCCAAATTGTGATAAATAAGTATTTATAATTTATTTGTATAAATAAAAACAAAAAGATCTTAAGCTCAATTTAAAATAATATACAAAACCTAATAATTTAATAAAATAAAAAATATCACGAAACCTCTCAATTTTTCTTTTAAAAAATAGAGAAACAGAAAAATTGTGCTAGAAAAATGGCATAAGCTGTTTTACGCCTTAAAGTATAAACAAAATCACAGTCTAAACTCGATTTTATTTAAGCGGCGGGCGGGCTAGCAAAACCGCCAATCACTCTTAATAATATGTGCTGCTTAAAGCAAGATATTTTTTTTTTGTCAATTTGTCAATGTAGTAATTAATCATTATGAACCGCCACTTTAATTCTCTTATCAATTTAATTATAACCCTTAAATGAAGTGCACAAAATCAATACACATTAGCCAAACAAACATAAAAAAAAGCTTATCACTAGTTCTCCAAATAAAAATAAGAGTATAAAAATAGAAGAAAAAACTAAACTTAATCATCGATAAAATGATATTAACACAACACAAAATAGAGAAACAGAATTAAAATTGTCATCAGCACAATGGCAACAAACGTTGTTACTACAATACTTTCTGGGTGTCTAAGACATTTCTGAGACTAACACCCTTAACATTTTGAATTTAGAACGCCTAAAGGTATGCTTCACTATCACCCATTTGCATTAAGCACACTTGCACACACACAAATACACACACACACACATGCATACATAAAGATTATACAACAAACATTTTGTATGTAGAAGAGTAAACATGATAAACGATTGCTCTTCATGCAATAATAACATAACGAGTAGAATGCAATACATACTAAGAAGGAACACCCACCCACCCACCCCTCCGTACGTGCATGTGTTTGTGTGCGGGTGTTTATTTGTGTGCATGTATTGTCTTTTTTTCTGTTCTGTTTGGTTCTTTGTCCTCATCCATTCTATCTTGAGTTACTTTATTAAAAAGCTTATTTAGCACGTTTTTTTCCACAACATGCCTGTTTGTCTGTCTGTCAATCCGTCTGTGTGTCTGTCTGTCTGTCTTTTCCATATGTGAGGGCCTTAAAACGCCTGCAAATATGCAACAGTCAGATGACACAGGCAAACAGCCACTCATGTATGCACGAGTATTATGAGTGGCTCATGAGTTAAACGTTAAAATATATTACAACATGTTGTAGTTTCAAGTCACTTTGTATTTAAGAGCAATTTCAGTTTTTTTTTGTTATTTTATTTAATTTTAAATGACATTTAAGTCAAAGAGCACGTAGAGCAGAGTTCTCTCATTAAACAATAATTAACAAGGTAATTTTGACAAACAAAAACCAGATAAAAAGTTCAAGATGTTGGAAATTTATTTCAAGAATTTTTTTAAGTATTTCATGCAAACAAAACCAAGATTGACAAATTTTAGAAGGGGGGAGGAAAATGTTAATAAGTTTTAAGTAAAACACAGCTATTGTTTAAAAACAGCTTTAAGCAACATTTCCACAAATCTGTGATATGTAAGCAACATTATTTTTGTGTTTGATTGCCAGGTAAAATTGTTTAACAATGGTTAATAACATTGTTTAGTTAAATTGTTTAGCAACATTGTTTAGCAACATTGTTTGTAAACATTGCTTAGCAACATTCTTTGTGAACATTGTTTAGCTACATTCCATGGTAACATTGTTTAATCAACATTAAATATAAACATCGCATTTTAATACTGTAAAGCAACATTGTTTATATACATAATTTAGCAACATGTTTATGTACAATTTTAAACCAATATTTTTAGAATTTTTCTGCTATTCCATTCCCGCGCATCATCATTTTTTTCGAATTAATTCAATGTTAATGATGTTGATGTTGCTAACATTGTTTGCTAAACAATATTGCCTTGGAACATTGCTAAAAAATGTTGCTAAATATTGCAGAGAAATATTGCTATTGAATTAATTCGAAAAAACAATGATGCTATGCAACAATGTTTAGAAGCATTGTTTATAAACATTGTTTAGAAATATTGTTTAGAAACATAGTTTATAAACATTAGAAACATTGTTGATAAACATTTTTCGAAACATTGTTTATAAACATTATGTAGAAAAATTTTTCGAAACATTGTTTATAAAATTGTGTAGAAACATTGTTTATAAACATTGCTTATAGAAAAATTACATGGAAACATTGTTTATAAACATAGCTTATATTTAGAAACATTTGTTAGAAACATTTTTTAAGAACATTTTTTAGAAACATTTATAAACATTTACACATTTATAAACATTTACACATTTATAAACATTGTTTATAAACATTGTTAAGAAACATTATTTAGAACCATTGTTTAGAAACATTTTTTAAGAACATTTTTGAGAAACATTTATAATTATTTACACATTTATAAACATTGTTTAGAAACATTGTTTAGACACATTTTTTAAGAACATTTTTGAGAAACATTTATAAACATTTACACATTTATAAACATTTACACATTTATAAACATTGTTTATAAACATTGTCCATAATTATTGTTTATAAACATTGTACATAAGCATTGTTTAAAAACTTATATTTAGAAACATTGTATAGGAACATTGTTTAAAAACACTGTTTAGAAACATTGTTTACAAACATTGATTAGAAACACTGTTTTGCAATTTTTATTTCATTGATTTGCAACGCTGTTTATAAACATTGTTTATCAATATTGTGTAGCTACATTGCATAGAAACATTGTATAGAAACATTATTTTTCAATTTTTTTGTAATTGTTCTATAAAAATCTAATAAACTTCTTCAAACCCTAATTTTTTAAAAATGATTTGTTTTTGAAACTGATACGGTCAAGTACATTAGAGAGGATTAAATTTTCGAAAACGAAATTTGTTGTTCTCTTCTCTTGATAACGAAAAATGTGCATAAATTTTGATCGGACAAGTCATGCAGACTAAGACTACACAGCGAAATTAATGTTCAAAATCAGAGTGGTCAAAATTTAATTTATTTTTAAAACAGTTCGCTGTTGAGAGCGAAAATTTTAAATGAATAAAGTTTACTTTGTTCGAAATAGATAAAAATCGTAAATGGAAAATTAATTCCGTTGGGGATGAAACCTTTCAAACAGATTTTGTTTTTTCATCTTATTTTTAATTATTTTTTTTTTAATTAGTTTTAACTCTTTCCCCAGATTTCCCTTATGCTACGTGAATAAAAAGTAATAAACAGAAAGAAAAGTAAAATGAAATAAAAGAAGTCCATAACAAAAGAAAAACCTGTGATTTAATTACTGGGCGCTACTGTTTGTAAAATGTGTTATTGTTGTTGTTTAATGTTGTATTGTACGCTACTGTTTTTCAAATGTTATTTGTTATTTGGTGAAAATCGATTTTTCCAACCCTTATTGCAGTAACTATAGTAGACAGACAAGACAGACAGAAAATAAAACACACACACACAAGAGTATAGGAAATTTTAGACAACAGCGAATGTCAAGAGAAGTAAATAATCAAACTGTCATTATTATAACGCTAGTATAGGGGGAGAAAAACAGCGACACAACGGGTTTTGTTTTCATTTCAAACAACCCTATGACTGTTTTGCCTTAAAAAGCTGCCGATTTTCTGAAGCGTTTACTTTTTGTGGTATGAATAATTTCTACTTGATTGGAGTGCAATTGAGACATTAGATTTTAATAGAATTTAAACTTACCCTTGCATGCATATGAGCATCCCCTTCACCAGGCTGCTGGACACCGGTGCGTATTTTTTTATTTTGCGGCCCATCGCTAACTATCATACCGCCTCCACCGCCGCCACCACCACCACCACTACCATTCGTAGCGCCGTTATATGGCATTGTATTCGCCGTTGCGAAATTTAATTCGGGTATTTGTTGGTGAATTATTTTGCCGGTTTTATATAAACGCGTTGGAGAAAAAATGTTACGTTATTAACGCGTACTAGACTTTTTTCGTGCAGACAAAAAAAAGGCTAGTAATTAAACGATTTTAAATTCGAGCGGATTGTTATTTACGATTTCACAGTTTTAGAGTTTTTTTTAATGTCTTTTCAGAAATGGCACACGCGATTTTAAACACTTTTTCACACGATTTAAAACACTTTTTCACGCGATTTTAAACACTTTTAAACGCGATTTTAAACAGTTTTTTTTCAACGCGATTTTTGTTTTTTTTTTTTGGCAAAGATATTTTTCTGTATTTCCGTTTAAGGGTTTGATTTTTCAAAAGTTTTTAAGTAGCACTGGTTTTTTTTTTATTGCTTGTTGTCAAATTGTTTTTGTTGTTGTTGTTGTGGTTTTACAACTCATATGACATTTGTATGTTTATTATGAGGAAAGAATATTTTTTTAATTTTTTCTTGTCAAATTTTTGGTGATTTTATTTTCTAAATTTCTACGTTTGTGTTTAGAACTTCCTGTTTAGATGTGTAGTAGTATTCGGGTTGTCTTCTTTGTGGTGGTTGTTGTTGTTTTTAAGACTGTATCAGCTGTTTTATATGGAAGTAAAAGAAATTAAGCAAAAACAAATTTGTGTTAATTTAGTAAATTATAAAACAATTGTTTAAAATTTATAGAAAAACTACCAGAGAAACTTTAAATGACTTCAAGAAAATAATACTCATTTTAATTTATATTTATTTTGTTTCGAAAACAAAATTAGTTGTATAATTAGATTTTGGTTTAAAGTTTTTTTCTTTTTGACCCCATTTTTTTCTTAAATTACTATTTAGGTTACTATAAACAAATTTTGTTTTAAAAGTAATTGTATTTATAACAAATGAATTTGATTGAGAAACGCATTTATGTTAGATACAAAGTAAAAAAATATAAAAAAAAACAATAAAATTCTTATTTATTAAAACACCGCAGGTAAATTTGTTGCCATAAGCACACGCTACGTATATTTTATGGTATTTTTTTTTTTTTTTTTTTTGCTTTTTACTTCCATTTATGGTAGCAAATATTTTTGTACTAAATAGTTTTAACTGTAGGATTGCCAAATTGTCTAGAAAACGTGATAGATTATTATAGTTATTTAAATAATTCAACTGTAGTAACTAAATGTAAAAAACCGTTACGTTTTGAGCTAACTCCATGGATTAATAAGAATCTTCAAGATTTAATTTTATTTAAAGAAAAACTTTTAAGGAAAAGACATAAATCGAAAAACAAACAACACGTTAATGATATTTTAAAGCGAATCAGCAAAGTTATAAAAATTTCTACAAAAAAGTGTAGAGATGATTATTACGCTGGAAATTTATTGAAGGCAGGTAATGATCCTAAGAAATCGTGGAAATTTATAAATAGTACTCTTGGTCGAACAAAGAGTAACGTCATTAACCTTAAGGATTCTCAAGGGCAACCAATAATATGTGACCAAGATAAAGTGAATTGCCTTAATAATTATTTTATTACGAGTGTGGAAGATCTTAAAAGGGAAATTGAAATTTATCCTGGTGATGGGTTCAATTCTTTACGGACTCTTACACAGTCACCTCATCGTTTTACACTTTGTAACGTAAATGATAATGATATGTTTGAAATAATCCAAAATTTGAAAGATAATAAAAGTCCAGGCTTTGATGGTATTTCGCCTAAATTTGTAAAAGAATGTAGAGATATTTTAATCCCGATATTAAAAGATATTTTTAATAAAATCGTTAGCAATTCAGTGTACCCTGATATCTTAAAAGTGCACAAAATAGTTCCAATTCCGAAAGAAGTTAATGCAACAAATATAGATAAATATAGACCTATTGCTGTTCTTTCGACAATTGATAAAATTTTTGAGAAGATTCTTTATGATAAACTTCTATTTTATATGGAGGAAAATACTTTTTTATACAATTATCAATTCGGATTTCGGAGGGGTTGTAGTACTGAAGATGCTGTGTTGAATGTAGTGCAGTTCATTTGTAGTGGGCTTGATGGAGGTTCTAGTGGAGTTGCTGGAATATTTTTTGATTTTACTAAAGCTTTTGATTTAGTAGATCATGAAATAATGTTACAGAAATTAATGAAATATGGTGTTCAGGGACGAGAACTTTTATTGTTTAAAAATTATTTCGTTAATAGAAAACAATATGTTAATATAAACAACACGAACAGTTTTCTTGGTTCTGTTGATTATGGTGTTCCGCAGGGTAGTGGATTGGGCCCTCTTTTGTTTTCTATATATTTAAATGATTTAAAAAATCTAAATTTAGATGGGCAACTTTTTATGTTTGCAGACGATGTGTGCTTGTTTTACCCCTACAAGTACGATTTATCACTTAAAACAAGAATTGAAAGAGATGCTGCTTTGATTTTTGAATTTGCGCGATTAAATCGATTAGTTCTTAACCCTAATAAAACCAAATTAATACGCTTTAGACCACATGCTTTAAGTATGAACAGTGATTTCAACGTGTTTATTAATGGAAAAGCTGTTTATGAAACCCATTCCGTTAAGTATTTGGGAATCACATTGCAAAGTAACTTGTCATGGGATTTACATATAACCGATTTGAAAAGGAAAATAGCTCCAGCAATTGGAATTTTATATAAATTAAAAAATAAACTGGATGTTAAATCAAAGATGATGATATTTCAATCTTTGATTCAATCGCATTTGAATTACTTAGCAATTATATATGCTTACAATAAAAATAACATTTCACTGAAATCGCTTCAATGCATGCAAAACAAAGCATTAAAAATTATTTACAAACTACCAATACTGTATTCAACTGTCACATTGTACAAAGATATAAGCAAAACAATTTTACCAATTTATGGATTGCATGAGTATCAGGTGTTAATGTTTGTTTTTAAATGCATTAACCATATTGGTCACCAAAGCATAACATTTTCTCAACAGCAATTAAGTTTTATCACACGAAACAGAACAAATTTAAGAATTCCTCGATGTAGACTAGAAACTACCAAGCAACGCATTGATTACGTGGGTGCTGTAAAATTCAATAATTTACATGCAGATTTAAAATCAATTAATCGAATTTCGCTATTTAAATCGTCTTTTAAAAAACACTTATTTAACAACTTTGAAACGCTTTTGTAATTTTTTATTTTTTTGTAAAACAGTTTTTATACTTATTTTTTGTAATTTAATAATCTTAACATTAAGTTAAATCTTTTATTTGTACTTTTGACAATGAATTAATTTGCCAACTTGCCTCAATAATGCCTTACGGCGCTGAGGCCGAAATTGAAATGTATTTTAAATATTTTGTACAAATAAAATTTTTTCTGTAGAAAAGTTTTTTCTATAGAAAACAAAACAAAAAAAAAAAAAAAAAAAAAAAAAGTTAACAAGTTTGCAAACAAGTTATTAAAATTCTGTGAAATTATGTGAACAATTAAAATTTGCATATTAAGGGGAAACACCACTTCTAGACATGCAATCGCTATTTCATGAAATATTTGAGGCGGGGAAAAAAAGAGGTTCACTTTATATATACATATGTACATATATAAATAGGGAAGATTTTTCCGAAATTTTGGGCGTTTATTGGGCAACATTTTTACAATTTAAATTTATTTAAAGTATTGGCCATTGTTCGTTATGTTTTTTCCGCCCATCTTTCTGGCAACATATGGACAGATCTTTAAAGATTTAATAAACTCCATTTTTGTATTCTGAATTGAAATTTAACGAAATAACTCGAATATTGAATGATTAGATTTTTGTGAAAATAATTCAATCAATTGATCAATGAACAGTTTATTTTATCAAATCAAATGATTTATATAATTTTTTTATAAATCGAACGGAAAAAAGATTTCTCTTCAATTTAGCAATAATTCACTCAACCGTTCAGTGATTTAAAAAAAAAAAAAACATATTTCCGTTTAGTGTTTTAGAAAAAAAATATATTTCCATTTAGTGATTTAAAAAAAAATCCGTTGTGATTTAAAAAAAAATCCGTTGTGATTTAAAAAAAAAACCCGTTCAGTGATTTAAAAAATAATATTCCGTTCAGTGATTTAAAAAAAATACGTTCAGTGATTTAAAAAAAAATCCGTTCAGTGATTTAAAAAAAAATCCGTTCAATGACTTACAAAAAGATCCGTTCAGTGATTTAAAAAATAAATATTTCCGTTCAGTGATTTAAAGTTCCTTTCCGCTCAAGTGATTTTAAAATTTTTTCCCCGTACAGTGATTTAAAAAAAATCGTTCAATGATTAAAAAAAAAATCCGTTCACTGATTTAAAAAAAAAATCCGTTCACTGATTTAAAAAAAAAAAATCCGTTCACTGATTTAAAAAAAAAATCCGTTCAGTGATTTAAAAAATTTTTCTCCGTTCAGTGATTTTAAAAAAAATACGATCAGTGATTTAAAAAAAAATTCCGTGATTTAAAAAAAAATTTGTGATTTAAAAAAAAAAATTCCGTGATTTCAAAAAAAAATTCCGTGATTTAAAAAAAAAATTCCGTGATTTAAAAAAAAAAATTCCGTGATTTAAAAAAAAAATTCCGTGATTTAAAATCGAATTCGCTTCATGGCGAATTCATAAAAAAAATTAATTCTTCAAAGCTCTGTATTTGGATTCTGCGCCAAAAGATCAAATGGTTATAGGACGTGGCAATGTCTGTGACTTAAAAGAAATTTTTTCAGTGATTTAAAAAAAATCCTTTTATATAAAAAAACAATTTGCGTTTAGTTATTTTAAAAAAAATCACTTGATTTAAAAAAAAATTGCGTTTAGTTATTTTTAAAATAAAATTTCCATAATTTAAAACCAAATTCGATTTATGGCGAATTCATTGAAAAAAAAAAACAATTCTTCAAAGCTCTTCATATGGATTGCGCGCCAAAAGAACAAATGGTAGTGGGACATTGCAAGGTCTGGACCGAAAGGCGGGTGATGCAAAACTTCTCAACCATAGTTTTTAACCGGTCTTGCAGCATTCGCTGATGAAATATTACGGCTTCAAGTCTGGTCGCATATTGCAGGTTTGTGGTACAGGTCCGCTGTGATCATCTGGACCGATTTCATCAGCTCAGAATAAATGGGACACTTCTGGTACCACCAAATACAGGGCATTAGCTTGACACCATGGATATTCGGCTTTGGCGTTAATTTGGCTGGTTGACCAGACCTCACATACGATTTCCCGCTTCTTTTACTTCTTTTTATAACGTTCAAGCAGCATTTCATACATGGAAAATTGTCTCTCGAATTCAACTGGTGTGGTACCCAATTTCCTTGCTTTTCGATGAATCCTGCTGCTTTCAAGAATTTTGAAATTGCTGCTTGAGAGACTCTCAATGATTTTGCAAGTTCCTCTTGAGTTTGTCTACGATCTTCATCGAGTAATGCCTCAAATTAATATTCGAACTTTTTTGGCTACCTTGTACCTTGTTCCTGTTATTCTCACAGGTAAAGCGCTACCATGTTCTGGTTTCTATAGGGTGAGTCACAGGCAGTAAAATATATATTTATCTAAATAAGATGATATAAAGCGCTTTATTCAATATTCCTCTATATCTAATAAGGTATTTTGCAAAAGTAATTTTCCACATCTTTAATTTTAAAAAATTCTAAACAAAAATTACAGTAAAAATACAATCAACTTTATCATCTATTAAGTCACTTTGCCTAAAGAAGTGTGAATATTAATTTATCGAAGCCTAAACTTCTCGCATCAGATACAAGTAGGGGGTTTTGAAAAGCACAAACCATCCCTCGCACGTTGAAACCGATAAAACATATTCAGAATAAGCTTCGGCTAGCAATCGATGTGCTTCAGGTCCATTTTTTTTTTTAATTGGAGAACTAAAGCAAAACTTCCCCCAATGAAAAGTTGGTAAAAAAAAAGTTTAACATTTTCGAAGCAAAAATAAAAAACCTTTTTGTTTAAACTGAAAAATAGGGAAGGTAACATATGGTTTACCTACCCTATTTCTAGCTTTGTGGACCCCGAGACAATCTAACGTACTAATCTTTGGACTTTTTCAATAAAGAAGTCTATTGAAGTTCAAAAAATTCAAACTTTTAGAGACCAATAATCAATTGTGTCTTTCGGAGATCATTCGGACCTAAATATACAGAAAAGTTCGTTGTTTAATCATTATTACATCATATTTGATTTAACAACTTAGTGTTTACAAACATTTTTAAATTAAGTATGAATCTTAGTGAAACAAACTTTGTGATTTCTGTTATCTAGATCTAATTTTAAAGTTTAAAAAATTCTCTATTATTTTGAATAATTTCAAAAATTCCATTTGGCATTGCCCTTTATCGTGCACTGTCCACCAATTTTATTTTCACAATTCCATTCAACGGACATCGTTATACTTAATAAAGGTGGACCCCCCCACACTCAAAATAAAGTTTCATCATATTGATGAAACTGTGTTATAAATCATTTGTCATGATTTCTTCATCATAGCGCCCCGGTAGGCTAGTTGGTAGCGTGCAAGCTTATCAGTGCGGGGGTTAAGGGTTCGATTCCCACCAGAGGCTCTGTTCTGTTTTCGCTACAACGAGCCAAAAGCCTTTGTTGCTAGTGCTCGATTAGGGTATTAAGATATAATTTGTAATTGAATTTCAATTTGTAATTATTTATGAAAATTTATAACAAATGTTTCATAAATAATCATTTCATAAAAAAAATTTTATATAAAAAAATCTTACAAATTATTTATTTTAGAGCAAAATGCTGAAGTCTTAAATTCTCATTAAGTTTGCATTTTTATTTTAGGTAAATAAATTTAAATTATAATTAAAAAAAAACAAACTAAAATTAAAAAAAAAAAACAAATTAATATTAAAAAAACACAAATTAATTAAAAAAAAAACAAATTAATTTAAAAAAAAACACAAATGAATTAAAAAAAAAACAAATTTATTTAAAAACAAATACAAACTAATTTAAAAAACACAAACTAATTTAAAAAACACAAATTAATTAAAAAAAATAATTTAAAAAAATAGAATGAAAAACTTCGATACATCTGCCTCAATGAAATTAAAAACCAATTAAACTTAAAAAAAAAAATAAAAAAATACAAACTAAAAAAACAAACTAAAATTAAAATTAAAAAAAAAAAAAACAAATTAAAATTAAAAAAAAACAAATTAAAATTAAAAAAAACAAATTAAAATTAAAAAAAACAAATTAAAAAAAAACAAATTAAAATTTAAAAAAAAACAAATTAAAATTAAAAAACAAATTAAAATTAAAAAACAAACTAAAATTTAAAAAAAAAAACATATTAAAATTAAAAAAAAATTAAAATTAAAAAGAAAAAGAAAAACAAATTAAAATTGAAAAACAAAATAAAAAAAATAAAAAATAAATTAATATTAAAAAAACAATTGAAATTAAAAAAAAAAAACATTACATTAAAACATTAAAATTAAAAACAAAACATTAAAGTTAAAAACTTCGAAGAATCTTTCTTACAAATACGGTGAAACTTCTTTATAAATATTCAGAAAACTTCTTGATAAATATTAGGTGTGTTCGACGTACGTTACCGCGGGTGCCCGCGGGAACCCAATCTTACCAGAAAGCGTTTCTTGTAACAAAAATTGGGTAAATGAGAGCGTTCATGAGAGAGTAATTGTGTTTCTCATTTTACCAGAACTTACCCGCACTTTTTGTTTGGGTAAAATGGTAAAATTGCCAAATCATCAGCTGTTGCTAATAAATTTTCTGTTTTGCATTTTTGAAAAAAATTAAAGTTAAATAAAAATTTATTATAAAGAACTTTTCCTTCTTAATAATGAAAAATACATTTGAAAATGTAAATAGATATTTGCAATTACAAATATATTTATTAATTAAGCTGTTTTTTAATATCAATAAATTTGACGTTTATTTTTGGGTATAAAATGTGGTTTTGTTCGTTCGCAGTATTTTGGGCATTTTTATGGTTTTGTGAGAGAATTTTTTGCTTGCTCTCATTTTACCAGACTTTACCCAAAATTACCTCGTACAGACCTATTGATGATACTTTTTTATAAATATGAAGAAAATAGTTCATAATGAAAAAACTTCTTCATAATGAAGAAACGTCTTAATAAATATGAAGAAATTTCTTATAAAATTTGATGAAATTTCTTCATAAATATGAAAGAGTATTTCATAAATCTTATTTTGTATTTTTTAAAAACTCTTCAATATAATTGTTATTCATATTTAAGAAACTTTTCATAATAAATATGAACCAAGATGTCATAAATTTTATGTTTTCATAACACAATATCATCATATTTATGAAGTGTTAACATTGAACTAAATTCTATGAAAAATTCATAAATATTATGAAGCTTTTTCCAGAGTGTAGGTAGATTTGATTTCAAAGCGGTTTCTATTTCATTTAAAGCAGATATTACGGGGGGCTTGTAATATTCTTTGTACAGCCCTCTCTTTTAAAGGATTGATTAAATCTAAAGCTTCTAAACATTATATGGAAGGCCAATCCAGACTTATCGCAAATTTTGTTGTCCCCAAAGTTCAAGCAGCAAGAATTAAGGAAATATTATTCGGGGGTCTCTTTGGGATCTGTCTGAGACATAAAGCGAAAAATTTCACAAAGCTAAGCCATTTGATTTAAGGGAATTCAAGGGCACAAATAGCTAAAAATAGGCAAGGAAAATTTAGAGACCTTCGAGGGGTCTGTTAAAAATTTGGAAGGCAAATCATTTTATCGGGGCACAAATAACAGATATTACGAAAGGCTACAAAGATTCTAAAGAATATTCTAGTATAACCTTTCCTAAGGATGAGTCTGAGATTTAAACTTTTATCACTTTTTTTTATTTAAATATTAAAATATTTCCAAATACCAAATACCTATCAGTAACTTTAAAAACTTTTTCACAATGGCATCCCTGCTTACAAAATTATTTTCGGCACAAATAGTTTTCGGTTGTTTTTATATTGTATTTGGGGGTTAATAATGATTATGAATAATTCTACCTTTTATACACTTTTTTTAAGAAACAGACACAGTGGAAAATTAAGTTTTTTGTTTATTCACAATAACTACTGTGCAAGAAAAAAGAAAACGGACAAGTAACAAATTTTTTTAAGTAAAATTTAATTTATAACATGACAACCCTTAAAAAGAATCACAAACACAACGAATGAATTAAATTTTATGGAGAACGAAACTTGAAAGCAACACTGAGGAAGAAAAAAAAAACTAGGAAAATTGTTGTATAAAAGCAGGGATGAATTTTTCCACAACGGAAAGGCACCAACAGTCACGACGGATCATAAAACAAAAGGAAATAAGGAATGGAAAAAAAAGGAAAAAACACACAAAGACAAGGGAAACTTTTTCAAAATAAAACAAAATTTGGCCAAACTTTAAGGAAAATTATTAAAAATATTGTTGGAAATTGTTGAATTTTCTTTTTAAAAATAATTTGCACACTTTATTAATTTTTTTAAAAAGCACACTCACCATTTGCCGTCGCTTAAAACATTTTCCAAAACATTTAAACAATTTATAGTTTATTTGCACAATTTTTTTTCTATAAATTTTTTATTTTTTTTTTTATCTACTCACAATTCACACTCTTTTATGACTGGTTGTGTTGGAAAATTATTTTCTTTTTTTGTTTGACTTTTTTTTTTATTGTATTATTTCTACAAAGAATGATAAATTTTTCAATGTTGAGTAATTGTTTGAGAAAAAAATAAATAAATTTCTATTCAATTTCTTTTTTTGAATTTTGAAACAAGTGTTTTTTTTGTGATTTTAGACGTTCTAATAAACTTTTTATTAATATTCTACTCAAACTTTAGTATCAGTCAAGTTACCGTTTATGGTTGGAGCAGCTGGAGTTGAAGTGTGGTAGTAAAATGGAAATAAAGTGCGTAAGTTTCGTTAAGCGTCATTTAATCAAATGTCAAATACATGCACAATACTAAAAACATTTAGTTTTGCGTCGTCGCCGTCGTTGTTATAGTACCGTTGGCAGTTTGTTTTCTCGGTAACTTTTAACTTTTAGTGAGTAGTGGTGAGTGGTGAATGTGGCTTTTTTGAGTGGGTGCTTTCGTTTTTTGTTTGGGGAGGGGGGTGTTTGTGGGGTTTTTTCCGTTTCTAGTAACAACAAAATAACAGTTTTTCATTAACAACTATTAACCCAACTCTCTTTAATGGTGTTATCAGAAGTCTCTTTGGTTAGAGTACATGTCTCTTTGATTAGAATTTTCCCTTATCCGCTCTTTGTTTATTAAAAAAAACACAAAAAAAAATGTTTGAAAAAGGTGGTTGAAAACTGCTTTCAGTATTTTTTGCCAAAGCTTTTCTTTGCAACTGGAAAGACAGTGTTGTCAAACACAACCATATCTTATTTGTTTTTAGCGTTTTTAATTATGTTTAAATTCTCTTATGAATTCATTCCCACCATAATTTTTAAAGAATTCAATACTTTATTCGATTTTGAATTCTGATTGACTTTGAAAATTATTGAATTCTCAAACTATAATTTTTGAATGGGAATGAATTGGATTTAAATTTATTTTAAAAGACTTAATTAGTTTTTCATCATTCGATTTGTCAATCATTGAATACAAACGTTGGGAATTCAATTGTTGGGACTTCAATTGTTGGGAATTCAATTGTTAAAAAATTTAGTCCTTACGAATTCATTCGTTGTGAGTGCAATCATTGGAATTCAATCGTTGGGAATTCAATCGATTTTTACTCTGCAGATTGGTAAATTTGGGATTTATTGTTTATTCGATTTCGTTTCAATCAATTGAGTGATTGGGAAATGACATTCGACTTTCTTCATCCAATTTTAAAATTTAAAAATATTAAACTTATAAAATAAATAAAAAATAAAAAATTAAAAATAAAAAATTAAAAAAATAAAAAATTAAAAAAAAATAAAAAATTAATAATAAAAATTAAAAAAAAATCAAAAATTAAAAAAAATAAAACTTAAAAAAAATCAAAAATCGCTTATATTTAAAAAAATCACCAAAATTGTAAAAAATCGCCAAAATTAATGAATCCCCAATATAAAAAAATATTACTAAAATCGGATAAATCTTAAATTGAAAGAAAATTTCAAAATTCAAAAAATATTAAAAAAATTGGCAATAGGAAAAAAAATCACTTAGATAAAAAAAATACGAAATTCAAGAATTGCTACAATTCTAGAAAACACTGAAACTTAAAAAAATCGCCATAATTTACAAAAGCCTATAATACTGAAAAAAGTTAGAATTTAAAAAAAATCGCCAAAATTAAAAAAAAATCCCTCAAATTTGAAAAATTTTTCAAAATTAAAAATATTTAGTTGAATTTAATCGCTTCCATGCAATTTTAATCGTCCATATATCGAAACCTAAACGAGCTAAAGAATGTTTTAGATCGTGCTTATCTCGAGAACTCTTCATTGAAGATAGAGGGGACTATATTCGGCGATGTTAAATTTTTTATATTTCTTTTGTTTTTTATTTTTATATCTTAATTTTATTTTTATATTTTAATTTTATTTTTAAATTTTTTTTATATTTTAATTTCATTTTACTACTTTTATTTTAAATTTTTATTTTTATACTTTTATTTTAAATTTTGGCGATTTATTTTTACAAAAAAATTTATTTTCGTTATTTTTTGAATCACCAAATTTGTAAATCGATTGAATAAAAATGGATTTAATTTCTAACAAATGATTGATTAAGTTCTCAAATTGTAAAACAAGTGAGTGAAGAAATCGAAAAAATTCCTAATGATTGAATTCCATTGGTGAAAATCAAATAAAATAAATTTATTGAATTCCTTAGATATAAATTCTCGCGTATGTTTAAAAAGGAATTCGTTTGTTTAAAAAGTACACCGAATTCGAATAAAGTGTATAATAATTTTGAATCAGATTTAAAAATCCAATTAGGGAACTATATTTTTAAAAGATCTGATTCATTCATAGTAGAATGACGACCTTTCACTTAAATCTTTAATTAATATTTCTAATTACGCGAAATACTTGCGTCTTTAAATTATGATTTGTTTTTTTTTTTTTTTTGTTAAATATGATCAGTTAATATTAATGTTGAATTCTTAAGCCGGCCACTCACGTACAGTTTTAACTGTTCAGTTAAAACTGTCAGTTAAAACTGTACGTATGTGGGTAATAACTGACAGTTCAACTCAACTGTTCAGTTTAACTGAGAAATTTAAATTTTTATATTTTTAACTGACAGATTCAACTGAAGTGAACGTGTGTGGGGGTTCAACTGTACCGTTCTTAGTTCAATTTGTGTCGAGCATAAACAGAACCAAGTGATAGTTGATCTGAACCTTGGCAAGTTAAATCTAGCGAGTACCATGATCGCGCAAAAAAGAAGCTGCCTACAACAAGCTGGCGAAGAAGTTACAAGAAATAGAACCTGACGCGGAAATGAAATCACAAAAAGTACACCGAGAGCGGCCAAACCGTCCTGTTCGTTCGAATCCATGTTAAAAACTGAAGTATTGAACTGCACGTGTGTATACATCTCAGTTCACAATTAAGTCTGTCAGTTATAACTGAACAGTTAAAATTGACAGATAAAACTGTGCGTGAGTGGCCGGCTTTAGATAAAAAAATTTTAAAGAAAATAACCAGTTATAAGATCTTTTACAAATTTAATTAAAGTAAGATTATGTTAAGCTATTTTGTAATAGCGAGATGCAGAAGCTATGTCAACGTACTTGAGAGCACAGCATCATTATGCAAATCTTGATCGCAAACTTCCAGAGAACTTTTGAGGAAATTGTAACAATCGCGGAGGACTGGGGCGCTGACTGTTATTCAGAGTGTTGAAACCTGTCTTTCTTGACGATTCGAAGATGAGAATGAGGATAGAGGATATTGCGGGCAGGGAGACGAGCTGGAGGTCCTTAAACGATTGTAGGATAACTCAGAACCTTTGGCAGTTGTCTACTACAAGAAAAAGAAAAACTATTTTTGGTTTGGAAAGCGAATTGTGGTTATAGAAATTTTTAAAAGCCACTTAACTATAAACCGAGTGACTACGAACTGAGGTTACTCCCGTGCGGGTTACTGTACGGTCTGTGGAGATGGGATCCTGCACTGAAGAAGCGGCGACTTAGATATCCTGGAAATCCGTCCGTCTGCAAAAATAATTGCTACCCGATATCGCCAACTTTTTGAAGGAATATGAATAATGTTGAGAATTGTCCATTTTAATGTAAAAGAATCGCCAGGGACCGTTTTCAAAGATTTTTGATTGAATTTTTCGGGATTAAATTCACAATAAATAACATTTTTTCAAAGTTCTATTCAAAATATCGAATACCAACAAATTACAGTTATCTTTTTCTAATATTTTTCTAAAATATACAATCATCAATGGAATAACCCAACAAGGGCGTGGATTCTGAAGAGAATTGTATTGCGGCAATCAAAAATACTAAGTATTCTATCCTGCTGACACTGTGTAATTTTTTTTTTCAATTTTTATTCTCTAAAATTTACTAATAAAAAAATTTGGAATAAAAAAGAATTTGATTATATGATCTAAAATCCTAATAATACCATTCATTTCTTTTCATATCAAAATAAAGCTTAACCCTTTCCCTACCATATGGATTATGCATCCTAAGAAAAATAAAAAAAAAAATTATATGTCTACCGCTGGGATATTTAGTCTCATTTTATGTTGTTCTGAAGGATACTAGAATTTTAAATTATTTTTCGTAATTTATGATTATTACATCTGTACGAAAAATTAACTTGGAATTGTAAATAAGTACAGTAGTGAAGGCTTTAAGTCACTTAATTTTTATATTTCAATCTTAACAGAGTCAGAACAAGTGAATGTGAAATAATTCAATCTGGCTGATATAAAGTTGTGTGTCCGAAATCCAAATCTTTTTATTTGAAGTAAAGATTGGTTTGAAGAAAAAAATACCTGCGAGTTTCAAAAAAAATTAAGGATGCATCCCAGCATACATCCCTTGGGAGATACTGAGGATTTTTTTTTTATAAGAAAAAGTCCAAAAAATCTGAGAATTTATTTTTAGAAAACAGACTTGGAATCCGAGAAATTTTCAAAAATATAATATAAACTTAGAAGAAATCCGCAGATTATGAATAAAAAATTGGTCTTAAAAACGTGGTCAAAAGAGGACTTGCCAGGAACGTCTGACGGATGGATGACATGATGAGATGATAATTTAAATGAAATTTAGCATTTATACCTTTTTAGCGTACCAATCTTATATTAAACGGACTCTGCTTGTTGTAGCCACACTTTTCTATGAAAACAGTTTTAAAATTTTAAAGTCTTTCTCAAAAGTTCCATCATTCTAGATAAATGTAAGTCCTATTTTTCTTTAGTAAATATTCTACATTGTCTTAGAATTTTTTTCAGAAGAGTGTGGTCTATATGTAAATTTTCTAAACGTTTTGTTAACCAAGTTTTAAAATTGTCCACAACACTGTTTATTGGTAGTTCTTGTTAAACAAAGAAACGTTTTTAAGAAAAAAAGAGTATATTGAGCATTTTAAAGTTTTCTCTTCAACAACTATTAGAGATACTTTGTTGTTTGAGTATAATTTACTTGTAATTTTATTTGTATTTTTGTTTTACTTATATTTTACTTTATTATAAGAAATATCTTGTAATGCTAGGGACAGGTAAATTGTAGAAATAGACATGGAGTCTATACATGGTAAAATTGTATAAATGGTTATTGCTTTTTTTTCTACTTCTTTTTCTTCTTTTAAAGACTCCCAGACCAGTTAGGCAACAATCAATTTGTTGCCACATTTAAGTAGAAAAACTATCTAGCAAATAAACTGAGACGACAGTGATGCCAGTTGTGGCTCATAATGCTAACTTCCAAGTATGCTTAAAAAAAAATTCCCTAGAAATTATTAGGGTTTTAAAAATGATGGCATGTATGTGGTTGTATATCAACTCTAATGCGGAAATTCCGCTTTAGCAAGTTGACTCAACGTTTTGGAAGCATAAAATTTTCTACTGTTGGGAACCTACATTGAATTCAGTACATATTGCCAAAAAGTTTCAGCTAATGCCACCTTTTAAGAAGATGAAATCTCCAAATATTGAGAAAAATAAAAATTGTTGAATTTTTTTTTTTTTTTTTTGAAGATTTTGTCCACACTTCCGTTTAAAAAAAAAATTGAAGAAACTCCATTTTTAAAGAAAAATTAGATTACGCTGCCTACAAATTTTGTTATATTTCAAAATGTTGATTCATAGAATAGACTCCAAAATATGGGGCTTCTTAAAAAGATTCTTATTTAGGAGTCGATAACGTTTTAAATAAAAACATAGGTATACTTTTGAGATATCAGAAAAAAAATTTATTTTAAGAAAATGTGAGATTTCTTAAAAGAAGAAATAATTAAAACAATTATTAAACAAACAAAAAAATCATTAAACCCAAAAATTAAATACATTAGATCATTTCATAAAATAATTGTTTTATTTATATTTTTAATTTAAAAAAAAAAAATACCGAGGGCGGTTCAATAAGTCCGTGAATTAACAAACTTCCCTCGTGGTTATATAAAATTTAATTTTGCTCCCATCAAGTACCACCTGTTAATAGACTGCTGTCAAATTTTGAGCAAAATCCGTCATTTATTTTGCGTTTAACAGCTGTTCAAAACATACAACCTCGTGGATTTTTTTTAAAAATGGAAAAAAGTTAATTTCGACTGCTCATTAAACATTATTTTTTTTCGAAAAAAAAACCGTCAATCAAACCAAGGAAAAGCTTGATAAATACTATGGGGACTCTGCACCAACAATTTCAATGCTAAAAAAGTGGTTTACTGACATTCGTTGTGACCTCACAAGCACGGAAGATGCTGAACGTTCTGGATGCCCAGTTGAGGTCTCTACCCTCAAAACAGTTAAAAAAATTCATGATATGGTGTTGGCCGATCGGAGATTGAATTTGCGATAGATTGTAGAAGACATAGGCATCTCACACAGCTTAGTGGTTTCAATTTTGAACGATCACTTGGGTATGAGAAAACTTTCGGCAAGATGGCTGCCGCCACCACCAACGGAATCGTGTGACAACGGAATCGTGTGACAGCTTAGTTTCCAAGGTAAAAATCCACGAAGTAGACTACGAATTGCACCTCATTCGCCGTATTCTCCGGATTTAGCCCCCAGTGACTATTTCCTATTTCCAAACCTAAATAAATGGCTCGGTGTAAAGAGATTTAGCACCAACTATTCAAGCAATTTTTGATTAAACAAATGCCTATTTTATGGACCTCGAAAAATCCTGCTGTTAAACGCAAAGTAAATGACGAGGAAAGTAATTTTTTTTAGTTTAAAAGTGAAAGTATGGTGAACTGGAAAAAGTTAAACTTTCAGTTATTGGCAAAGCTGTGAAGCGATAAAAAATTATTGTTCACTAATTTAAAAATATTGATAAAATAATACAGCTTTTCGCGCAATAATAAAACCATTCAGAATCAATTTTATTTCAAAGACTTCCTAGTACAGACGGGAGAAAAAATTTTGTGTAAAAACAAATGAAATTTTTTTAACAAAAAGTCAAAAACTTTGGAATTTGTAACAAGAAATAAAAAATTTTTAATAAAGTCACCAACATTGGAATTCGTAAATTCAAAAAACTTTTTTTTTTATTTTCTTGTAACTTCTATTAAAATTTTTTAAAAAATAAATTTATATAAACAATAACATTTTACAAACATTTCAAACAAAAAAAATTGTTAGAAATCGAATTTGAATTTTAAAAATTATTTTTAATTACTTTAAATTGTATAATACTTTTTTTCTGTGTTCTATTTTATTTGAGACAGTACAACTAGAACGTGGTCTTCCGCATCTCCAAAAGTTGGAATCAAAAAAAAAAATATATATTTTTTAAAATATGAAATTTTGTTATTTTTCAAAGAAAAAAAAATTAAAATAAATTAAAAAGTTACCAAAAAGTTGTTTGTATTTCAAATTACATAGTTGGTGTCTTTAAAAAAAATATATATATATATTTGTAATTACAAAAAAATCTATAAAAGATGTTTAATAAAACAGAATTTTGTAATTTTTTTTTCGGTGTATTCACAAATAAAATATCTGTGAAAGGTTTTCGGATAATTCAAACAGACTTTTTGTAAAACCTTTTCTGGTGTAGAAATGTCATAGGTATGGAAGCAAACTCACACATTAAAACTAATTGTAAAATTACTCGCGGAATCAGTTCAGAATTGACTCTTTAGCATAAGTTCTGCATCAGTCGATTAAGACCTGAATTTTACAGAAAAAATACTAAGTTAAATCAAAATCAGTACTGCAGCGCTTTAATATAATTTTTATTGATCGCCACAAAAACTAGAAACTAGCAAGTGTTGTCCAAGCTTCTTTAAAGTAATACACAACGAGTTTTAAATTATTGTTTTAAAAGGAAAAACCGAAATTCAAATTAATGATTGACTACTTGACAACAGTACTGTACCACTTACTTAATTTGCTTCACAATTGAGTGGACAATAAAAAAAATTTTGAAATTGTAAAAACATCTCCAATTTTATTATAAAAAATATATATAAATGAAATTTGAATTTAAAAACTTGTATTTAAATTTAGGTATTTTTTAAAAAAAAGGTTCAAATATAGAATTCTATTAAAGTACACAGAAAAAAGTACAAAATTTTAAGTACAAAATTAAAAGTTATTAAAAATATTTGTTATGGGTGATTGCGAACTGGTTAAATAAAATCTGAACTAAATAAAATGTAAACTAATTAAAATCTGAACTAAATAAAATCTGAACTAAATAAAATCTGAACTAAATAAAATCTAAACTAAATAAAATCTGAACTAAATAAAATCTGAACTAAATAAAATCTAAACTAAATAAAATCTGAACTAAATAAAATCTAAACTAAATAAAATCTGAACTAAATAAAATCTGAACTAAATAAAATCTAAAATAAATAAAATCTGAACTAAATAAAATCTGAACTAAATAAAATCTGAACTAAATAAATTCTGAACTAAATAAAATCTGAACTAAATAAAACCTAAAATAAATAACATCTGAACTAAATAAAATCTGAACTAAATAAAATCTAAACTAAGACAAATCTGAACTAAATAAAATCTGAACTAAATAAAATCTAAACTAAATAAAATCTAAACTAAATAAAATCTAAAATAAATAAAATCTGAACTAAATAAAATCTGAACTAAATAAAAACTCTGAACTAAATAAAATCTGAACTAAATTCATGTTTACAAATTTAATAATATTTTCAAATATTTTTCAAAGGAATTTCAAACACTTTTATCAATTTGTAATTAGTTTTCGAGTTTATTTTACCACCTTGCAAAGGCTCTAAAATTCAAATTTGATTTCTAACAATTTTTTGTTGTAAATTGTTAATTTTCTTATAAAAATTATTTGAATATAAAAATTGGAATCACAAAAAAATAAAAAAAAAGTTTTTTGTTTTAAAAAATTCCATGGCTGGTGCCTTTCTAAGACTATTTTATATGTCCTTGTTAAGACCTTTTCTATAAAACATAAATATTTATAAAAAAATAAAATCTTTTCAGATTTAACTTTCATAAAAATGTTTATACTTTATTTAACTTTTTTAGTTTATTTATAACTTCTTAATTCTTTGAGCTCAAGGTTGGTGTTTTTGTATAAAAATATTATTTATATAAATTTCCTAAAAATTGTTAGCAAATGTGCACTTTATCGGGTGTTCCTCAAAAAAGAAAACCAAAAAAAAGGTGACTTCTCTAGAATTAAACAAAAAAAAATTAATTTTATTGGTGGCCTAAAACCGATACTGGCAATAACATATAAGTTTAAGTACTTAAATGAAGGGAAATTTTATTAGAATTTCAAAAATGCATCTTGTTTCATAAACCATAATATGCATGTGGCTTCTTCTAGGTCCATTTAAGAAACTGTGGGGAACGCACAGTATAGCTATTAAGTGTGAGCTTGAGGACTCAACACAATGGAAATTTGCTAACGATGAGACAAATACTCAAAAGGGGAGAAATTTTACAAAAACATATTTGGACCTTGAATTAATAATGAGCCTTTTGAGAATTTACGGATTTATTGTGCCTAAATAGTTACAACTATATTCTGGCCACTAAACGTTCCCATCTTTCTGACAATTTTTGGATCCAGCGTAAAAGAACGACTCGTTTTTTGAGGCAATCCAATCATCGAAATATTTTTTTCATTGTTCATATGAAGTGAACTTTTTCTGCTGGGACAGGCCACGTGTCATCGCCCGAACCAAGTAGTGGTCGGAAGGAGAGATGTCTAGAGAATACGGGGTAGAACTTTCCATTTCATCCTTTTGAAGTAGGTTTCGAGTGGTGTGGCAAAATGTGGCCGAGCGTTGTAATGCTGCCTTTCTTCGTATTCCGTCCATTTTTGCTTCAGTTTGCGCGTCTCAAACGCATTGTTTCTTTCAGTTTAAGCGGCTCGTAGTACATCACGCCGCGCTGGTACCAACAAATACAGAGCCAAAGCTTGATGCCATGAATATTCGTTTAAGCAAAGGATGTTAATGGCTGTTCGGGCAAAACCTATGATTTTTTTTTCTTGTGGTTATCACAATGGTTCCATCTAGCATTGTCAGCCACAATGCGATGCAAAAACCTTTAATTTGTTTGCGTTCTAGGAACTGTTCACAAGCGAACAATCAATCACCTTTCGACGTTGAGCGGCTGTAACTCGTAAGGCACCCAGTTTACTGGCTCTCATATCAATCCCTTGGCTTTTAAGCATTTAATGACTTTCGAATCATTCACTCTTAATGATTCAGACAACTCCTGATACTTTTGGCATTCGTCCACATAGAGCAATGATTGCAAATCTTCGTTTTCAAATTTTTTGAGTTGACCCGGCCGTTTCTTGTCTTCCAGTCCAAAATCACCACCTCCAAAGCGATCAAACAATCTCCGACAGGACTGTTTAGATAGAAAATGCTCTGGGTTTAGTGTGATTGTGATTATAAAAATTAAAAAGAAATATATTAATTTTTAGAATTAAAAAAAAAAACAATTTGAAGCAATTAAAGTTCACCTGAAATTTTTTCACATGAAAATCAAATTATTGGGTTTAAAAAAATAATTTATCATCATACTTGCACAAAATTCCTTCGCATCATTTTCCCACACCAAACCCAAACTATTTTTTTATCTAAAATATATTTAAAAAGGAGTCTGAATGAAACCACGTTTTGTAAATCATTCGTGATAAATGCATCTTTGAAATGAAAGTTATATTTTACCAAGTGCAGAAGTCCCGGCCTCCCTAAGTCGAGAAAGAAATAATTTTGTTTGGAATTTCAGAAGGGGGCGGCCATTTTTTTTTTAGAAAATGCACCTTTGCCAATTTTTCTTTTTTTTTTTTGTTAACTTACCAAAATGTTGGAAAATATTAAACAACTTTAATAATGTAAAATAATAAAATATTGTTTTTATATTGTACAAAATTTAAAAAGAAATTGAAATTAATTAAGCACTTTCTTAACTTCTAAATAAAATTATGAATATTTAAAGACTGCATTTCACAACTATTTCACAAACACGTGTTTTGCAAAAAATAAGCTTATTTATTCTACTACAATGATTTTTTATTCTTTTACATTTTGCTTTTGGCTTTAAATACAATTAGAATTAAGCTGTGAACGCAGCGTTAGGTGGCAAAACTTTCGATATGAAAAAACTATTTTGATAATTTATTAATTTTTAATTCATTTTTTAAAATAACAAATGTTTTTTTTTTTTAATTTATCATTGATATATTATTTATAACGCTTTAAAAATTCATAATGAAATATTTTCTTATATACAAAAAAAAAAAAAACGTAGCGCTTTAATAAAAGCAAGGGATAATAAAAGAAGACTAAAGGCAGAAACTTGATACGATTAAATGAAAATTTTTTTTTTTTTTTTGGATATGAAACAAAATTCAAGAAATTCAAATTTTTATATTTAAAAAATTATTAATTATGATTTCATACCAATACTCAGCTTAAGGTGGTGTTTCCAGATGACGTTTTAATTCAGACGAACGAAATAAACACTTACAAAATACATGTAATACAAATACAAAATATATGTATTCTTTCATTCGTTTGGTGACGTACGTTTTATGAAAACCGCTCATAAGTCACTTGAAAATTATGTTTCTGCCTTAACTGTACCAAAACTTTTATCGGATTTAAATAAAATCCCTTTAAAAATCTGCTGCTTATCATTTATAAATTTCCCAATTTGGTATATAAAATCGGTCTAAAAACTTGCTGCTTAATTTAAAAGTCATTTTGAACTTTTTTTTTTAGGGTAACTAGTTCTAAAATTATTCTTAAATCATTCAAAATGATAGTGGCAAATTTTTATTACCTCACAGCTTAGCAAACATAATCGGTAACCAGTTATTTAAACAGTTGATACTTTCACAGCTCTGTTTTAACATAAACTTAAATTGACCCGTTATTTTGGAAAAGATTACAAATATGGCAGCACTTTATAGAAAATAAAAATGTAGACAGAAACGTAAAAGAATAGACAAAAGCAACAACACATGCAAACAAGTTTTTCCAATTGCAAAAAAAAAAGAAGAAAAAAATTATTGCAATTCTTATTAATACAAAAATTAAACCTTAAATATTTGTTTAAATAAAAAAACATTTAAATAAACATAGAAAGTCTGTTGTAATAAAATTTAATTAAATAAAAATGTATTTTAATTACCATTTAATAAAAACTTTTCTGAAGCGAAAAAAACCAACTCCCTCCTGATTACTTTTATGATTTTCCTTAAGTTTGTTTTCAGGTTTTTTAAGGAAAACTTTTGTTTCTGTTTTTTATATAAATTTTCACACTTTCACTTAATGTTGCCGTTTGAATTATATTGTTTTGTATGTATTTAGCAGAAAAATTGCACAGAAAAAACACACTTTTTTGACACTGCAATTGTAGTTAAAATACAGACGACAACACAGTCACAGGCAAAAACAAAACTTGTAGTCTAAAATGTTTATGATGACGGTTGTTTTTGGTTGGTTGTGAATTTACAACTTTCAAAATGGAAAAAGTAGCAGCTACATCAAATGTGGGGGAAAAAAGTGTATGCTTTTTATATATTTCTTTTTTTTGCAATTGAATTTGCCTTTTTTCACTTTTTCTCTTTCTGTACACTTTGGCAATTTACCGTTATTATTTTTTCACACAAAACGTAAATTCTTATTTATTTGCTACAACAGCTTTAATTTTTATTTCCAATTCGTCCACAATTAGGGTAGCGATATAGAAATTTCCACTATTTGTAATAAATTCTATTACAATAATTTTTTCTTGGTTTGCAATTTTTTTCTTACTGCTTTTTATTTTCCAATTGGATTTTTGTTTCAACTAGACTTTTTCTTATTAACTTTTCTAAACACTTCTTTATTTGATTTGTGTGTTTTTTTTAATTAGAAATATTTAACAATATGAATTTTTTTGTTGTTCTTTCGTTTACAATTAGATCCGTTTAAATACGTCCGTTTCGCTTCAAAGTACAATAGGTACTGAACGATTTTATTATGTGTGTGTTTAAAAGAAAAGAGCGAACATTAATGTTGAAAAAAAGCCAAGCACAGCAAAAACAATTCACTGGTTACTGCACGGTTAACGTCGTCGTTTTAACGTTGAAAAAGTGGGGAATGTTTGTTGTTTTATTTTGTATGTATGTATGAAATTGTTTTTACAATTACCGCTAGCGCGCGCGTTAAATATTTTCAAGTACTCAATTTTTGTGTTGTTGTTGCGACTGCTTGCTGTCTCGGCTGTTCTGCTGCTACAACTGTGTGTATTGCTGTTGGCGTTGTTTTTATCCAATTCAGCATTTTCTTTTTTTTTTTTTTGCTTCATTTGAATTCGCTTTAGTTGGGATTGTTGTTGTTGCTTGTGTGTGTTTCAATTGTTTTTGTCCATGCATGATGTATGTTGCATTCGTGTAAAATGTGGTGTCTACAGTGGTGACATTCGCTTATATTATTATTAAATATGTTTACATATTTTTTCTTTAATTTTGTCCTATCGCTACATTTTTATACTGTTTTTTCACTGTAATTTGTCGCAACAAAATGGTAAGTGTGACGGCTCAAATTAAAGGAAATTTTCTCACGATTCCAAATATAAATTTCGTGTTAAAGAGCCAAGCAAAAAAATTAGCGTTAGGTGCATTTTAGTAAATTATAGATAGCAAAAAAGGGGGAAAAGTTATTTTTTTTTTAATTTGGAGTTGTGGAAAAATTTCTTTTAATTTGAGCCGTATGTCACACTTAACATTTTGGTTGTGTTTCTTCTTTTTTTTGACCTAGCAGGTAAAAGGGTCCCTGGTCCCCTTAACATCGTATGAAAAAATGTTTTTTTTTTAATTCCCAAGGGTATGATATATTTTATGAGGGGTGCCCGAAAAAGTAAACTTCTTCCAAGAATTTACTTTTCTATTTGGTATAAGGGTTGCGGGACCCTCCCGAGGGTATGATATATTTTATGAGGTGTGCCCGAAAGAGTAAACTTCTTTTAAGAAGAATTTACTTTACTGTTTGATGTTAGAGAGGCGGGACGGGACCCGCTAGGTAAAAAAAATCCAAAAACACTCAAAATGGCAAGTGCGACAACTCAAATTAAAGGAAATTTTGTCAGCATGCCAAATATATATTTTGTTTCCAGATCTTGGAAATAGAATTTGCTTTAGTTGCATTTGAGTAAATTTTAGGTGGCAAAAATATATGAGTGGTGCCCGCAACAAAATGCAGTTTTGAAAAAGTGAAAAAATTTCCTTCACACTTACCATTTTGAGTATGTTTCGGTTTTTTGGTTATAGCGGGTTCAAGGTGCCCCGGCTCCCTTAACACCATATAGAAATTATTTTTTATTTCCAGGGGAGGCGGAATGGGATGCCTGTTTATAATTATCAAAGTTGTTCGGTAAAAAAACAACTTCCACATTTTTTTTTGATAAGTTACACATTTTTTAAGTTTAAATATAATGTTTTCTACGAAAAATTACAAGTGCAAAGTGCAAAAAATTAATAAACCTACACGTGTTTTTTAACTTCGAAAAAATTCTTTTAAAGTTGTATTTCATCTGAATACTTCGATAATTATACACTTTTAATTTTATTGCATCAAAATATAAAATTAATTTTAAAACATGCAAAGCAACAATTTATTTTTGTTGTTATTGCATTGCATGTATTAACCATTAGTAACGTTAAGCGCTAACGCTAAACGTTGGCTTAAATCAAATTTATATGGCAATGACATAAGCCTACGCTGATAGCTTGCCGCATAAACACAGCACTTCTTGTTGGTCGTAAATTTACACACACAAAAATCAATGTCTAGCAAATAGGAGCATTTTACAGCTAATGAAGTTTTTACACCCTCCACCATATATGGTGAGGGTATATATCAGTTTGCCATTCCGTTTGTAATATGTCGAAATATAGGTTTAAGACCCCATAAAGTATATATATTCGTGATCCTTATGCAATTTTAAGTCGATTTAGCGATGTCCGTCTGTCTGTCTGTTGAAATCACGATCACGACGCGAAGACGCAAGCGGGGGTGCCTATTTTTACCCAGATTATTGAACATCCTCCCGAGCAGTTTGGTATTTAAAATGAGCAAAATCGGTCAAGCGGTTCAAAAGTTATGAGTGAAAATGTGAAGGTACCTCCAAATTTTCCATACAAATTTGTACAATTTTTCTCTATCTATTTTTTTTTCTGTTAAGTAAGTAAAAATGTTATTAAGTCTTCTTATTGTTCGATTACATTTATTGTCTTACATAGAGAATAATAACATTCTTAGAGCTATATGTGTGTTACTCTGATAACTAAGTTAACGTAAAAATCAACAATGTTAAAGTCGCTAACAGAGCAGACCTCTGTAAATAACATTGCTAAAACTAAATAAATAACATTACTAAACTAAATAACAAAAGTTCGTTACATAAATTGACAAAACATATTCATATTACAGTTCATGCAAAATTTAGTAAATACGTATATCATCTCCAGCCCCTATGGTGGAGGGTATTCAAAGATTCGGCACAGCCGAATTTAGCCCTTTTTTACTTGTTTTTTTGTAAATTATTCACAAATAAAGTAGAAGAAAAAAATGAAAACTTGGTAAAATGTCCCAATCGCATGGAAATAATTATTTTTTTATGTTTGTGTACATTTATATAACGCTTGAAATGTAGTTTCACCGGAATTCGAGCATTTGTTACTGTATAAACAAACTAGTTTCTGAAATCTAGTTTAAACAAAGTAGATTTCGAGCGTAAGAGATTAATTACAACTGACATGTCAACGACACATGTGTTGATTGCTAAGAAGATAGAAATGCAGCAAAATATTAATTTTTAATAGGTTTTTTGTTTAAGCTCTGCCTTCTTTTAGAGACTCTAGCTTGTCTAAAACTTTGGGTTCTGAAGAGATCTTTTTCCGGATCGAAATACATGTATCAACCTAGCTAAAAATCGTTAATTTGCTTTGAAAGCTCACTTTAAAGTAGAAATGACAAATGCTTTTTTTATATATTTTGTATGGGAAGCAAAATGTCAACATGTCGTTCTGTAATCTTTCATCTTAATAGAATCTATTTTGTCGACATACCTATGTCTAACCAATTGGAGCAGAGTTGCTCAAAATTTGTGCTGCTATGTCCCTAAAAAATTTTACTCCAAAGAAAGAAATGAAAAATGGCCTCTGAAAACAAGGAAAAAATTTGGGACATATTTTGGAGACCTTTTTTCATTTTCAAAAATGAAATGAATTTGGGGTCAAATTTTATTTTTGTATGTGGAGTCGAATTACGCTATAAAATTTATCCCTAATTTTTGGAAATAAAAAATGGTCCCAGTAATAATGATTATATAGAGATGTATATCACGCTGCTCAAGTCGTTTTTTATGACCAGATTACAAAAGTTTGGTATTTTTGTTATAGATTTTTCTGCAATTTCAATTGGTTTTCTTTGCAAGACCAATTGATTGTTTTGCAAGTCTTCCTAATTGGTCCGGCAAATTTGCTCAAATTTGTACAGAAAGGGAAAACATTTGCTTTAAAATCAGGGACATTTCTTTAATTTTGTCCTATTTTCTCTCAGTATGGAGCACGTTATCGAATTCTTCCTGTCTGGCTTTCTTGATTCAAAATTTATATAAAATTTGACAAGTGATAAAACCACTGTACACAATTAATGAATATTTTTATGTTCAAATTGCATAAAAACGTAGTACACATACACACAAGCTTACATACATACATACATATCCATATATAAGTGGTGAAGTATAGATAATATTCAAAAAGATATCAAAACGAAACGATGGCAAAAATATAAAAAACAATAAAACTCAGTTTTTACAACACATATAATAAGCTTGCGTGCGCGCACTTGTGCAAATGCAAAGAAAACGGTAAATTTACAAAATAAAAATTGAACACCACAAAAAACATACTCCTAAACCGACTAACGTTTAGTAAGCAGTGCTGCCAGATGAGTTTGATGAAATTTAAAATTTAATATCACAAATTTTTTAAACACTTCGAACTAAAGTTATATTTAATTGGAATTGAATTTAACTCGCAAATTATAAAAAAAGTAATTTAATTCATGAAATAAAAATATCAATTGAAATTTACAATAACAAAAATAAATTGACAAAATTTTAAACATATTTAGTTTATATTTAAACACATTAATATTCTTTTAAAAATTAACTATATTAATAAATTTATAATTTAAATTGAATTAAAAAAAATTGCTAATTTTACACCAAAAAAACTCCAAAAAAATTAGATCACATAAAAAATTTGTTTGTTTTTTTTTTCGTAATCGTAATTTAAAAAACAAAACCCGTCAAATCACCATTTTCCAAAAATGTGTCACGAAAAATCGTCAAATCTGGCAGCTATATTCAGTATTTGTTTGTATGTTCGTATTGTCATTGTTGGCTTATTTCCCCCTTTTTATTGCTAATCGCTTTCACACTATAAAAATTCTCTAAGCCCATGGTTTATAAATAAAAACGTTAACGTTAGCAGAGGCAAAACCGCATTTGTAAGCAGCTTCGCTTTTTTTTTGTTTACATTTTCTGGGGGAGAGAGAATTTTGTTTTTGTATACATAATTAATGTAACGAAAAATGAGCGCAAAGCAGACAAAAATGCAACAACCACCATTTATCCATAAAGTAATCCAATCAGAATTTACAAATAAACAACAACGCAAGAAAACACCGAGAGAAAGCAACGCAAAGAGAATAGCAACACTTGCGCAAATAAAAAATGCATTGCATTTGCAACAGTTATGCTAACATAGCGCTTTTGGAGCTAACTAACTTTTTTTTAAAAGCTCTAAAACGCTGGATTTTACCATGGAGTCAGACCTTGAAAAAGATAATTCATTAAATCAATTTTTAAATCTTATTTAAATTTTTTAAGAATTATTTCTCGAATTCATTTTTCTGATTGAATTATTTACTACTATAATTTAATTTTTATCTTATTAGAAGAATCAAGTTGATTTAAATAATTCTTTTTATAAATCAAACGAAGTAATTTAATTTGAATAATTCAATTTTAAATCGGGATGTCTTTCGACCATTTTAAAAAATGGTCATTTTATGAAATGGCGAATATCTCGGAAACTATAATAGATTCGGTAGGTTCGCGAAGAGTTTCATGGAGTTTTTATAAAACAGCTACAGCATGTTTTATTATATAAATAAAGAAACCCCGATAAATCAATTTCTTTTCCCGTTCCATTTCGTTCGTAAAAAATAGGTCACCCTGTGGCTGTTTTAATAAAAATAGATACCACGGGATGTCTTCCGGAATTGGCATATTTTTATTATCGCAGTATATTAATACTTTAATAAAGCAACATTTTTATCCGTTTTGCCCTATCTCGCTTAGTTTTCGAGATACCGGTCATTTCAAAAAAATACTCTTTTTTAAAATGGCGAATATCCCAAAAACTAAGCGAGATTCGCAAGTCAACTTTAATGGTTTTTTATTTTGTTTTAATTCGCAAATCAAATCAAACTTTTTTTTTTTTTTGATTCGTGAATTAAAAAGAAAAGAATAATGTTTGAAATGATTTGATTCAATCAAATCAAAAAAGATTAAAATGAAATTGACTAATCAACTATAATTTTAAATCTGATGTAATAAATTAATTTATAAAATATTGAATCAACTCGCTGATTTACAAAAATAATTATTTTTTTGGCGAACTAATTCAATAAAGATTTATAATTTTAATTGTCTGAGATTTCATCCTGCTTACGATGAAATTTTGTATAGATTACAAAGGTTCGGTAGAAGGGAGAAAACAGGAGAGGAAATTTTTCCCCTTTTCGGCACAAATTAAAGCAAATTTCTCTGAAATCTGCAAAAATCCAATTGGACTTGCAAAGAAATTCAATTAAGAAAGTGGCGTATTTCTGTAATCTGCACATATAAAAACCATGAGTACGTTTTTTGCATCGTGAAAAATACATCGTGTACCATGAAATACAATTTGTTTAAATTCTGCATTTTATCATACTTTGTGGCGTTTTTAACTTCTTAATAATTGGCATCACCTATTTACAACAATACAGTTAGATGAAAAAACAAATAGAGAATTTAAAAAAATGAAAGAGATAAAGTCAACTTTAAGGCGAATTCATACTTACAGCAGTGCATTTGTTTCAGTGTAGCCACTTTCTGGATAAAATTATTTAAAAAAATAACACATCTTTTGTTATAACTTTTGGAAAATTATGGTTTTGTGTAGTGTTGCCAAAAAGAGTTTCAAAAATAAATTATCATTCAAAATTTAAATTTTGAAATTTATTCCAAAAGTATTTCCAAACTTTAACAATGCAATAAGTCAATATGAACATAGAGGAAGAATTTTAGTTATCAGACTCAATGATCTATGTATTAAATTTTTGTGCTTATTACCAAGATTCGGTAACGGTGTCCACATTGAGAGAAAACATGAGAAAATTGAGCAAACTTTTCTCCTTGCTGCACAAATTTAAAAAAAAAAAAAAATTCCCTGATTTCAAAGCAATTTTTTTCCCTTTATGCACAAATTAGAAACGGGACTAAGCGTTTCACACAGAACAATTTTTGTAGCCGTCGATTCTTGTCAATTCTCTTTTAAAGTTGCCTTTATGTTCACAAAACATTTTTCAGCAACTTTCGTCTACATTTGGTTTAAAATGAATGAAAAAAAGAATTAAAAAACAAAACGAAGAATGAAAAAACAAAACAAATTGCCGAGAACTAGCAACTCCGTACCAATTTGCCACTCGTCTTTCCCCTCTCCCCCACAAATTACAAGAGTTGCGCGATAAAAGTTGCTCTGTGTGAATTCAGACTTTCCACTTGCGAAATCTGGAAAAAAAACAATTGGATTTGCTAAAAAAAATCAATTGGTCTTGTCCAATTGGTTTTAAAAAAGAGTTTTATAATTAGGGAAATTTTCTCAAACTTGTGCAGAAAAGAGAAAAATTTGCTTTGAAATCAGGGAAATTTGCTAATTTTTTTTTGGGAATCTGTACAAAACATTGTTGGATCACTTACCATGATGGGGTCTCTAAGGTTTTATTGAAAATTGCATTTAAAAACATGATCAAAAATAAAGCTTTCAACAAACCTCTAAAATTAAGACCTTAAAGTTTTAAACCTCAAATTTTATATTTTGTGTGTTTCTACACAAACAAGTTGAAAAGCTTTTTATTAATGTATTTTTAACTACAAAAGCTTTTCTCTTAACTGCGAAAGGTTTGTTGTATTTTTTTTTTGTAACTACCAAGTTTTTTTCCAAGTAATTTAACGCCATGTCATGTTCAAATCAAATCCAAACAAAGCTAAATTCAAACAAAAAAAAATTAAATGAAAAAACCGTTATTCATTTAGCAATTTGTACAATTTCATTTTCTTCTTCTTTTTTTCATGTTTATTGTACCACTTCTTTAACGTGTCCATCAAATGCATCTATCTAACAGGCACAAGTACAACAACATTTGTATGACTCTACTTTTTACACCCTCATTTGGTACAACTATGGGGTGAGACAAAAAAAATCTTGTCTTGTATGGAAAGTTGCAAAGTTTAAAAAATTAAGTTCTTAAACGGAAGAGAGAGAAGCAGCGGAGCAAAAAATAGCTCTATTGTGAATGATTTAAGCAAAGTATATCTCTCACGCTGTTAAAATTGTTCTCTTGGTATTTAATCGCATATGTGCAGATTTCAAAGGTTCGGAATTTTCCTTAAAGGTTTTTCTGCAATTCCAATTGATTTTTTTTTGCAAGACCAATTGAGTTTTTGCAATTTCAATTGTTTTTTGCAGATATCCCAATAGGTTTTAAAAAAGAGGAAATTTGCTCAAATTTGTGCAGAAAGAGGTAAAATTTGCTTTGAAATATATCAAAGTCTCCGATTTTGAAGAGAAATCATAGAAGAGTCTAGGCTTAGGCCATCTCTGGGATTTTAGGGGTAAAATAGAGGAATCAGAAGGTTAAACCAAGAAGAGTGTTAACAAGAAGGAGACAGTAGCTCCTTTTTTGTACAGACTGGAGGAACACACGATAAGTGATTTCAAGAAATCAGAGGTTGTGAAAATACAGGTTGGTTGAAAAGTTCCTGCGCTCACCAAGAGATGGCACTGCTAGCTCAAAACTTTTTTTTCTCAAGTTGGTATAACTGTAATGAGAACACATGCAAACTTGTAAGTCATTCTGTCAATTCTTTCTTTGTTTACAAGCCAATTGAAGTTGACGTGTCTTTGATTTTTTTTTTAATATGGAAAAAATTGAATATCGTGCAGTCATTAGATTCTTTGTTTTGAAGGGTTTAAAAGCAAAGGAAATTAATGAACAATTGTTAGAAGTGTATAAGGAGTCCTCACCTTCAAAACGCACCGTTGAATTTTGGGCTGGTGAATTTAAACGTGGTCGTACCAGCCTTAAAGACGATCCACGCGAACCACAGCAGAAATCATTGAGCAGGTACATAATATGGTTAGTGAAGATCCAAGTTTGACTAAGCATGAAATTGCTAATGCCATAGGCATCTCAGACGAACGAGTACTCAATATTTTACATGAAGAATTACGTATGAAAAAACTGTTTGGAAAGTTAGTGCCGCACACATTAACAATTCAATAAAAAATGGATCGAAAACAAATTTCTCAGCGTAATTTGGAGCGTTTTAAGCCGAATAAAACCGACTTCTTGCATCGTTTTATGATCCTAAATTGAAACAAGAACGTTTACAGTGGACTGAAGCTGGTTGTTCAGCTCCAAAGCAGGTGAAGTCACAACGATCAGCAAAGAAGGTTATGGCATCAGTTTTTTGGGATGCAAAAGGAATTTTGTTGATTGATTATCTTCAGAAAGGTAAAACAATCAACTCTGAATATAATTGCAGCCTTTTGGATCAGCTGGATGAAAAAATTCGTGAGAAAAGGCCTGGTTTAAGGAAGAAAAAAAATCATTTTTCATCAAGACAATGCACCTGCTCACAAAAGTGGTTTGACGATGGCTAAATTCAAAGAATTAATTTACGAATTGCTTGAACATCCACAGTATTCACCAGATTTGGCTACCAGTCACACCTATCTCTTCAGAAATCTCAAACAATTCCTTCGTGGAAAGCATTTTTCGTCGAATGAAGAGGCCATAGCAGCCGTAGACGGTTATTTTGCAGAGCTTCCGGAAAACCATTATAAGGATGGGATAATATTATTGGAAGATCATTGGAACAAGTGTATTGAGCTTCTAGGGGATTATATTGAATAAAAAAATATATTTCGTAACAAAAACAGTATTCTTTCATTTACAGCGAAGGAACTTTTCAACCAACCTGTAACAACTGGAGCTAAGGAGTCTAGAAGTCAAAGAAAAAAACTTACTTTTTGTTTTTAATTTTACTTTAAACCAACACTCAGGAGATACCTGCACTAATGCTGCGCATTGCATTAGTGAAAAGAAGTTAAGTTAGAGGAAAGAGGGAGTAGTGTATGTGGACATTTGACTTAAATTTCCCCCTTCAGGGAATTTATTCCACATACACATAGTAAGACGAATTTTCTCTGTAATGCGTTGTGCGATCCACTGGCCAATCGACAACAAACGAATGTGCTGGGGTTAGATAAGCTCGTCAGAGCACTCCTCCCATGGTTATATCGATAAAACAGTGTAACACAACCCACGATCGGAAGATGCTCCAAAGAGTCTATTAAACTAGTAACCCCACTGTTATTGATAAGCGCCGACGCCCTCCTTTGAACACGGTCCGAGGCTGCAATATAGACTTTGAAGTCCCTTCCCTTATATGGGAGTTGTATTCCATTTTCGTTCAAATATAGGTGGTATAGATAGTGAGAGGATTAGAAGAAGTGAAATAGTTTTTGCACCGGTTAAGAAAACCTAAACACTTGAATTCTTCTTTCGACACCCGAATGATGTGATTATGCCAGCAGACATCACATTGAATTCTCATGTCTAGAAAATCAAGAGCATCTGATTCCTCAATATCGACACCCTCCATGAGTACAGATGGCATTGGTAACCCCACGGCCCGTCTATGAGTCAACAAACAACAATGGGTCTTGCGTGTATTAAACTCGACCCTATTCACACGACCCCACTCAAAGATTGTCGAAAGGTCTACATTGAGTGTGTCATTCATATTTTGCCTCATGCCCTTAACCTCTAAAGAGCTTGGCCTATTTCCATAGGAATATGAATGACAGATGTTGCTGTCATCTGCGAAAGAGTAGATAGGATTATAACTTTGGCGCAAAAGGTCATTTATAAAGATAAGGAAAAGTGAAGGTGTTGGAGGACGATGAGTTTACAGCTCTTCAAACAATTCCGGGATAGCCGCCTACAAATGCACTGCATTGTATTGATATCAAGAAGGATATCAAGATTATATATTTACATTTGTATAAAACTTGAATTTTAGATCAAGTAATGTGTAATTTTACCTCTAGGTTGGGCGCCATTTTTAAAATCTAACAAATGCTTAGAAGATGTAATTTTGCTGATCCATAGTGCATCAAAAGTACAAAATATGCCCTAGCACTTGCTTTGTTGTTCTTAATATTGTTGGGATTGTATGCCTGTAGCTAAACGTGTGAAGCCACTGTTGCATAAAATACGAATGCACTTTTTTATTTTGCATTTCCTTGTTTCTATATTAATGTGTTTGTGTTCATTGGTAGGCGGCTAAAAACCAAACGACAATTCAATAGACTTCATGACATTTACTAGCTGCATATATACAAATGTACAAAAAAAAATAAAACATTTATACATTCATATAAATCTATGTTTGGATATTTTTGAATATGCTACAAGAACTAATGTTATGTCAAAAAAGCATCATTGCCTAAATGCTCAGAAAATACTTGGAATTAAAGGATATATTTTTTTGTTTTTTTTTTAGCAGATAGAGCCAGAGTTAGTGAATTTCCTTAATGCGGATTTGCTCCAGAAATACTTCACTATTCTGTGGAAATCAAGCAACTTAAAGAAACATAAAATCAACGACAGGCAGATATTGTCGGCAAGAGCTACAATTTCTTATCGAAAAACTAGCTTCCTGAAAGCGAACGTGTGGGGTACGAAAAGCAGAAGAAACGACCACAGAAATTGTGTAAGAAATCATTTTACTGACCCGAAGAAGAAAAAGTATTAGGTGAATCCAAAATTTAAATAGGCAAAGGTTTTATTAATGAAAAAGACAGACCTAGAAAAGTATGCAGGCACAAGGTGGTCCAAAATGTATGACCCTATCGGAAGATGCTATAACTTTTGAAGCCCTACATATTTAACCACCTTTCATCTCTGTCTATTCTCTTGAAAAAAGAAAGCAATACATTAATTAGTTGAAAGAATTTCCTAAGTGTTGCCTCTCCTTAAAACAAATGACAGCAATTGTCAGTTTTATTTTATTATTTGTAAACTGAACAGATACATAATACACGTTGACAAGCCTTAGAAATCTATACTCCTCAAGAACACGGAATACTCGTATAATTTTTTTTAGGAAAAAAATTCTTTAGCGATTTTGACGCTAAGACTTTTAGCCGTTCACCTCGAAGGGACTGGAACAACACTTGAGAAAAGAGGAGCCGGAGGACCTTGTAGTGCGTCGTATCGCCGTTGTGGCTGAAGATGTCTTGAATGTGTCTTCAACATCGACCAGAGGAAGTTCTACGCAATTCGCCTTTCGTCTCTGCAACGCATTTTGGTAAAAGCGTTGAAGATGTTGCCAGACAAAGGAACTTCGTTGTGGTGTAATGGTTAGCGATTTGGACTGTCACACAGAACGCAGCGAGTTCAATCCCCAGCGACGTCAACATAAATTTAGAACACCTAAAACATATCGCAACGTCCTCCATCGGTGTTTCCATAGCACTTGAACCCACCAAAGTAAAATAACGTAACAGGGCTATAAGATAAAAAGCTTCAGCAATTTAGCCAACTCTCCATCTAAAGGCGGGCACCCTTCATCCCTCACCACCTCTCATCTCTCCTATATATCCTATCCAAAGAAAGCAACATATTAATTAGTAGGAAGAATTTTCTAAATGTTGCTTCCCTTAAAAAAAGTGCATTACTACTAACTGTCTCCAGACCGTCAATTGCGTCTAAGGTAAAGGGTGTCCCAAGAAGAACGCAATTTTTAAATCTGGCAACATTCGAAGTGTCATTGTTTGACATTTGAACAATTATTATTGTTTGCTAGTAGAAGGTACGAGGTTAGTAAAAATGGAGCGCTAAACGAATGAACAACGCATTCTCATTGTGAAATTGTTTTACCAAAATGGTGAAAGTTTTGCGGCTACAGTTCGCAAATTGCGAACAATTTGGGGTCACAATAATGCTCCAAAAGAGTCAACTGTAAAGAGATTAATGGATAAATTTGCCGAAACTGGGTCTGTTAGTGATGTAAAGACAACAACGCGCCATCGACCAGGTCGATCGACCGAAAATGTCGCAGCTGTACGTGATGATGTCGCTCAAACTCCATCCACCTCAATTCGACACCGAGCTCAGCAAATTGGTGTCTCCAAATCCACTTTGCAGCGAATTTTGACGAAAGATTTGCATCTTCATGCATACAAAGTTCAATTGACTCAGGAACTGAAGCCAGCTGACCATGGACAGCGAAGGGAGTTCTTTAATTGGGTATTGGAGAGACAACATGAAAATGCTGATTTTGCCGATAAAATCATCTTCAGTGACGAGGCCCATTTTCATCTTGATGGCTTCGTCAATAGGCAGAATTGTCGCATTTGGGGTGAGGAAAATCCTCGAGTGATTCACGAGAAGCAAATGCATCCTCAACGTGTCACTGTGTGGTGTGGTTTTTGGGCTGGAGGAATCATTGGACCTTTTTTTTATGAAAATGAGGCAGGTCAAGCGCAAACAGTCAATGGTGTTCGGTATCGTGAAATGATAACCAGTTTTTTCTTGCCTAGAATTGAAGAAATTAATGTGGAGGGCATGTGGTTCCAACAAGACGGCGCCACATGTCATACAGCCAGAGACACAATTCAATTGCTGCATCAGTCATTTCCCGGTCGTGTTATTTCGCGTTTTGGAGATCAGAATTGGCCGCCTAGATCGTGCGATTTAACACCATTAGATTTTTTTCTTTGGGGTTTTTTGAAGTCGATGGTTTACGCGAATAAGCCGACGACGACTCAAGCCTTAAAAGAGGAAATTGGACGCTGCATTAATGAAATACCGCAGCATTCATGCAAAACGGTCATTGAAAATTTCATTAAAAGATCGCGTGCATGCCAGCAAAGCCGCGGCGGCCATCTGCACGATATATTGTTCCATACATAACCTCATTCTGTCTACTTTACGATATAATAAAGTTTCACGATTTTTTTTTAAATATCTGTGTTTTATTTAAAATTTAAAAATTGCGTTCTTCTTGGGACTATTACGCTATCTTGAACCTCAACGACGCTATGTACGATTTTCTGTCCAAGCTTATCATAAGTCACGAAGTCCATTTTCATTTGATCGGATACGTAAACAAACAAAATTTGTCCTTCTGGGGCACTGAGAATCCAAATATGATTCACAAAGAGCCATTCCATTCACTTAAAGTCACCGCATGGTACGCCATTTACGTTGGAGGTATCATTTGGGCCTTATTTTTATGAGAACGCCGTGGGTACTACCGTTTCTGTGACTGGTGAGCGACACTGATCAAAGGATCACCAAGTTTTTATTGCCGCAAATTCATGAATTGGAATTGGAGGACATGAGGTTTCAACAGAATGGCACAAATGTTCACACAGCTTGCGCGACAATGGACCTTTTGAAAGATGCATTTCCTGTGCTTCGCAGTGTCTCGCTTTGGCGATTTGCAGTGATCAACACTATCGTGCGATTAAACCGTTTCACACTTTTTTTTGGGGCTATTTTGAAGTAGCGGGATTATGTTAACAAGCCACAGGCTATGGAAACTCTAAAAGAGAATATTTGACAAGAGTTCGAGAGCCTACCGCCGAAGTTCTCTCCAGAACGATAGAAAAAAATAGTCCAAATGATCATAAACAATGGTTGAAACCACTTGACTTGACTGATATAATCTACAAAAATTAATGGAAAAGGTATAACAAAACAACTTTGGGTGAACGGTTTTGGGTCACCCTGTATATCACAAAGTTATAATGACGGGGCACATTTATTTGAAATTCTTTATTAAGAGAATAAGTTTTACATCTGATGACTTGTGCCGTTGGTAAGGGGATAAGAAAGTGATAGAAAATGCCTTGCAGTATATTTGTCAATGCCCGGAGCTTCTCGGAATCGCTCTTAATGTTTTGATCCATCTTTCTTTTGGTAGTCAGGGAGATCGTGAAAATATATCGATCCAAAGGACAATCAGCCAGAAGAGACAGTGTCGGACAGGAAAAAAAGGAATACTCTCCATTTCCTCCTCAAAACTCTCCATTTCCTCCTCAGCTATACAACTTCTGCAGAAATTGTTGAATGAGATTGGATAAGAAAGACTTCTTTTATAAAGTTTCCATAATTCTTAAAAGCTGCTTACAATTCAATTAAACAAATTTTTTGAATTTAATATTGAACAGAATACTTTAAATTTTTTGATAAATCTTTCTGTTTATTCCATTGGGCCCCAAATTAAAATAAAATTTTGTTCCCCAAAATACTTGAGTTCCAAAGATTTAACATTTATAAATCAAAAACTGTAAGCAATTAATCAACTTTACGGCATAGGCCAGTTTGTGTCATATTCCGAAAAAAAACTAAACAAATTTCGATTATTTCCTACGAATTTATTATTTTGAGTGCAGCAATTAAAATTTATTTAAAATATGCAATTTTGTTGTATAACAATATTTAGCTGTCTAAACATCCATCAGACGACTAGTCGTCATCAGGCTGTGATATTTTATAAAAAATCATTTGCATTTGGCATAAGGACAGACAGAGAAACATACAAACGTGCATTTTATATTTAGCAAAAAATTTTAGAAACAAATAAAAAGAATTTAAAATATGTATAAAAATTAAACTTGTAAAGAATAGCTAAACAAAATGGAAATTTATCATATCGAAGCTTTAAGCTTAACTACAAAATTAATGTAAAGAACAATTTTGATTAATCTTTTACAAAAAACTCAATAATTATATGAATCATATCTTTGCTCATTAAATATATGTTACGAGTACCTCCTCATCTCATGTTGCTAATTATGAATAGATAATATTGATTAACCTCTATAATTAACATCATCAATAGGAGTTTATTACATTTTTTTTATGCTGCACATTAGTGCTTAAACACATCAAATGAAGTTGCCGCCCAGCAGCAAAACTTATTTTTTCCGTATACGTATTTTATATGAAGATGTATAGCAAAATGCTGCCAAGGCAAGAGGCAGGAAAATGTGTTAAGTCCTAGCAGCATTAATTTTTTCCGCCTGCATTTTGGCAGCAGTTTGCTGGTCTTATAAAATACACGTATTGCAAAATAGATTTTTCTGCTGGCGGCAACTTCATTTGATGTGTTTAAGCGCTTACATTGTTAATGATTATCCTATTGGATTGATGGTTTTTTGCCTTTAAAACATTTAGCTAATGATTGCACCGTAACAAACACTGAAAACAGTTCAGCAAAATTCTATAAAAGTAAACTTTTGTATATTTTTGTTCGTCTTCCTGTATGCACGCACACTTCCTTACACACATTCGCGTAAATATTAGAATATACAAATCTGCAGGTGATGCCCAATTGGAATTAAATGCATTACAAAACAAGTAAGAGCGGCTAAATTCGGCTATGCCGAAGTTTATATATGGACATATATGGAATGGACAGATTTATATACGGACGCCTTTAAGAGGAAATTAACCATTTAGTTTGGTGATAAAACTTGGACTCGGTAAGATTTATGGTTCCAGAAAATAGGTATTTAAAAAAAATGTATGTTTTGGGCATAACTTTTTTGTATCTGAACCGATATTTCCGAGTTTTTTAAACAAATATGTTATACTAAAGATTTTCGATCTTTTGCTATATAAGACATATCCATAGGTCATATTACAGCTCTAGAATAATGTTTGTTGTTTGTGTATAAAAGGTGAAGAGGTGAAAGAAAAGAATTTCAACAAATTGTTAAAAGAAATCACTACAACTTTAGCTGGCAAATTTGCATTTGGGATTTTATTTCGCTTTTTTATTAAAAAATATTTTTGATTTCTTTAGCTTAATTTTAAAAATTTGAAGGAAAATAGTTTATTAGCCTGTTCCTCTATTTCGAAAGAACACGTTCGTTCGCTTTCTAGTCGAAAGAAAACTGATTTGGATTTCTCTAACTCTATTTCTATGCGAACGATGACTCGAACGACAAGTCGAATGAAAACGTAACTGTTTTCATACAAAATTTGGTTTCTCTATTTCGAACAGCTCGAACGCAAATGTCAAAATCAGTCACTTGCTATTTTTTTGTCGAGTAAATATATATTTGATATTTTTAAAAGCAAAATGAAGTAAAAAAGCAATGGATAACAAAAAGTAAGTACAAAATAATACAAATATTTATAGCTTATTAAAATTTTAAATTTTAGTTTAAAAAATCAACAATGGACCATCAGAAGACGCTTGTATTTTATATGGAAGAAAGGCCTGATTTTGCCAGAAGGACTCTGGTGTTCGGAGCAAACAAATTTTCCGCAGAGGAGGAAAATTTGACCAGAAAACTAAACTCCGTTTCACCCCCTATTACGCTGTTGCTGAGTGGAAAAGGTATGTGTGTGTTGTTTGTGGCTTACGTTTGCCCAACAAACTCATATTTACATTTTTTATTTTACATCTTTTATTTTACAAGGACTTTAGCAGTGACCGCACCGAACAGACAACAGGCAACAGAAAAGCTCTTCAAACAAATTTCACCCACAACCAATCGATAACAAAAATTTTCACAAATAAACAGACTTTCCAAATAAAAATTGATTTGTTTATTGTTATTTTTTTTTATTTCATTTGTCATATACAGCTGATCATTGTTAAACAGGGTTGTTTTTGTCTTTAAGCAGTTTAGTACTATTTTTGCTACTTTTAAAGAAAATTTTAACAAGTGCTCAAAATATATGATCTGGCATCTCTGTGATTTGTAAATGCGTAAGAAATAAAAATTGACACACGTAAGTCAAGTCGATCGAAGCCTTTCGAAATAGAGAAACCCAAATTGACTAGAATTCTAAGTGACTTGCTATCGTTCGACTAGTTTTTCGTTCGAGATCGAGGAACAGGCTATATAATTTTTTTTTTTTTATAAATTATTATAAGTTATGACCTAAAATAGTTGCACTCAAAGGGAAATTATGTATAAAATTTTCTTAATATATGAGAAATAAAATGGTTTAAAAATCTTTTATAAATTCTTTTAAATCGGAGCAAAAAATAGAAATAAAAACGTTTGTATTTTGTTTGTATCAGAGGGTTTTTATAAAAATTTTGATGTTTTTAGCCTATTTATGGATTATTTAATTATCAACAGAAAAATTTATATATATTAATTATTAAATGTTAAATAATAAAACCAAAAAAAATGTCTTAAGAAAATAAAAAAAAAGTGAAATTGGGATTCGAACCCGCGGCCTTAGAGAAAAAAAGTATTTGTGACATAGCGTCTAGACAACTGAGCTATTGAAGCTCACACAAAATCATCGTTAATAGAGGTACATATATAAAAAGTCTTCGTTTATTAGAGATTTGTTTGGTTTTTATTTAAATGACAAATCTTTGTATGTGTTTGTTGTTTGTGTATAAAAGGTGGAGATGAAAGAAAAGAATTTCAACAAATGGATGAGTTTGTTATGTTAAAAATTCTACATACATATTAAACAAAGGGATTTTACGGAAAAAATTAGAGGTAGTCCTAGTTTTTTGCTAATATCTCAGCCATTTATTAACCGATCTGGCTGATTTTTTAATAGCAAACAGAAATGGATCACATTTAACAGAAATAAATAACAATGAAGTCCTCATCATGTCTGGGTTCTTCGGAAAACCCATTTCAACACACAGACGGAAAGACGGACATCGTTAAATCAACTTCGCTCTTCATATTCTGGGATATACTTTATAGGGTCTAAGATCAATATTGTAGAAAAACGTAATGACAAACTTATATATACCCTTCCACCTGTGGTGAAGGGTATAAATAGGAGATAATTCCTCACCGCTGACATTATTTTTTTTGTTTAAAGAAAATGTTTTCAAGAAAAATATTTTATTTTAAAATATATTTATATACTCTAGATAGCCTACAGTGCTGGGTTATCCTAGATGATATGACCTTCTATCTCCTCCTCTAAAAACTCTAAAAGTTGTGTTATATTTTGTTCAAGCAAATAGTTGTTAGATTGTTTTTTTTTGTTTGTTATCTATTTCCTACAGGTTTCACATAAGTCTCTTTACATCTAGATATTAAAACTGTAATCAGTGACACCACATGTGTATGAGAAGATATACAAATATATGCTGCTATATAGCATATACTACATAAATATATACATACACGCGAATAAATATGTTCATACTCCAGTATAAATAACTTTAAGGAACACATTATATGTGTATAAATTTTTTCCTATTTTCTTCCTATGTATGTTCACTTAATGTTCTAAACATACTTATACACATTTCTTTGTGTGTGTGTGTGTATTGATGGTGTATGTGTAATGAAACATACTCCAACAGGAAACGGAAGTTAAGATTAGAAAATATACGAATAGCAGAGCTTCGAAGATTGAAATGCAAAAATTGAAAGAAAAATAAGGTTCAAATTAAAAAAAAAAGCAAAAATTGAAAAAAAACGCTAACATTGTAAAAAAAATTTAATCAATTTAAAAGACAACTTAATTTAAAATAAAAATGCCAAAATTGAAAAAACGCTTAAACTGAAAACAAAAAAAATCTTTAAAAGTGAAGAAAACACGCCTCAATTTAAAATACGCCTTAATTGAAAAACGCCAATTATTTAATTCACCGTTAAAAATTTATTAGTTTTTAAAAATAAATTACCAAAAGTAAATAAAATCAGCAAAATTAGAAAAAAATTTATAAAATTTAAAAAAAAATTCAAATTAAAAATGTTAAAATTGGAAAAAATCGCTAATATTAAAAAACTTCTAAAATCGAAAAAATGCTGAAATTGGAAAAAATTGCCTCAATTTAAAAGACACCTCAATTTAAAAAATAGCTCAATTTAAAAAAAAACGCCAAAATTTAAAAAATTTACAAAATTTCAAAAATTGCAAAAATCGGCAAAATTGAAAAGAGTGACAAAATTAAGAAAAAATCCAAAATTGAAAAACGCTCAAATTTAAAATAAAATCTTGAAAAGTGAAGAAAAAACGCCTCAATTGAAAAACGCCACTTATTAAATTCATAGTTGAAAATTATTAGTTTGCAAAAATGAATTACAAAAAGTAAACAAAATCGCCAAAACTAGAAACAAATTTTCTAAATTAAAAAAAATTAATGGAATTTTATGAATTGTTGATCTGTTATTTTGTAAGTGACTAGTATAGTAGGATTTTTTTTTTTTTAAGATCATATCATATTCTTTTTAATTATTTTTATTGTAAAGAAACATGAAAATTTTATTAGTAAGTTATAGAGAATAAAAATTGAGAAATTCCACTGAGCCAGCAGGATAGAATACTTAGTATTTTCGGTTGGCGCTACCCAACCTTGTCAATACCCATGCTCTTCTTCTCCCTTTACGGTCATTGCTTGTTGATGATTGTCTATTTTATATTGAGTGTTAGGAAACAAATTAACAAACTTGTAAACAACAACACAATTAGACTAACATCAACGAAATTTAACAATTTATATTTATCCTCTATATTTTACAGTTTTTTGTTATGAACTTTAATTCTTAAAGTATCAAATAACACAGCTTATATGAAGCATTTATTATCAAATGTTTGTCTTAATCCATATTAAATCTACAACATAATCTATGTTGATAGTTAATGAATAGACAATATTTTGAATTATATTTTTCACTGTATCCTTGTGTGTAAAGTAATGGAATTTTATGAATTGTTGATCTGTTATTTTGTAAGTGACTAGTATAGTAGGATTTTTTTTTTTTTTTTTTAAGATCATATCATATTCTTTTTAATTATTTTTATTGTAAAGAAACATGAAAATTTTATTAGTAAGTTATTAAATTAAAATTAAAAAAAACAAAATTTTAAAAAATCGTTTAAATTGGACAAAATTGAGAAAAAACCCTAAAATTGAAAAATAAAATCTTGAAAAGTAAAGAAAAAAAGCCTCAATTTAAAATACGCCCCAATTTAAAGAACGCCTTTATTGAAAAACGCCAATGATGAAATTCACAGTTAAAAATTATTAGTTTGTAAAAATAAATTACAAGAAATTAATTAAATTCGCCAGTTAGAAAAAAATTGCCAAAATTTAAAAAAATAATTTAAAATAAAAAAATGCTAAAATTCCAACAAATTGCTCAAATAGAAAAAAAAAAAACGCTAAAATTGGAAAAATTGCCTCGATTTAAAATACGTCTCAATTTAAAAACATCTCAATTTGAAAAACGCCAAATATTAAAAAACGCAAAAAAAAAATTAATAAAAAAAAATACAAAATTAAGGAAAAACGCTAAAATTTGAAAAATACCAAATGAAGAAAAAAAAAACGCCTCAATTTAAAATACACCTCAATATAAAGAATGCCTCAGTTGAAAAAAATGCCTCCATTAATAAAAACGCCAAAATTAAAAAACTCGACAATATTTAAAAAATTGTAAAAAATTGCAAAAATCGGAAAAATTTAAACAAAAAAAAAAAATAAATAAAGTAGACACTATTAAGAAAAAATCGCTTAAATGAAAAATCGTTAAAAAAATAATCACCAAAATTTTGAAACAAATTGATCAAATAAAAATATATAAAAAATATAAACCTACCTCTGCAAAGAATAGTTCACAAGATGAATGCGATCTAAAAATCTAGATAACACGAAACTTGAGATGTCTGGTGCAAAAAGCGATTCAATTCGATTAATTTTTTTTTATGTAATTTTGGCGATATTTTTTAAATACTATCGTTTTTTGGTATTATTGGTGACTTTTTTTAATTTTTGGTTTTCTTAATCTTGAGTTTTTTTTTTAAATTTTGTGGATTTTGTTTTTAATTGGCCAAAAATATATTTTTGGCCAATTTGGGGAGCTTGCCGATTTTTCCAATTTTAACGATTTTTCCAATTTTGACGATTTTTCCAATTTTGACGATTTTTTTTTTCAATTTTGGTGTTTTGCAATTTGAGTATTTTTTCAATCGTAGGATTTTTTTTTTAATTTAAGTGATTTTATCCAATTTGACGAGTTTTACAATTTTAGCGATTTTTTCAAATTTAACAATTTTTCAAATTTTGGCGATTTTTTTTCAATTTTAGCTATTTTTTTTTAATTACAACATTTTTTTATTTTGGGGAATCTTTAATTTTAGCGATTTTTTAAATTTTAGCGATTTTTTTTAATTATGATTTTGGCGATTTACAAAAAAAAATTTTCAATTTCTTTTAAATAAAACTGATATCGTAGTTATTTATTTTCTAAATTTTAAAATCGAATGAAGAAAGTTTCAAATTACTCAATCGAATGAACAGTAAATAAATCTATCGAATTCTCAAATTTGTAAATCGATTGAGTAAAAATCTATCGAATTCTCAAATTTGTAAGTCGATTGAGTAAAAATCTATCGAATTCTCAAATTTGTAAATCGATTGAGTAAACATCTACCGAATTCTCAAATTTGTAAATCGATTGAGTAAAAATCTATTGAATTCCCAATAATTGAACAAATCGAGTGATGAAAAACAAATGAAGTCATTTAATTAAATCAATTGATAGCAACTAAGAATTCATTTCCATTTAAAAATTGTAGTTTAAGAATTCAATCAGAACTGAAAATCGAATAAAGGGATTGAAGTCTTTAGAAGCTCTGAGGAGTAAGTAGTGCAAAGAACTTAAGGTATCTTTAAAGTATAAATGCGTAACTATACAAAAACAAAAAATGTTTGTCTATATAATACAATTTAAATTAAAGTATTTTATTCTATTAAATACATATTTATATACAGCCATACATACGTATGTACATTTGTAAATGGGTATGTATGCGGTAAAGCTAAATTATTGTTGTTTTCTTTTTAATAACATTATAATAGAAAATGTCTACATAAATTATAATTGTTCTTTAACATTTTATAAAACAGTGGGCGGCGGCGGTGGATTGTTTGCCAGATGTACATATTTTGTTTTAAAAAGTCATTTTCAAGAATTTCAAGTATTTAGCAAACTTGCTTTAAATTTTCATAAATACACGTAGAAAAAACGTCCTGCTGATACATTATTTGGAAGCCAAAAATTATACTTTCGTTTATCTATTACAATATGTTTTCCTATAAATATAATATGTTTGCCGGCAATGCAAATATATATATATATATATATATATATATATATATATATATATATATTTATTTGACCGCAAGCATACATATACTTGTAATTATTATGTTTGCATAACTACAAGTATAATAATGATAAAATTGCAATTGCAAATAGGTGGAAAAATAAAAACATTACAATGTTTACTTGGAAACATATTTTTAATAACTATAAATATATAGAATAATTGGAAGCATATATCAAACATGTATATGGTAGTATCTAAAAACATATATATAATTGCCAGTAAACATATTTACAGGTTGGTTGAAAAGTTCCTCTCGAAATGAAAGAATATTGTTTTTGTTACGAAATATATTTTTTTATTCAATATAATCCCCTAGAAGCTCAATACACTTGTTCCAATGATCTTCCAATAATTTTATCCCATCCTTATAATGGTTTTCCGGAAGCTCTGCAAAATAACCGTCTACGGCTGCTATGGCCTCTTCATTCGACGAAAAATGCTTTCCACGAAGGAATTGTTTGAGATATCTGAAGAGATAGTAGTCAGTGGGAGCTAAATCTGGTGAATACGGTGGATGTTCAAGCAATTAGTACTTTAATTCTTTGAATTTAACCATCGTCAAAACACTTTTGTGAGCAGGTGCATTGTCTTGATGAAAAATGATTTTTTTCTTCTTTAAACCAGGTCTTTTCTTACGAATTTTTTCATCCAGCTGATCCAAAAGGCTGCAATAATATTTAGAGTTGATTGTTTTACCTTTCTGAAGATAATCAATCAACAAAATTCCTTTTGCATCCCAAAAAACTGATGCCATAACCTTCTTTGCTGATCGTTGTGACTTCACCTGCTTTGGAGCTGAACAACCAGCTTCAGTCCACTGTAAACGTTCTTGTTTCAATTTAGGATCATGGTGGTAGATCCAAGTCTCATCCATAGTTATAAAACGACGAAAGAAGTCGGTTTTATTCGGCTTAAAACGCTCCAAATTACGCTGAGAAATTTGTTTTCGATCCAGTTTTTGTTGAATTGTTAATGTGTGCGGCACTAACTTTCCAAAAAGTTTTTTCATACGTAATTCTTCATGTAAAATATGGAGTACTCGTTCGTCTGAGATGCCTATGGCATTAGCAATTTCACGCTTAGTCAAACTTGGATCTTCACTAACCATTATTATGTACCTGCTCAATGATTTCTGCTGTGGTTGCAGTTTTTGCTCGTCCTTCGCGTGGATCGTCTTTAAGGCTGGTACGATCACGTTTAAATTCAACGGTGCGTTTTGAAGATGAGGACTCCTTATATACTTCTAACAAATGTTCATAAATTTCCTTTGCTTTTAAACCCTTCAAAACAAAGAATCTAATGACTGCACGATATTCAATTTTTTTCATATTAAAAAAAATCAATGACACGTCAACTTCAAATGGCTTGTAAACATAGAAAGAATTGACAGAATGACTTGCAACTTTGCATGTGTTCTCAGGACAGTTATACCAACTTGAGAAAAAAAAAAGTTTGGAGCTAGCAGTGCCATCTCTTGGTGAGTGCAGGAACTTTTCAACCAACCTGTAATAATGTATTTTTAAAGCTTTATTTAACACTCTTCAAACTCTTGATTTTATTTTTGAAATTTCCATTTCAAATATTTTAAATTTTACTTTTGCATCTTCCACTGTTGCTCTCTAATACCAGATCATAGTTTATGTTTTTCTAACCATTTAAAGTTTTACCATGTTGATTGAACCATAAAATACCTTGACATCAAAGCTGGAACATTCCTGTAAAAGGTTTTTTATTTTGCCTTCATCTTTGCACACCACAACAATCATCTAGGGATACTTCAGTTTTATAATGAGGTCAAGAAAATGTTTCAAAGATATTTCTAAGCAGTCAGGATTTTTTCACATAAACTTGAAATTTTTATAAAATTTTATTATGTTTTTTTTTTTTATATTTCTACCCTTTCTCTGGTTTATTTTCCAATAACTTTTACTCTTAATGCAGAATAAAAAAAAAGAAGCTACTATTAGAATGCATAACCTCTATTATATAAGAACTTGCAATAGTAAAATATGAATTTAATTAAATGAATACATATGGTGTACTATGGGTAAGGAATTGAAAAAAGAATTTGAATACAAAAATTTGAAGGGTTCTAAACATCTCTTAAACGTGAGATTGAGCGGCTAAGATAAATGTGGGTTTTATATTTTTCTCTCCTCTAGCTCAAATCCAAATTTTATTAAGAGCAAAGGGAATAAATGACGTAGAAAGTAAAAAAGATCTCTATGAAAATCTTTTTTTTTTATATAAATAAAATCAATCAACTTGTTCAACGGCACGCCCCACAAGGTGTTTTTGAGGGATGCCTTCGCAGGGCATGTAATCTGGCTAACTCAAACTGCTTTCTCTTGATAAAGATGAAGACGGTGGTGTACGCAAACAAGCCCTGTACCTTGGAGGAGTTAAAGAACAACACAAATGCTGTACACAGTTATGCAAAATATTTTTAAAGGAACCCAACGCCGACGGCGGCCATTTGTCAGACATAATTTTCCACAATAAATTGAAACAAAATTTATAAGTGCTTATAAACATAAACAGTTAAAAACTGAATAAGTTTTTAATTTAAACAAAAGTTATAGTGAAAGAAAAACAGATGATGATTTTTGCCCCCATATAAATATGTATATTGTCTATAGCACATTTCGGTATGCCCAACCATAGTGATGATGACAGTAACTGCTTGACTATAGTGGGTTAAATTTCTAATATGAAAAAATTATTGAACAAACTGCAAGCATATGTATTAGAGTGGATCGAAATTTAAAAGAAATAAAAATCTTAAAAAACAGTACTGCCGCAAAGTTTTTGAAATTGTAAAGAGTTATGGATCAGGAGATACAAGTACATTTTATCGTATTCAAAATGTTCTTTAAAAAAAATACCTTTTATTTAAACAAGTACCTTTTATTTAAAAAAAGTACTTTTTATTAAAAAAAATACCTTTTATTTAAAAAAATACCTTTTATTTAAAAAAGTACCTTTTATTTAAAAAAAGTACTTTTTATTTAAACAAGTACCTTTTATTTAAAAAAAGTACTTTTTATTTAAAAAAATACCTTTTATTTAAAAAAATACCTTTTATTTAAAAAAGTACCTTTTATTTAAAAAAGTACCTTTTATTTAAAAAAGTACCTTTTATTTAAAAAAGTACCTTTAATTTAAAAAGTACCTTTTATTTAAAAAAGTACCTTTTATTTAAAAAGTACCTTTTATTTAAAAAGGTACCTTTTATTTAAAAAAGTACCTGTTATTTAAAAAAGTACCCTTTATTTGAAAAAGCACCATTTATTTAAAAAAGTACCTTTGATTTAAAAAAGCACTTTTAATTTTAAAAAGTACCTTTTATTTAAAAAAGTACCTTTTATTAAAAAAGTACCTTTTATTTAAAAAAGTTCCTTTTATTTAAAAAAGTACCTTTTATTAAAAAGTACTTTTTATTTAAAAAAGTAAATTTTATTTAAAAAAGTACCTTTTATTTAAAAAAGTACCTTTTTTTTTAAAATTACCTTTTATTTAAAAAAGTACCTTTTATTTAAAAAAGTACCTTTTATTTAAAAAAGTACCTTTTATTTAAAAAAGTACCTTTTATTTAAAAAAGTACCTTTTATTTAAAAAAGTACCTTTTATTTAAGAAAGTACCTTTTTTTTTAAAAAAAGTACCTTTTATTTAAAAAAGTACCTTTTATTTAAAAAAGTACCTTTTATTTAAAAAAGTACCTTTTATTTAAAAAAGTACCTTTTTATTAAAAAAAGTACCTTTTATGTAAAAAAGTACCTTTTATTTAAAAAAGTACCTTTTATTTAAAAAAGTACTTTTTATTTCAAAAGTACCTTTTATTTAAAAAAGTACCCTTTATTTAAAAAAGCACCTTTTATTTAAAAAAGTACCTTTAATTTAAAAAAGTACCTTTTATTTAAAAAAGTACCTTTTATTTAAAAAAGTACCTTTAATTTAAAAAATTACCTTTTACTTAAAAAAGTACCTTTTATTTAAAAAAGTTGCTTTTATTTAAAAAAGTACATTTTATTAAAAAGTACTTTTTATTTAAAAAAGTACCTTTTATTTAAAAAGTACCTTTTATTTAAAAAGTACCTTTTATTTAAAAAAGTACCCTTTTTTTTAAAAAGCACCTTTTATTTATAAAAGTACCTTTGATTTAAAAAAGTACCTTTAATTTAAAAAAGTACCTTTTATTTAAAAAAGTACCTTTTATTTAAAAAATGTACCTTTTATTTAAAAATGTACCTTTTATTTAAAAAAGTACCTTTTATGTAAAAAAGTACCTTTTATATAAAAAGCGCCCTTTATTAAAAAAGTACCTTTTATTAAAAAGGTCTTATTTATTAAAAAAGTAGCTTCTGTTAAAAAAGTACCTTTTATTAAAAGTATCTTTCATTAAAAAAGTACCTTATTAAAAAAATACCTTTTATTTAAAAAAGTACCTTTTATTTAAAAAAGTACCTTTTATTTAAAAAAGTACCTTTTATTTAAAAAAGTGCCTTTTATTTAAAAAAGTACCTTTTATTTAAAAAAGTACCTTTTATTTAAAAAAGTAACTTTTATTTAAAAAGTACCTTTTATTTAAAAAAGTACCTTTTATTAAAAAAGTACCTAATTAAAAATATACCTTTTATTTAAAAAAGTACCTTTTATTTAAAAAAGTAACTTTTATTTAAAAAAGTACCTTTTATTTAAAAAAGTACCTTTATTAAAAAAAGTACATTTTACATAAAAAGTACCTTTTATTTAAAAAAGTACCTTTTACTAAAAAGGTCTTATTGATTAAAAAAGTAGCTTCTATTAAAAAAGTACCTTTTATTAAAAAAGTATCTTTCATTAAAAAAGTACCTTATTAAAAAAGTACCTTTTATTTAAATAAGTACCTTTTATTTAAAAAAGTACCTTTTATTTAAAAAAGTACCTTTTATTTAAAAAAGTACCTTTTATTTAAAAAAGTACCTTTTATTTAAAAAAGTACCTTTTATTTAAAAAAGTACCTTTTATTTAAAAAAGTACCTTTTATTTAAAAAAGTACCTTTTATTTAAAAAGTTCCTTTCAATAAAAGGTACCTTATTAAGAAGTACCTTTTACTACGAAAGTACCATTTTTTACAAAAGTACCATTTATTACAAAAGTACCATTTATTACAAAAGTACATTTTATTACAAAATCGCTGTACTCTAAGGTATAAATATTTTGTATACTAACGCATAGCTTAAGCTTTTGTATGGGATATGTGTGATACAAAAAAGGTTATCTAAACATGTGTTAGTGTTATCGTGTGTGTGTGTGTGTGTGCATGTGTATATTTAAATGATCTCTTTCAATGACAATATTTATATGAACTTTGCACTATAAGTTGGTATATTGTTAAATATACAAACTTGAGCACATATAAAATAAATATAGTCAGGGAAAAAATTCTATAAAATTAATAAAATTTAATAAAATTTAATAAAATTCATAAAATTTAATAAATTTTATAACTTTATCAGTTCGTGGTAAAATTTCATAACTTATGATAAAAAAAAAATAGAAAAATAATAAAATTGTTGACCCAAAGTTCAAACCTTTGGATTTTCTAAATATGTACCTATAAATAGCCAATTGATGTGATAAAGCAGCTTCATTATATTTATGAAAAGTTTCGTTATCGATGAAAAATTTCATTAATTATTTCGATGAGTATTTAATATTTTAAGGTATTTTCAAATTTAGTAGAAATTTGAAAATCTGAATTTAGTTTAGATTTTATTTAGCCAGTTCACCCCCACCCTAAATATATAAATTGAAAATAAAGAGTTTAGCAGATTGCTAGCAACAGCAACAACAATTTTTTTATTAATATTTGTACTTCGTTTTTATTAAGATTTTTTTTTAGAAATTTTCACCATCATAAATTTCTATAGCATTCATTGGCTAGTGAATATTTTAATATTAAACACACATACGAGTGCATAAATACAAATAAATATAAAATGGCCATTTCGATTTTTGTTTTTTCGATTCACTATTTATCTGTTCATCAGTATGTAGATTTGGCGTTTATAATAGATATGAATTGTTAAAATGTGTGCAAAAACTAAAACTAAAAAAAAAAACTAAAATAAATTATTTAAACAAGCACCGCCCATTAATGCCAACCAAAAAAAAAAAATAAAAACACTTTTTTAGAAAATTACATTTTGTATAAAATAATTTCAATACGTTAAAATGTGATCATTTTAAAATATGTGAATTTAGTAAGACATCATGTTTTGCTAATAATGATTTGTAGTACAAAATTTTTCTCTATTTTAAATTTGAATAGGAACAAAATAACATACATATCGAAGGCTTTAATTCAATACCCTCCTCTGTGAACCGAAAGAATCAATTTGTCATCTACAATATGTGTTAAATATAACTACTAAATCCTGGCCATAAAAATAAAAACATATTTTATATTACTCGCGGCGCGTTGGTTGATAGAGGGTATTGCGATTGAAAAATTCAAATATGTTTTGGCTGATAGAGGATATTGCACGTAAAAAAATTAATGTTTTTGAAATAATTATTTTATGTTATTCACGTCGTTATGGTTAATAAAAAATATTATTAATTAAAAAATTCAAATATTTTTTTTGGCTGATAGAGGGTATTGCACAGTAAAAAAATATATAATTTGCAATTTAAATACTGCTTAAATGTTTTCTTTAACGTTTTTTCCAACATATAACAACTAAATAACAAAACAATTAAAAGTAAACAAGATATTAATTCATTAGAACTAAATTATCATAAAAGTTATGATATTCTGGTGGTATAACAGGCTTCAAATCTTGTAGATGTTTTAATTTTATAGGATTAATTGAAAGTTGACAAGTATGAAAGGGTTTTTAGGGTTCTTAAACCATTTGATAAATACTTTATGGATCATTTTTGGAGAAAGAAGCAAAAGGTTTGGAAGTTTTACTCTAACGAGTCAGTGGGCAGCAAGAAAACTTGAGATTCCTTACAACATGAAATTCACATGGTTATTTAATAAGTTATTCGATCAATGGAAAAGATGTAGTAAAAGCAGACCAGATTGCTCCAACGTATTTAATTTAGTTTTTATGAAAATTAAACGTTTTTTCTAAAATCCACCCCTTCCTATGGTCACCATTCAAGGCAGTAAAGTAATGATATTCACTAAGTGCGGGTAGTTCCAGGAAAGTTTGATAAGAATGATGTCAATCCTTTAAATGCACACCACCACACCCATACAGACCGTGTGTGTTGTCCATTATGATTTATTTCTCCCTTCTCCTTCTTGATTCCATACGTAATATCTGTGGTCCAATTTAGCTTTCCATTTCACTGCTCTTATGTAAGACAATAAAGTTCATAGATTTAGTTCCCAAATATTCTGTAGTTCCTGAAACACATAAGTAACGCCGGTTCTCCAGTGTTTTCCTGCACTATTTTATTTATAATCGTTGAAATATATTTATTCTTACCAACTGCTGACCAAAAGTGTTATGACCTGCAAAAAAACCTAGCAACCATCTTTATTTGCCCCCTGTCCTTCAAAAGAGTCCAGCAGTACTGAATTCTCATCGCAGTTTTGTCTGAATACTATCACCTGAGTTTATCCATAGCTCTAATATCCCTCCTAGTTTGTAGAAACAACAGGTTTAGAGGAGAAAACGTCCTTTACGGCAGATTGAAGTGGAAAATCGATCACCTTTCGTGTTAGCTCATCAGCTATTTCGTTATCTAAAATATAACTATGATTCGGTATTGAGCTCAGTCTTATGTTATGCTGCTCACCGCTAACATTAAGATCTACATGGCAGCGCCTAACTTCACTAGAGCTGATATTATTGCTCCTAGTATCATTAAAGGTGCTTGGCTATCCATGACCAAACTAATATCACGTCCGTTTATCGGTAACATTGAAATTTGCTCAAGATCTTCGGTTATCGCGAAGACTTTAGCCTGAAAAATGCTGCAGTCGTTGGTTTAGAACCGTCGGTTAAAACGTTTACATGAAAATAGCCAATGCTATCGTTACCGTGATGGAATAACCCTATCAATCTTCCTATCAATAACACTCTAGGGAATATTGTTGAAGTTTATCACTGTGTTTCAAATGAGCTCCACGTGGCGTATATGTTGATTCCTTAAAGTCATCTTAGCTGTCTCCCCAATGTGAAGGTCCAAAGATGTTATGCCCAAGAGTATTTTCTAGTGGGTGAAGGACGTTGACTTATATGTTGATTCCTTAGAGTAAAGTCATACTAGAAGTCTCCTCAATGTGAAGGTCCAAAGATATTATGGCCAAGAGTATTTCCAGTGGTTGAAGAAATACACGAATTGATCCGTTCTGAACGGGAGAACTTTTTTTAGGGTTCTTTAAGGTCTGGATACAGGAATGTGCTTCCGGTTGTCGGATCACAAAATCATTTTTTATTTGAAGATTGTGCATTCAGTTTTTAACTGCGACTGATAATTCTGGGAATGCAGTCATCTTCACTGATAGTGAGGTAATTGCAGGCCTCTATGGGTGGGATCTGTAAAATCAAGGACGGGTTCGAGCTGCAAGAAATTGAAGAGCGCTTATTCTGGCGGTGAATGCCTGAGGTTGATATGGGTACCAGAATACTGTGAAGTGGGTGGAAATGAAAAGGCTAAGGAGCTGGTTGAGAATGCATCCAACATGGTATCTGTTAATCTTCAAAAATTTCTGTTAAAATTTAAAAATACGAGACCTTTTCGGCTGATGAAACCCTTAATTTCCCACCACCTCTTTAATATTTCAGCTATTCCCTTTACAAAGAAAGCTATACAATAAATAATAGGAAGAATTTTCTGAATGTTGCTTCTCTTTAAAGGAAAAACAAAAACGGATCTTGAGCAATCTGAGAGATCTGGAACAGAGATGAGTTGGTGGACGAAGATCACGAAGATTTTGAGGGGTGACCCGGATGTGGGCAAGACAAGGAGAATCTTAAGGCTAGGGAAGTGGAAACTGGCCAACCTGTTCGGAATTTTCACAGACCTCTCCACACTTCTGACCACCTGTTGAAATTGGAAAGAAGTGACTCTGTGGTTTGTACACTCATATTAACCCATGCATAAAAATACGAAATTATGTCAGAAACTACGAAAAGTTTAGTGAAATAAACAATTTTCCGTATATCTTACAAATTTTGTTTATTTTGATATTTTTTCATAGTTTAATGCATGGATTATTATCAGTGTAAGGCCTGAGAGGAGGACGATGAGACCCTGGAGGACTTCATTTGTTTTTACCCAGTTTTGCAGGAAGCAGGGTAGACCATGGGCAAGGGGTCGTATAGCCTCGTATCAAGTCTATTAAGTTTATCACTCAGGTGTAGATTTAAGAAAGTTTTGCCCTTGTTGACAGCTGAGTCGCCTCTGTATGAGGACTCCAACGCCAATTGGCGTTGCGTGGAATTTTGCCTATTTTTTTTCCATAATTCACATCTTTTATTTGCATCTAACCTTTATATTCATCTAAGACTCATAATCCCTATGAAAAAATTCATGTCAGCGCTAAAGACACTTCAAATCATGTACATACATTTCAATTTAAAATTTTTATTAGGTATCCTTACAGGTTGGTTGAAAAGTTCCTGCGCTCACCAAGAGATGACACTGCTAGCTCCAAACTTTTTTTTTTCTCAAGTTGGTATAACTGTCCTGAGAACACATGCAAAGTTGCAAGTCATTCTGTCAATTCTTTCTTTCTTTCTTTACAAGCCATTTGAAGTTGACGTGTCATTGATTTTTTTTAATATGAAAAAAAATTGAATATCGTGCAGTCATTAGATTCTTTGTTTTGAAGGGTTTAAAAGCAAAGGAAATTTATGAACAATTGTTAGAAGTGTAAAAGAAGTCCTCACCTTCAAAACTACCGTTAAATTTTGGGCTGGTGAATTTAAACGTGGTCGTACCAGCTTTGAAGACGATCCACGCGAAGGACGACCAAAAACTGCAACCACAGCAGAAATCATTGAGCAGGTACATAATAAGGTTAGTGAAGATCCAAGTTTGACTAAGCGTGAAATTGCTAATGCCATAGGCATCTCAGACGAACGAGTACTCCATATTTTACATGAAGAATTACGTATGAAAAAACTGTTTGGAAAGTTAGTGCCGCACACATTAACAATGCAACAAAAACTGGATCGAAAACAAATTTCTCAGCGTAATTTGGAGCGTTTGAAGCCGAATAAAACCGACTTCTTGCATCGTTTTATAACTATGGATGAGACTTGGATCTGCCACCATGATCCTTAATTGAAACAAGAACGTTTACAGTGGACTGAAGCTGGTTGTTCAGCTCCAAAGCAGGTGAAGTCAAAACGATCAGCAAAGAAGGCTATGGCATCGTTTTTTGGGATGCAAAAGGAATTTTGTTGATTAATTATCTTCAGAAACGTAAAACAATCAACTCTGAATATTATTGCAGCCTTTTGGATCAACTGGATGAAAAAATTCGTGAGAAAAGTCCTGGTTTAAAGAAGAAAAAAATAATTTTCATCAAGACAATGCACCTGCTCACAAAAGTGTTTTGACGATGGCTAAATTCAAAGAATTAAAGTACGAATTGCTTAAACATTCACCGCATTCACCAGATTTGGCTCCCAGTGACTACTATCTCTTCAGAAATCTCAAACAATTCCTTCGTGGAAAGTATTTTTCGTCGAATGAAGAGGCCATAGCAGCTGTAGACGGTTATTTTGCAGAGCTTCCGGAAAACCATTATAAGGATGGGATAAAATTATTGGAAGATCATTGGAACAAGTGTATTGAGCTTCTAGGAGATTATATTGAATAAAAAAATATATTTCGTAACAAAAACAGTATTCTTTAATTTCGAGCGCAGAAACTTTTCAACCAACCTTTAATACTTATAACACATCTTTTTTATACGTTTTTATAAAAATTTTAAAATTTTAACACATGATTGCCTTGTAATATCCTTTGCATTAGAACAAGCAAGCAAAAAAAAAAGTGCATTGTAATTCAAATGATATCAAATAAGGGATATTAAGAATTAAATTAACAGCATTTGCAAAGAAGTGAAAAAATTGTGTGCTACAAGGAATATAAAATGTAAATAAAAGATAATGTTTTTTAAACTGGATAAAGAAAATTTGTTTTTAAGCTTTTATTACCTTTTATTTTGTATGAATAATAAATTAATGGCTTCATGTATTGTACGTTAAATATTATTAATACTATTTAAAAGTATTGACTAATGTTGTTTAGATTAGTCATCAGATAGAAATTTATTTATCTCTCAAAAGAATAAAAGAAAATAAGAATGAAAAGAACAAATGTCTTATTGTCAATTTATTTGTTCACGGTTGCAAAGTTGAAAATCTTAAAATATGTTGTTTTTCTTCTATTGCAAATATATAGTTTTTTAATCGAAATAATTTATATAAACACTATGCTCGAGAATTTCGCATAATAATATCTTGGAAAATTAACGACAACAATTTTAAAGACTTTAATAAGGAATAGAGAGAAAAATCTAAAGCCACTTCTCTCAAAAAAAAGAAAGAGAAAACTGCAGGAGATAGAGAAAAACATCTATACAAAGTTCAAATCATTTATAAGGGAGATTTTAAAGGTGTAATTCGCTGTAACTCTAGAAGTGTTCTCTCTAGTGTAGATGTGACTTACTACTGAGGTGAAACTTAATGTGGTCCGATTTATAATTCCTGCTGTAATAATAAATTCCTGACATTAAAATTCTTATTAGTTATCAAAATCTACAACAAAAGAGAAAATTTCGCTTTTGACTTTTTCATTTTAGTGTAATTTTTGAACAAGAATATAAAAGTACAACACGTAAACTAAATATTTAACATGTGTATAGAGAGGTACATAAAATATTACAGAGTATCTGTTTGCAAATGTGTGTACGTACGTTCCTAAATATGTATTTAAATATCTGTGTGTTTTATTGTATCTATGACTATTAAAATATATTTAAATGCATTTTGCGAGTTATTTTTGGCAAACATCAAACAACGACTGCAGCAGCAGCAGCAGCAGCACCAACAACAATTGCAAATATTACATGTCTTAGATTGAAAAGGAAAAAGAACAATAATAGTACAAAACTAAAAACCGCCGGCAAATAGAAAATCATCAAATTCTTGGCATTAAGCGAACAAAAAAAAAAAAACTAAAGATTTATATACTTGCTCGAACAATAAACAGTGGGATAAATGATGAGGGGATTAAACTATTTTTCTATTTAGATATTTTTAAGTTTTTTTTTTGTTACGTCGACCTTCATTTTAAGATTTATCATCTCACACAAAGTGTTGCCCTATTTGAAGCCCTTCTTCTTTCACCCACCTTTGATTTATCCTCTGTCCCCTTTTCAAAGAAAGCAACACAGTAAATCGTAGAAAGAATATCCTGAGTGTTGCTTCTCCTTCAAAAAAAAAAAAAAAATAAACATAAATTTTCTTAAAGGATCTCATGAACTTCTAGGAAGATGAAGGATTTAAAAATGTGCCTAATTAGATAGGAATAATATTAAGATGACCAAGGAAATATTTTGAATAAAATGTGCAGAAATCATAAGAGTTATGGAGACAGGGTTTTGGCGCCCACCATGGGAGCCTAAACCTTTTACAAAAGAACTAATTTTTTAGTTGTTTGAAATATAATAAAGACGATCACAGCGATAATTAAATATAAAATGTGTTAAAGTCTTTTCTAGAATTGTTGAAGTAGTGTGTGAATTGCTTTAAAATGTGCAGAAGTCGTTATAATGATAATGCTTATGTTTTGGCGCCCAACGTGAGAAATAAGTCTAGTTCAGTAATATCCAGGAACTGCATAAATTTATCAAAGGTTGCTGAATAGAATCAAGATGAACAGGGGATGATGAATAAAGAATGGAAATTTTGGCGCCCAATGTAAAATATTTTCCAAACCTAAATCTTCTCAAAAAAAGTGTGAATTTGTCTCGGGTAGTTGGAATAGACTGATTCTATGCTACGAGGGCAGATCAATAAGTCCGTGACTTTTCGAACTTCCCTCATAGTTATATGAAATGCAAGACTGCTCTCATCAAGTACCACCTTTTAGTAGACTACTGTCAAATTTAAAGCAAGTTCCGTCATTTATTTTGCGTCTAACAGCTGTTCAAAACATACAACCTCGTGGGTTTTTTTAAAAATGGAAAAAAGTGACTTAAACATTATTTTTTGCGAAAAAATTCCGGCAATCGAACCAAGGAAAATCTTGATAAATACTATGGGGACTCTTCACCATCAATTCCGATGGTATAAAAGTGTTTTCTTGACTTTCGTTGTGGCCTTACAAGCATGGAAGATGCCGAACGTTCTGGACGTCCAGTTGAGGTCTCTACACCCAATACCATTTAAAAAATTCACGATATGGTATTGGCCGATCAGAGATTGAATTTGCGATAGATTGTGAAAGACATAGGCATCTCACATGGCACAGTGGTTTCAATTTCGAACAATCACTTGGGTATGAGAAAGCTTTCTGCAAGATGGCTGCCGCGTATGCTCATAATCGACCACCAACGGAATCGTGTGACAGCTTAGTTTCCATGGCAAAAATCCATGAAGTCGACTACCAATTTCCCCCTCATTCGCCTTATTCTCCGGATTTAGGCCCCAGTGACTATTTCCTATTTCCAAACCTAAAGAATCAGTATTTTAGCATACTGATTCTTAGTTAAAAAGTTGATTTGAAATTCTGTTCATTTGCTTTGATCTTCTTGATTTGTATATCAGTTTTAAATGAGCTTAAGCTTTTTTTTTTTTGTGTATAAAAAATTAATTATAATTATTTAATTATCCCAATGTTTCCTCACCACATTGAGTGATTAAAGCTAAGAAGAGAATATTTTGATGCCCATGTAACATGTAACGTCAATTTAGTCGAAGTCTTTTCCATAAGACTGCGATTTTTCTAGGTTTGTTGAATGAAGCATACAATTCGAATGAGCAAATTTTAAGAAGTCTTGTAAGTAAACGTGGCCTTTACTGGATAATGGACATGTTGGTAACGAGGTAGCGTACGAACTAGCTAGAATGGGTTCTTCCACACCTTTAGTAGGACTGGAACCGTACTGCGGGCTAAACTGATCCACGATAGCTGCCCTGATTAGGGAGGGAGAACTACCTATGGCAAAGGACTTTTGGAACAATTCTTTGGGGATAAGACAGGCAAAACTACTGGTCGACCCCTTTTCAATGGGGAAAATTTTGGTTCTTGATGGGAACGAAATTAGGTTACAAACAGGGTTTCTACCTTACATTTTTAGATTAAACTATCATTTGTGGAGAATGCACCTGTTAGGATCACCTCTGTGTCGACTATGTCTGGAGGAAGACGAAACAACCATCCACATTTTGGGAACAGAAGGAAAGTTTTCAATAGGAAATTTTTAGATCCAGAAGACATTTGAAACTCTTCTCCATCTTCTATATTAAAGTTTATAGGGAATGTAATACAGAATTTCGTTTCGTTTTATGATCATTGATATAAAAGATCCATATGGGTCGCAGTGCCGGCCGTGGGGCTAGATCTTGACTTAATAATAAGCAAACGTGGCACATTTGTCAAGCCCAAAACTTTACAAGTGGTATGAGAATTAGCCTGGGGTTGTTGAATACCATTAGGATAAATAATGTGATAATTTGAATCAAGAGTAATGAAATAATTAGGTTTAAATTGGGCAGGAGTCCTTAAAGTTGTAAAAAGAATGTAAACATCCGTTTTTTTTAAGCAAGCTAATTTTAAAATTTAGGGGCTTGCAGTGTAACGAAATTTTTAATAACAGCGGTGCATGGTGTGCTCTAGCGCCTCCCTATTCTACGGTACCTCACAAAACCTACACTTATCACTTGCCAGCTTTGCCTTTCTCTTGGCAAGAATCTCAGTCCAGCAGTGACTCGTCAGAAGTTTCGTTGTCTTAGCATCGTATGATCTCCAGGCGACGGTTTGTCCTCCAAACCGCCTCAGCCCTGACAATTATAGTGAAGTCTACATACGAATGTTCATTACCACAGCTCCCCTGTTTCGATAGTTCGTCCGCAATCTCCTTACCCTTAATGTCCCGGTGTCCACGAACTTTGTTGGTATAAAGTCTACATAAAGAGTCCTGGCACACTTGTACAATCTATAAGAACCACAGCAGAAATCATTGAGCAGGTACATAATATGGTTAGTGAAGATCGAAGTTTGACTGAGCGTGAAATTGCTAATGCCATAGGCATCTCAGACGAACGAGTACTCCATATTTTACATGAAGGATTACTTATGAAAAAACTATTTGGAAAGTTAGTGCCGCACACATTAACAATTCAACAAAAACTGGATCGAAAACAAATTTCTCAGCATAATTTGGAGCGTTTTAATCCGAATAAAACCGACTTCTTGCGTCGTTTTATAACTATAGATGAGACTTGCATCTACCACCATGATCCTAAATTGAAACAAGAACGTTTACAGTGGACTGAAGCTGGTTGTTCAGCTCCAAAGCAGGTGAAGTCACAACGATCAGCAAAGAAGGTTATGGCATCAGTTTTTTGGGATGCAAAAGAAATTTTGTTGATTGATTATTTTCAGAAAGGTAAAACAATCAACTCTGAATATTATTGCAGCCTTTTGGATCAGCTGGATGAAAAAAAATCATTTTTCATCAAGACAATGCACCTGCTCACAAAAGTGTTTTGACGATGGTTAAATTCAAAGAATTAAAGTACGAATTGCTTGAACATTCATCGTATTCACCAGATTTGGCTCCCAGTGACTACTATCTCTTCAGAAATCTCAAACAATTCCTTCGTGGAAAGCATTTTTCGTCGAATGAAGAGGCCATAGCAGCCGTAGACTGTTATTTTGCAGAGCTTCCGGAAAACCATTATAAGGATGGGATAAAATTATTGGAACATCATTGGAACAAGTGTATTGAGCTTCTCGGAGATTATATTGAATAAAAAAATATATTTCGTAACAAAAACAGTATTCTTTCATTTCGAGCGCAGAAACTTTTCAACCAACCTGTATACTCCCGTTAATTGACACGTAGTCCTACAATGAAGCCTAGGGATAGTGTAGTCACTGCTATAATTTGCATCTTTAATACACAAATGTGACCAGTAGTCCAAAGTGAATAGTGGACTTGAACGCTGTCCCTTCCGCCACCAGATTAATCTCATGTAGATTCAAGATTACTGTGAAAACTTTGGCGCCCAACGAAGTAGATTAATTAAGTTTTGAAGACCACCAAATTAATTACAAACTCCGACAACTTTTAAACACCATAAATATTATTTACTCAATCCACTGTGCAAAAAATTAAGTGTACAAAAATGCGTTCATTACAAAGAAATAATGCATGAAAAGTACTATGAGAAAAAAAGAAAATAATATATATTTACATATGTACATGTAATCAAATGTAAGTCTATTTAAGCGTATGCACTGCATGTCTGAACATGTATTTCTGTATGTACAATATGTATTGCATCTTGTGAAATTTAGTTGCAATAACCTTACAATTTCAACAATATGTTGAATTACATTTTAAGATTTATAAATATTCTAGGAAACTATTGTAAAATGACATTGATGAAGCAAAGCCATCACATCTTTTACTGGCAACTATTACGTATAAACTTTGGGCTGGATTGACACGTTGACCACATCTATCTAACTCTGTCTTACTATTTCCCAATATTGGGAATATGATTATCACACTTTTGTAAATGTCCCCTTAAAGATGATATGAAAAAAAGTAGCAACGGGTAGACAGTTATGATCAACGTGTGCACAGCCCTTTAGGCATACGTGTCTGTCCATCTATCTATCCAAAAACTGTATCTTTAGGATTTACAGTACTAAATACACAAAAAGACAAACGAGTAATTTTATATTTTAATTGAATTGTACGCGATAAAAAGACAATTTATTCTTAAGATGATGTTCATCTTCTTAACATGCTCTACTCATTATATTTATATTGTAAGTAATGGCATGCGAGTGTATTTATTGTAGTATAAAAGAAACACTTAATATTATGTTTGGATATACATCATCAACATCAGCCAAATTAAATGAGTCTAAGTTGCTGAAATTCCTTTTTTAGTTTTAATTTTTTTGTAATGAAAACTAACCCAGTAAATAGTGTTGAAGATTTTTTTTTTTGGAATATAAAAATTTATGAATAGGAAAATGTACAAACAAATTTTGGAATTATAAAAAAAGAAAAAAAAAAAAAATATTCTGTGACTGGTATTTTCACGAAACTATTGGTTGGACAATAGCAAGGAAAGTTAGGGGTATCATAAGGTGAAAGTTTTCTTTTATGATCCTTTTTCATTGCATATAAATCAGTTCTTAGGATTTAGTGAAAAATGAGATCTTTTGATGTTCCCAAATAAATTTTAAATTTAAATTCCAACAGGACATTAGTAATCGGACCTTAGCCTCATTTTCACAATGTCCCGGTAGCTTCTACACGGTAATTTAACTAACACATTTGTTGTTGCTGTTGCTTGAGTTTGATAAATTATAACGGGACATTCTTCCAAATTCTTGCAATTTTGACTATGATAATATTTTTATATTTTTTATTGGTAACTACGATCCTAAGAATTTAAAATCTGGTAAATTGTATGTTAAAAATTGATACAATTCACTTAAACCTGATAACTTGTTTCAAAATAACTAAAGTTTAGTACTTAAACATAGTTATAAATGTCAAATTTATATGTAAATATCTGTGGTTGTAAAAAAGAACTGCTTTGGAAGAGGAAAATCAAAACTAAATGATACTTTGGAATCAAGCAAAAATTTATTTTTTAAGAATCACTTCCATTTATTTTTGCTGGGAATTCTTGTAGAGACAGGCAATCAGAGAGGAGATGTCTCACTATTTCCTGCTTGCCTATTATGCCGCAGCTACAGCATTGTAATTTGCTCTCCCTTCCGAGCCTTTAGCCATTTCCACCTTTTAGCCAGTAGTTGACTGATGGCCATCAGTCTGAAAAGATTCCGCCAAATTCAACTGAGGAGATATTGAGTACACATTGAGTTACAGTCGAGCATCTCAGTGTTGTGGTACTACAAGTGTCCAGTTAACGCCATATGCATCTCGACTCAAGGAGAGACCCAGAGGTGTAACAAATGACATCGCCTGTCTGATCATTATTGAAAAATTCCCTGTTACCAGGAATCCTATCAACATAATCAAGCAACTGGCAATTTGGCTTAGCTAGTTATTTCTTACACTGACCGACAAGAATGAAAGATTTGGTGTACGAGATGATAGACATGAGCACCGCCTGGCTATTGACAAAGATTCCAATGCTTTTTAGACAACCATTCACACGCTAGAGTCTACAAGCTTCTTTGGTAGAGAGAATCTTCACCTCAAATACACCCACATGAACAGGCCAGTCGTAGGAACTTTATATATCTCATTTGCAAGATAAGACGAAAGAGCCTACACCACAAATCATCTTTGAGCCGTCGGTATCGGATCACAAAATCCTGCTTTTAGATTACTTCTATCCCACTCCTTACCAGTAGGAAGCTATCCCGATAAAGCCTACCGAAAACGATCACAGAAGTTGTCTAATTCTAGGCTAGAAAGTGCTGTAATTATTGCACCAGTAACACCCATGTAAGCCGAGAGTCAACTGCCGTACATTACAAAATTAATATATGAGGAATAGTCAAATTCCAGCGTTAAAACTGCCTGATTTGAGACAAAGGTTTCTTTAAGAAATCTTGTATTGACTGAAGTCAGCCGATTGAAAGCCCGGGAAAAATGGCGAGTTTTTGAGGTAAAGGATAGGTCCGGTTCTCAGTAAGATTCTAATGAAGCCGGGGAAAAATAATTTTTTTGAGGTAAAGCAAAGGTCCGGTCTTTAGAAAGATTCTAATGAACATAAGAGTGCACAACCAGCTGGATTTTTGGCCTAAGTACAGGTTGGTTGAAAAGTTCCTGCGCTCACCAAGAGATGGCACTGCTAGCTCCAAACTTTTTTTTTTCTCAAGTTGGTATAACTGTCCTGAGAAAACATGCAAAGTTGCAAGTCATTCTGTCAATTCTTTCTTTGTTTACAAGCCATTTAAATTTGACGTGTCATTGATTTTTTTTAATATGAAAAAAATTGAATATCGTGCAGTCATTAGATTCTTTGTTTTCAAGGGTTTAAAAGCAAAGGAAATTTATGAACAATTGTTAGAAATGTATAAGGAGTCCTCACCTCCAAAACGCACCGTTGAATTTTGGGCTGGTGAATTTAAACGTGGTCGTACAAGCCTTAAAGACGATCGACGCGAAGGACGACCAAAAACTGCAACCACAGCAGAATCATTGAGCAGGTACATAATATGGTTAGTGAAGATCCAAGTTTGACTAAGCGTGAAATTGCTAATGCCATAGGCATCTCAGACGAACGAGTACTCCATATTTTACATGAGGAATTACGTATGAAAAAACTGTTTGGAAAGTTAGTGCCGCACACATTAACAATTCAACAAAAACTGGATCGAAAACAAATTTCTCAGCGTAATTTGGAGCGTTTTAAGCCGAATAAAACCGACTTCTTTCGTCGTTTTATAACTATGGATGAGACTTGGATCTACCACCATGATCCTAAATTGAAACAAGAACGTTTACAGTGGACTGAAGCTGGTTGTTCAGCTCCAAAGCAGGTGAAGTCACAACGATCAGCAAAGAAGGTTATGGCATCAGTTTTTTGGGATGCAAAAGGAATTTTGTTGATTGATTATCTTCAGAAAGGTAAAACAATTTAACTCTGAATATTATTGCAGCCTTTTGGATCAGCTGGATGAAAAAATTCGTGAGAAAAGAACTGGTTTAAAGAAGAAAAAAATCATTTTTCATCAAGACAATGCACCTGCTCACAAAAGTGTTTTGACGATGGCTAAATTCAAAGAATTAAAGTACGAATTGCTTTAACATCCACCGTATTCACCAGATTTGGCTCCCAGTGACTACTATCTCTTCAGAAATCTCAAACAATTCCTTCGTGGAAAGCATTTTTCGTCGAATGAAGAGGCCATAGCAGCCGTAGACAGTTATTTTGCAGAGCTTCCGGAAAACCGTTATAAGGATCGGATAAAATTATTGGAAGATCATTGGAACAAGTGTATTGAACTTTTAGGAGATTATATTGTATAAAAAAAAATATATTTCGTAACAAAAACAGTATTCTTTCATTTCGAGCGCAGGAACTTTTCAACCAACCTGTATATGTCCTTTTTTGGACATGCGTTGGGGTTGTGAAGAGTACCTTCACTTCCGATTCTTTTTTTTCAAGCTAACGAAACGAGAACTATGTTATGACAACGGCGGAAAGTTTACTTCAAACATCCGTTGGCTGCTATTATCAATCAGGAAACAGGACAATACTCTCAAGATAATTAAAGCCACATCATGCCAGCACTATGCCGATTGATATTTTTTTTAGATTGGGTAGTGGATAATGCATCCAGATTATTAATCAGAAGTAGAGAAAATTAGAATTATGTTTATTAGGATATTAAAATATTATATGTGAAATTATTTTCTTTAATTTATCTTAAAAAAAATATTAAAAATTTTTAGTTTATATATAACTAAAAATAAAAAAATATAAAATTAATTTTAATTATACAATTTTAATTAAAACATTTAAATATTATTTTCTTAATCTATCTTCTTTTAAAAATTTACAAAAATTTTAAGTTTGTATATATTCAAAACAATTAATGTACTCACACTGCAACTATTTAGAAATATATTTAATTTTAAAGAATTTAAAATTAAATGCAATATCATAATATTGTCAACAAAGAAACCACAAATTATCGGATTGTATTCCTCTGTCTGGTTTCTTCGACCAATACCAATATTAAACACAAACACCATCGCTATCGCCATCGCCATTACCATCACCCTCCTCCCATATTTAACCCTTTCCATTTTTCATTATAAATGAGTGTGTTGGCATGTTGATTGTTTGCATTGTTCTTGTTGTGTATTGTGCGTAGAAAATGTCCACCATCAATCATGGTAGCGCATCCAAGGCAGTCGTACTTTATGGTTTATTAATAAAATTGCATTTAATTTAAGCGCATAGTTTTCTCGCTGCAACGTATACATTTTTTTTAACTTAAACAATCAAATGCGTATTTCATAGATTTTGCAGGAGTGCAAGAACGTAAATTCACATATTTACAATGATAAAATGCATAAGTACAATGAAATGTTTGCAATTAATTTATTTAAAAGAACAAAAAAAAAAAAAAACAAAAAATATGTATTTCGCAAAATAACAATGGCAGGCAACATGAAAATAAAAACGACAAATCGACCAACCCAACATTATCGTAAATGGAAGACAGATGAATATGCATGCCGACGGACAAAAGTGTAGGTAAATTTCAAATGGGTAAATTTGCAAACATTTTTGACAAACAAACATGCAATTTGCACGGATATGCGTATTGTCAAACAGGCAACACGACAGACAGAAAGATAAATTAAAAAAAAAGGACAAATAGATCAATTTATGTAGAGAAAAGCATACAATTATTAATTTCATGACGTTTTCAACAATAAATTATATATGGCGCCCAACAAATGAGAATCAGTGTTTACAATCATGATTCTTCTGATCTTTGTATTTTGTAAAGGGAAAGTTTTCTTAATCGTGTAGGGTTATCTACCCTATGACTACTTATTTTGCCACTTTGCCTCAAAAGTTACAGTTTATGAGATAAATTGTTGTTCCACTCTTACAAACGGTTGTTTCGCTCTTAACATCTGGACAATAGGGAAAGAATTCATTAAAGAGATACTATCCTGCTCAGTGATTCAACAAAATGTTCTGCAAATTACAAAGATTCAGTAACGGTCTTCACATTAAGAGCAAACAGGAGAAAATTGAACAAATTTCCCTGATTTCAAGACAAATTTTTCCCATTTTTGGACTAACTTTTAGTGTACTGTACTAAACTAAACAGAGTCCCGATACTTAAAGCAATAAGCTTTGATACTCCCGGATCATAATACTGGCAGAAATCAGGGCAATCACTGAGTGGATTAAATTTGTAACTTTTGAAAAGATGGATCATTGGAAATATTAGGATATAAACGGATCTCTTCAAAAACTGTAACAAAGTCACTATCCTCAGGGGCAAGATATGACATCAATAACTTCTCAACCAGGGGTAGTATTAAGAATATATGGCTTCCGGGACATTGTAATATTGTAGGGAACGATATGGCTGACGAATTAATTAGAAAAGGTTCTTCTCCGAGCGCAATCAACTTGGAGTATGCTAACCCATTTTAGGCTTCAGGGCTGAACTACGTAAATGAACTATTATTTCTTATAGAACAATGTGGGATGCAGCGGGAGGTTGGACCACTCAAATTCTATTGAGGAGAGGTGGATAGGGGAGAAACTTAGCGCCTCTTAAAACTCGGTTTTCAACCTAACCTTACTATATATATGCGGTAACCAAGTAACATGTAAAGAGAGAGAGAGGGAGATAGAGGAAAGAGTGAGAGAGATTGAGAGAGATGGAGAGAGGAATAGAGATGGAGAGAGAGGGATAGAGAGGGAGAGAGGGGGAGAGAGGGGGAGAGAGGGAGAGAGAGGGAGGGAGAGAGAGGGAGAGAGAGGGAGAGAGAGGGATATAGAGGAAAAGAGAGGGATAGAGAGGAAAAGAGAGGGAGAGAGAGGGAGAGAGAGGGAGAGAGGGAGAGGGAGAGAGGGAGAGGGAGAGAGGGAGAGAGAGGGAGAGAGAGAGGAAGAGAGAGAGGGAGAGAGAGAAAGAGGAAGATATGGAGAGTGAGGGAGAGAGAGTGAGAGGCGACAGAGAGTGAGAGGGGAGAAAGAGTGAGAGAGATGGAGAGAGAAGGAGGGAAATGGAGAGAGAGGGAGAGAGAGAGAAGGAGATAAAGGGAGAGAGAGGGAGAGAGGGAGAGAGAGAGGGAGAGAGAGGGAGAGAGAGAGGGAGAGAGAGGGATAGAGAGGAAGGGAGAGAGAGGGAGAGAGAGGAAGGGAGAGAGAGGGAGAGAGAGGGAGGGAGAGGGAGGGAGAGAGATGGAGAGAGAGGGAGGGAGAGGGAGGGAGAGAGAGGGAGAGAGAGGGAGAGAGAGGGAGGGAGAGAGAGGAAGAGAGAGGACAGAGAGGGAGAGAGAGAAAAAGAGTCCCTTAACAGAAGAGGTTAACCTGCAGACAGACAAATCTATACATATGTCTGTGTCTGATAAGGGAATGATATGGCAACCAATATTGCTTAGACCAGCTCCCAAGAAAGTTCCCAGGACTTAAGAAATATAGCAATCTATGGAGGCACACTTCTTTCAATCAAGCAAAAGGAAGAACATTGACTGAGAATCGTGCAGTTTCTTATCAAAATACGCCCAAGTATGTTATCAATATCATCGACGAAAAGCCACATTCGGCGATAGACTACCTTATCAAACCGCGCCCCAACATGTTTGCAGGACCTCAGAAGAATAGTGAGCTAAAATGACATACCTTCTTATTAAACTAAGACTTTGCAGGACCGTAGTAGGATATTTACATGTGATGGAGACAGTAAACTTAGACGGCTACTGATCTAGATTCTACAATGTTCTCGTTTATATAGCAAGTGAACAGCATTTTCATAAATTTTCATTTCAAATGTACCATTTTCATTTCAAATGTACCATTAAAAAAAAACAAGAGTTAAATTGGAATTTAATATGGGAAACCACACAAATATGTTTTAGAATAACCAATTAAAATGAACGACTTTTACAAATTTATTTTTTTTTGGCGATTTATAGAAATCTAAAGCTGACACAGCTGGGAACCACATATTTCGATATGCTTACTCCAATTCAGTTGACAATTGCAGATTTAGTGGTTTAAATATGGAATATATCTCATCAAAATCAAATCATCATTAATTTTTGTTTCATTCCCCTACCGAATCCAAATAACAATTTCAACAACAACTACAACCTCAACAAACAATTCATGTTCACAGCATATTTGTAGTTGTATAAGCAAGGACATTATATTTACAGCAGGATGGACAGAGTTAAAAGCATCGAGTCAACCACCAAGACATCGAGCCACGCAGCCAAAGAAAAGACATAAACAAACTCTCCGCGTTACAAATAGTGATTTTATGTAACAGTGTTCTTAAAAAATAAATTAAATTTAGTTTAGTATTTACAAAAAAACTTTTTAAAAAATAATTTATATAATTTTTTGTAGTGAAAAAAAGTTTATAAAAATACTGTTAACTAAAATCACTGTTTACAATGCGGGGAAGTTTGTGGTTAGCTTTTTTTTTGATTCGGGTTCTTGATGGCTCGATGGTCGGCTCAATGTTTTCATTTCCGTCCATCCTGTATTTGTACTGTCCCCTTGGCTTATGTACATATGGTATATGAACTTTATCATAATATTTATCATATTGTGTAATGAAATGGTAAAAAAGTAATGAATGTCATTTCTTTAGACATCCATCTATCTATCTGTGTCTTGAAATTGTATATTTATGTGTATGAATAAGTACTGCACAATATAAGAATGTTAGTTTATGAAACCAAAAATATAATATTACTTACTGTGTCAAATGGAGCCATAACCGCCAAAAAGATGTAAGCGCCAAAAAATTTAATTTTTACAGAGAAGATTTTTTAAAATAACCTTTGCTAGCGGTTTTGGCAAGAAAGGAGAATTTGGATATTTTTTATTGGCTAAAAACTGAGACCCAAATTTTTCTAGCAGCACAATCTAACGGTACATAATAATGTATGAAGAAAAATTGGTTGGAAACGACAGTTAGAGATATGCACTGATGTTAAAATTGTCATCGCTATTATTCCGTTACAGTATAAAATTTTGAATAATAATGTAAATATGATCAAGAACTATCGATTTTTATGTATCTTTGGCGGTTAGGGCTCAATATAAGTAAGTGTTTGTTAAAGCAATGATATATTGCGAAGATAATGATGAAATTTTTAACTAAATGCTGCTTTAATAATAGAGAAAATTATGAGAATACCAGGCAAATGTTAAGGACAATGATAATAATGACAATGAAAAAAAATTTTTTTTTCCACATATTTAGCTTTTAAACATATAGAAAAATGTTTGACACAAATCCGTAACGCTTAAACGCGATTTCCAAATTATTTACAAAGATTAATTTAACTACTATTTTTCATTCTGAGTATGTTAGATGATTTTACCAAAATGTTTTGAAACGGGGTTGCACCTGCTCAGGCGCCACATTTAATTGTGTAATTTGGGTGATAAGGGACGACAGTAATTTTGAACAATTATGCTTAAAAAATTCACATTTTATACGAAAATAAGAGTATGTAGCATGAATTGAAATTTGAGCGTTGTTATTTCTGTAGAAGATATGAGAATTTTTGGTTTTCGAATATTACAAAATTGCACGAATACTTTAAATATAGTTTGTATTGCTTTAACTTTAATATTGCTGTGTTATTACAAATAAAAAGTTTATTTATTTTGCCAATTTTTATTAAAATCCTCAAGCATTTTTTTAATTAAAATTAAGTCCAAATTATAATTTATTTTCAAAGAAGTGACCTAAGGTTTAGGTAAGATTAAATATTTTTGTAGACTATTTCGAAATTTTCTTTTATAGCCTGTTCCTCTATTTCGAAAGAACACGTTCGTTCGCTTTCTAGTCGAAAGAAAACTGATTTGGGTTTCTCTAACTCTATTTCTATGCGAACGATGACTCGAACGACAAGTCGAATGAAAACGTAACTGTTTTCATACAAAATTTGGTTTCTCTATTTCGAACAGCTCGAACGCAAATGTCAAAATCAGTCACTTGCTATTTTTTGTCGAGTAAATATATATTTGATATTTTTAAAAGCAAAATGAAGTAAAAAAGCAATGGATAACAAAAAGTAAGTACAAAATAATACAAATATCTATAGTTTATTAAAATTTTAAATTTTAGTTAAAAAAAAATCAACAATGGACCATCCGAAGACGCTTGTATTTTATATGGAAGAAAGGCCTGATTTTGCCAGAAGGACTCTGGTGTTCGGAGCAAACAAATTTTCCGCAGAGGAGGAAAATTTGACCAGAAAACTAAACTCCGTTTTACCCCCTATTACGCTGTTGCTGAGTGGAAAAGGTATGTGTGTTTTGTTTGTGGCTTACGTTTGCCCAAGAAACTCATATTTACATTTTTAATTTTACATCTTTTATTTTACAAGGACTTTAGCAGTGACCGCACCAAACAGACAACAGGCAACAGAAAAGCTCTTCAAACAACAATTTCACCCACAACCAATCGATAACAAAAATTTTCACAAATAAACAGTTAGAGATATGCACTGATGTTAAAATTGTCATCGCTATTATTCCGTTACAGTATAAAATTTTGAATAATAATGTAAATATGATCAAGAACTATCGATTTTTATGTATCTTTGGCGGTTAGGGCTCAATATAAGTAAGTGTTTGTTAAAGCAATGATATATTGCGAAGATAATGATGAAATTTTTAACTAAATGCTGCTTTAATAATAGAGAAAATTATGAGAATACCAGGCAAATGTTAAGGACAATGATAATAATGACAATGAAAAAAAATTTTTTTTTCCACATATTTAGCTTTTAAACATATAGAAAAATGTTTGACACAAATCCGTAACGCTTAAACGCGATTTCCAAATTATTTACAAAGATTAATTTAACTACTATTTTTCATTCTGAGTATGTTAGATGATTTTACCAAAATGTTTTGAAACGGGGTTGCACCTGCTCAGGCGCCACATTTAATTGTGTAATTTGGGTGATAAGGGACGACAGTAATTTTGAACAATTATGCTTAAAAAATTCACATTTTATACGAAAATAAGAGTATGTAGCATGAATTGAAATTTGAGCGTTGTTATTTCTGTAGAAGATATGAGAATTTTTGGTTTTCGAATATTACAAAATTGCACGAATACTTTAAATATAGTTTGTATTGCTTTAACTTTAATATTGCTGTGTTATTACAAATAAAAAGTTTATTTATTTTGCCAATTTTTATTAAAATCCTCAAGCATTTTTTTAATTAAAATTAAGTCCAAATTATAATTTATTTTCAAAGAAGTGACCTAAGGTTTAGGTAAGATTAAATATTTTTGTAGACTATTTCGAAATTTTCTTTTATAGCCTGTTCCTCTATTTCGAAAGAACACGTTCGTTCGCTTTCTAGTCGAAAGAAAACTGATTTGGGTTTCTCTAACTCTATTTCTATGCGAACGATGACTCGAACGACAAGTCGAATGAAAACGTAACTGTTTTCATACAAAATTTGGTTTCTCTATTTCGAACAGCTCGAACGCAAATGTCAAAATCAGTCACTTGCTATTTTTTGTCGAGTAAATATATATTTGATATTTTTAAAAGCAAAATGAAGTAAAAAAGCAATGGATAACAAAAAGTAAGTACAAAATAATACAAATATCTATAGTTTATTAAAATTTTAAATTTTAGTTAAAAAAAAATCAACAATGGACCATCCGAAGACGCTTGTATTTTATATGGAAGAAAGGCCTGATTTTGCCAGAAGGACTCTGGTGTTCGGAGCAAACAAATTTTCCGCAGAGGAGGAAAATTTGACCAGAAAACTAAACTCCGTTTTACCCCCTATTACGCTGTTGCTGAGTGGAAAAGGTATGTGTGTTTTGTTTGTGGCTTACGTTTGCCCAAGAAACTCATATTTACATTTTTAATTTTACATCTTTTATTTTACAAGGACTTTAGCAGTGACCGCACCAAACAGACAACAGGCAACAGAAAAGCTCTTCAAACAACAATTTCACCCACAACCAATCGATAACAAAAATTTTCACAAATAAACACATTTTCCAAATAAAAATTGATTTGTTTATTGTTTTTTTTTTTTTTTATTTGTCATATACAGCTGATCACTGTTAAACAGGGTTGTTTTTGTCTTTAAGCAGTTTAGTAGTATTTTTGCTACTTTTAAAGAAAATTTAACCAAATGCTCAAAATGTATGATCTGGCATCTCTGTGATTTGTAAATGCGTAAGAAACAAAAATTGACACACGTAAGGCAAGTCGATCGAAGCCTTTCGAAATAGAGAAACCTAAATTGACTCGAATTCGAGTGACTTGCTATCGTTCGACTAGTTTTTCGTTCGAGATCGATGAACAGGCTATTAGTTTAAAATATTTATTTTTTAACTTTTTTTGACTTGACTCTTTTCAACAGTATACAAAACAAAACTGGCAATGTCATAAAATTTTTTTCTATCGTAATAATTCAACATGTTTGATTAGACATTGTAAATATTAAAAAATATATACCAAAATATTAACAGGGTCTAAAAATAAAAAATTTCGTTGAATCAAATTTTTATTTAATTATAAATTAAAAAACGTAAATTTGACTGGGGAGCTAATTTTATTAAATAAAGAATAAATTTAATTAAGCAAAGTTTAACGAATTCACCCTTTAATCACTGAAACCATAATTGTCCCTGCTCAGGCGCCAACATACAAAATAAGTTATTCTTTCAAAAAAAGCCAAATAATTAATAAAAACAGCTAATAGCTCAACATTAGACCTTCCTCGTTGATTTTATAGCACAAAAGGATTAAAAAGAAATATTTAAGGTTTTCAAAGCGTGGGGTCCTTACGGTTTTGGGACAGTTTCAATTAGAGATAAAAATATGAAATGCAGTTTAAGTAAATATTTGTTGTTTGTATAAATATTTTAACAATAATTAAGTTGATATGAAAATAACATGACAAGGCTTTTAATATAAAATATTTTGTTAGTTTAAATCCGCAATAGAGTTACAAATTCTTGTGTGTATGTATTTGTGGATTAATAAAAGTTTATGTTTAACTTAAATGCTTTTAGTTAAAAACAAAATAATAAAAAAAACTAGAATAGCAATATATGAAAACTTCTAGCAAATCTTTGTCATTTCAATTAAAAATACTAAACTTTCCCTGGGGCTAAACATGCAAGTAAACAAAGCTTTATAATGTACCTTCCAAAAAAAAATGGCTTTGTCTTCCATTTTGTCTTTCTTTGTAGCCATTTAACAAAACCAATTGCTTTTCACTGAGTTTACTTGCAGCACGCAAACAATGGTTATTGTTTTTTATCTGTATGGATAAATGGACGAACAGACAGCTTTAGTTGGATTTTTTTTTAAACCATAACTAAGGCAAAGCTAAAGTTTACATTTTTTACCTTGTGTAAAAAAAAACTGTTTACGGGAAATAGCACACGTGTGAAACAACAACAATAGGAAAACTAAAATAAGAATCATGACAAGTAAGGATATTGCTTGTCCTTACAATACGAAAAAGGAAAAACTTTATAGCCAGGAGAAGTTCAAAAAAACCCCTTACTGCCACTTTTAAATAAAACTGTTTTTATAAAAGTCAATGGTAAAGTTGAATTTTGAACAATTTATAATTTCAGAACATGTGTGAATGAGTTAAAATTCCAATATTTAATAAAGAAAAAAAAAATCTGTAGAAAAATTATCACACAATAATGGCACCCTATCCGGGACTGATATTTAAGTTTTTGTATATAGAACTTAATTTTTGTCCCTGCTCAGGCGCCATTTTAATCTGATGAGTTTTTTTACAGATTAGAAGATGTGAATGGAGATATATAGAACAATTTTCAATTCTGCTGTTAAAAAACTTGGATTCTAAAGAAATTTCACTGTAAAAATATTTTTAAATTCGTATGGTCACACGAGATATTACAATTAAAAGTTGGATTTTGCACAATTTATGATTTCAGAACATGTGTGAATGAGTTAAAATTATAATATTTAATAAGGGGGAAAAAAAGATTTTCTGTAGAAAAATTATCACTCAATAATGGCACCCGAGCCGGGACTGATATTTAAGTTTTTGTATATAGAACTTAATTTTTGTCCCTGCTCAGGCGCCATTTTAATCTGATGATTTTTTTTACAGATTAGAAGATGTGAATGGAGATATACAGAACAATTTTCGATTCTGCTATTAAAAAACTTGGATTCTTAAGAAATTTCACTGTAAAAATATTTTTTAATTCGTATGGTCACACGAGATATTACAATTAAAAGTTGGATTTTGCACAATTTATGATTTATGATGAGCAGGTACATATATTTAAATTTTTCTATATAGAACTTAATTATTTGTCCCTGCTCAGGCGCCACTACAATCAGATAATTTGTTTTACAAATTAAAAGCTGTGAAAACTATTAAAAAACTTAGATTCTAAAGAAATTTTACTATAAAAATATTTTAAATTCTTATGGCGTCTGAGCAGGGACAAAAATCTTAAATTTAAGCAAAAGTTTTTATACATATAAACTATTGGATTATAATGGCGCTCCAGCAGGGACAATTAATTAATTAAAAATGTTAGCAATTTCAGGCGAAGTCATACTGATTTAAAAATTTAAATAAAATTGTTCAGTTAGACAAAATTCTCTGATTCTTATAAATTTTAAATGTAATTAAATGTACTGAAGCTTGTTTTACAAATTGTAAAAAATAATTTATTATAGGCTGGTCTCTAAACAGAAAAAAAAATATTTGTAATTGTTGGTGCATTTTCAATCAAAGACATTAACTGTATTTGCAAATTGTGAAAAATATAATTAATTTTTTTTGTTGATATTACAAAAATTTTAATTTATTAGAATTGTACTAGAATTTTTTTCTTGCCTAAGAAAATCGTCAGTGGACGACATTTTAAAAATTTCTAAAAATTATTGTTAAGTTAAATTACAAACTGAATGAGAATTTTTTGTATCAAAGAAAAAACAACACACAACAATAAAAAATTATAACAATTTACTTTGTCATCTGGCAAAATTTTATAATTTAATTCCTAAATCTTTAATCTGTAGCAAGTTCATCAGATTCTAATGGTGCCCAAGCAGGGACAATTTATTTAACAAGTGCTAAATATAATATTAAATATTAATATTGCCATTCTTTCGCCCCCCCTCTCAGTAAGATGCTTTTCAAAGTAAACAATTTATAAATTTTTAACGATTATATTGTGAACAACATTTAAGAATTAGAGTCTACCTACTACAAATATTTCCAACCTTATATAAGAAAATAAAATAAAATGTAAACGAATAAAACGTACAAAATACCTACACAGAAATATAGAATTACATTGTAATTTTCTTATTATCTTTCTTACCTTTTTTTAGCTGGCGACCTCAACAAGACATCAGAACGAACATAAACATGCTGCTGTTCCGTTGAATTCATTGCCTGAAAAATAGTAAAAGTGGAGGAAAGTTAATCGATGCTAATGAATAATTGATTTGATGTCAAGTGTTGTGAATTGTCATGGGAATGAATGTCATGCATATGCCCAAAGAAAAAAAATTATAAATAATAATCAGAAAAGAAAATATTCGTGTACTGTGTAAAAACAGAAAAATTACTATAAATATTAAATGTTTTCACATTGTTATATAAACCGGAAACGGATATATTTAGGTTTAATAGCAATATAATGAAGAAGATTAAGAAGAAAGGATTGAAAAATATTACATACTTTTAGGTAAACCAAATGAAATAAAAGGATTTCCGTTGGAATAATCCCAGAAAATCTATAAAGTTTTTTTTACAATTTATTAAATAACTGGATGAAAGCCCGGTGATGCGCGTATAAAAAAAATTCCACATAGAAAAATGTCAACATATTTAAGACATAACACTTTCAGAGAAAGACATTTTTGAGGGGAATTTTTAGGTACAGAGAAAAAAAATTATTTATTTATTTATTTATTTATATATATATTAATCATATAATTACAAATTATATATTAATACCCTAACCGAGCGCTAGCAACAAAGGCCATTGGCTCGTTGTAGCGAAAACAGACCGGAGCCTCTGGTGGGAATCGAACCCACGACCCCCGCACTGATAAGCTAGCACGCTACCAACTAGCCTACCGGGGTGCTCGGAGAGAGAACAAAAATTATAGTAAAATTAATTTAAAAAAGGAATGCGACGGAGTGACTTACTCTCTGACTAACTGAATGTATACTGACTTCCTACGTTTTCTAAAATTTTTATTAGTTTGGTATGCGATAGAGTGTCAAATTTTTTACAAAAGTCAATGAATAATGTAAGGCAGTGGTGGCTGTTACTTAATTGTTCACTTATCTAGTTTGCAAAGTTACCAAAAATTTGGGTAATATTTGGTATTTATTAATAAAGTCCGTCAATCTAACACATACGGCTTCTTCCATTATCTTTTCAACAACGGATAGAATTGAAATTGGACGATAATTGTTAAAATCAAATTTTGTGGCATTAACCGAACATGCGACACCTTCAATATGTCAGGAACCATTCCAGCTTTATTATGAGATTTATAAGTTTTGCAATAATTGGTGTCATAGCCGCGGCATCAATCTTAAGATCAATCGGTCTTATCACATCATGACCAGCACTTTTATTTATATTAAGTGAATTTAAAATATTAAAGATTTCTTCTTTATATGTGTTTGACAGATAAAAGGAGTTTTGAAGTATTTGTTCTGTTAATATTAGTATTAACAACTGTCATCAATGGCAACTCTTCACTATCAAATAGCATTATTTGGTGTATAATTGTAGTAGTAAGCAATTTAAATTTGTAGGTGTAAGTTTATTACCAAAAAAAAAGTCTGTAATGGTAAATGAAAATTTTGTTGTTATTACGGGAAATTTTGCTAAATTGAGCCCAGCGGTAGTGACGTGTGGTACAATGAAATTTTTAGAAAAAATTAGCTTCCGCTACTAAATTTTAGTAAAGTTTTTGTAAAGTAGAATTTAAAATCTGTTTGCTAAAATCACTAACTTAATATTGTTACGATTTTACCCTTTATAAAATCGTTGATTTATTTACCGTTTAAATAAATCAAGTTCTTTCTTTATTGCAAATAATAAACACAGTTTTAAATTATTTATAGCACTAATTATTTATAACAGGCATTAAAATTACAGAAAACACTTTAGTAGCACACTTTATTCACACGATGTAAATAGACTAAACGTTAGCCACACTTTAGTTCTTAACACTTGAGCATTTTATTTAAAACTGTCTTGCTGCATCATCAAGTACCCGTATTTATATGAGTAGACAGGTATTCTAGTTACTTTCCAGCTATAACTACACTAAAAATCAGTACAAAAATAGTAAAGTGGGGTTGTAAACCGTTTACAAATTTTTGTACTAACTTTTTCTTCTGAGTGTACAATTCTAAAACTTTATAGTTATTCTCACTCACAAATAAATACAAGCACCCTGTAGTATGCAGACAGTTTGAAATAAAACGTTGATACGACAACAACGAAGCAAAATCTCATAGGAGCCCAGCAAAACTTTGGTAAAGGGTGCGATATTCTAATGCGTTACCTTGTAATGATAGCTCGTTACCCTTTTCATTATTTGCAAGCATAAATTAATAAGTTACTCATTATTGATTACGTAATATATGATTTATAAATGTTAAGTAATAATTGAAATATTTTTGAAAATCTATTTTTAGATACATTACTTTGGGTTTTTTTGTAAGCAAAAGGGTAATGTATGTTTGTTTTGACAACACTAGCAAAAAAACGAAGCGCAACAATTCATTTAAGCTTAAAGCAATCAAATACTATATGCGTCGATAGCTCAGTGTGAAGAGTTGCCTGGTTCGATTCCCATCATGATCACATTATTTTTAATTACAAATATTTAAAATAAAATATTTGTAATAATTTTTTTTTAATAAAAATTCCTCTTTTTAAAAATCTATTTTTAGACACATTACTTTTTCCATTCTCGTAACCATATAAGTAACCCCTTACATTATCACCTCTAAAGTAATGGGTATATACATTACTTTGAAGATCATCGACTGTAAAATTCATCAATCAAGTAAGGTGTAGGGTAATCCATCGGCGCCTATGGCTATACATTACTTTACCTATTATTTGGTAATGTGTGGTTTTGCTGGGAGATTAATCGTCTTAACAGTGTTTGTTGTATAGAGTCTTTTTAAATTTGTGTAAATAAAGAGTTGCTATAGAAAATTCCAACTGTGTTTAATATCGTATATAAAAAGAATTTGAGATTTTTAATGTTCGTCAGGAACGTGCTAAAAATAGGGATTCCAAATAGGAACAGTTTCAACTTTAATGTCCTACCTAAAGCCTTTCAGCAAGAAATCTGAAATTTAAAATGTGTATTTTCTGAAATATGGGCTAAGTCATTAAAGAGATACTTTTTAATATTTCCAATGAGAACATAAAAAAGGTGCGCTCTTAATAACATATTAGAAATCGTTGGATCTAGGATTTTTCACTTTGCAGGCTACAGTGCCTGTGTAAACCCTGTATGAAATGTCGATAGTGAAACTGTACTGATTCATTATTGACTTTGTCACCAGTACTACTGACTAATTATGCCCCCAGCCAACGCTTTCTGCTGTAGACATTAAACATGTGCGTGTCATTGCGAATCTACACAACTATTGACTAGGTGTTGACATTCGAACCAGAGATTCACTAGTAGTCTACACTTTTGGAACTTTTTACTTGATTTCCACACTAGGAAGGAAATAAGATTAAACAGGTGCATTTATTTTGTTAAATTAGATATTTTATTAATAAAATTTTTTTTATAAATTTCATTTATTTTGGAGTAGACAAATCTTCAAAAGACTACACAAAATCATCCACAGGCTCCACAAAATCTCTAGAGTTGCAATTTTCACTAAAAATTGTTGCCTCTTTCTTGTTATTTTTATATAAAATTGATTGTTTTTTTTACAAGTTTTTTGTAATTTCTTTTGCTCATTATATATTTTGTTAAAATTTGTATATTTAACTTTTAAATTTATTTTTATACCCTTCACCATAGGTGGAAGGGTATATATAAGTTTGTCATTCCGTTTGTAATTTCTACAATATTGATGTTAGACCCTATAAAGTATATATATTCTGGGTCCTTATGAAGAGCGAAGTTGATTTAACGATGTCCGTCTGTCCGTCTGTGTGTTGAAATGGGTTTTCCGAAGAACCCAGACGAGGACTTGATTCTTTTTTATTTCTGTTACATGTGATCCATTTCTGTTTGCTATTAAAAATCAGACAGATCGGTTAATAAATGGCTGAGATATTAGCAAAAAACCAGGACTACCTCTAATTTTTCCAGTAAAATCCCTTTGTTTAATATGTATGTAGAATTTTGAGCATAACAACACATCCATGTGTTAAAATTCTTTTCTTTCATTTATATTAATAATTAAAATTCTTTTCTTTCATCTCCACCTTTTATACACAAACAACACACATATAAAGATTTGTCATTTGAATAAAAACTAAACAAATCTCTAATGAACGAAGACTTTTTTATATGTACCTCTATTGACGATGATTTTGTGTGAGCTTCAATAGCTCAGTTGTCTAGACGCTGTGTCACAAATACTTTTTTTTCTCTAAGGCCGCGGGGTTCGAGGTTCAAATCTCGGTCAGGTCAATTCACTTTTTTTTTGTACATTTTTTATTATTTTCTTAAGACTTTTTTTTTTGCTTATTTTTGGTTTTTTTTAACATTTAATAATTAATTTATATAAAATTTTATATTAATAATTAAATAATCCATAAATAGGCTAAAAACATCAACATTTTTATAATAACCCTCTGATACAAACAAAATACAAACGTTTTTATACCTTTCACCACAGGTGGAAGGGTCGCGGGTTCGTTAAGATTTTTTTTTGTTTTTTTTACATTTAATAATTAATTTAAATAAAATTTTATATTAATAATTAAATAATCCATAAATAGGCTAAAAACATCAAAATTTGTATAAAAACCCTCTGATACAAACAAAATACAAACAGTTTTATTTCTATTTTTTGCTCCGATTTAAAAGAATTTATAAAAAGATTTTTAAACCATTTTATTTCTCACATATTAAGAAAATTTTATACATAATTTACCTTTGAGTGCAACTATTTTAGGTCATAACTTATAATAATTTATAAAAAAAATTATGAACTATTTTCCTTCAAATTTTTAAAATTAAGCTAAAGAAATTACAAATATTTCTAATAAAAAAGCGAAATAAAATCCCAAATGCAAATTTGCCAGCTAAATCAAACTATTTTGTAGAAATAAAACACATGCAGTTCTAGTGATTTCTTTTAACGATTTGTTGAAATTCTTTTCTTTCACCTCTTCACCTTTTATACACAAACAACAAACACTATTCTAGAGCTGTATTATGACATATGGATACGTCTTATATAGCAAAAGATCGAAAATCTTTAGTATAACATATTTGCTGAAAAACTCGGAAATATCGGTTCAGATACAAAAAAGTTATGCCCAAAACATAAATTTTTTTAAAATACCTATTTTCTGGAACCATAAATCTTCCCGAGTCCAAGTTTTATCTCCAAACTAAATGGTTAATTTCCTCTTAAAGGCGTCCGTATATAAATCTGTCCATTTCATATATGTCCATTAGACCGTACCACCTTACAGGCAAAAAAAAAAAAGTTCACCGTACACCCTCAAATATAAAGTATTTTAACAAGAAAATTTCGAAAATGTTTTTTTTTTTTTTTTTTGGCCGAACGTAGGGGTCGCCATTTTACATTTTTCTTTATATCTTCGCCATTTACCGTCGGATCTTAAAGTGTTGTATATCAATGTTTTTTGTCTCGGGGAGACCGATGTTTTCCTCGAAGGAGCCTTTGACCTCAAGTAACCCGTTCTAGTATTAACCCACCAGATCTCAGTTGCTACCACCTTAATGAACTACCCTAATATTTTAAAATGAAAGCTCGCAAAAAAGCAATAAACTTTTGCTAGGAAAGTATTCCAATAATTCCAGCGGAACTATTATTTTATTTTTTTTTAATTTTTTTTGTTGCCGAATGTAGGGCATTTTTAATTTTTTTGTCTTATCTTCTGTATTTACAGTCGGATCTTAAAGGGTTATATATCAATGTTTTTGTCGCAATGATACCAATTTGTTACATCGAAAATCATTGACCTCAAGCACCCTTTTATACTACTTAAGGGGTAAAACCTACGTAAAAAGCCTATATATAAAAACTTCCTTTTTTTATTTTCTTTATTTACGGAGATGTGTTAACAAAGATTGGTTTTCCCAAGATTTATGAAGGAGTACAAAAAAATATTTGTTTTACACAAAGTTTTACAAAATGATAGTATATTTACAAAAGAGGTCCACGGCAGGCAGCATTACTTAATCAATTTTTGACGGATTTCTCTGAAATTTATAATGCATATGGAAAACTAAATTATCTATGGATGCGCGTAGGAGTTATTGATAAGTCAAATACTTTTTGACTTAGAGCTGTTTCTTTACGAGTATAAAAAATAGATATTTTGACTTTAACACTTCGCTGTTTTGTCAAAAATTAATATACCCAAAAACTCATACGCTTTTCTTTAGATAATTTAGTTTTCTATATAAAGTGTATGTTTCAGAGCGATCCACCTAAAATTGGTTAAATTATGCTGAGTGCCGTGGATCACTTATAAAATAACACAAATTTTAATCGATCATATTTTGGCGTGATTGAAGTTGGCTGTATTATTTGAGTCAAGAGAACTTCAATATGGACTTCTTAATAGCTATTAGTTGCGATGGAACTCCTACCAACACTGGCTACAAAAATGGAGTCATTGTAAGAATAGAACGCCATTTACAGAGACCTTTGCAATGGTTCGTATGCCTATAATTTAACCAAATTATCTAAAGAAAAGAGTATGAGTTTTTGGGTATATTAATTTTTGACAAAACAGCGAAGTGTTAAAGTCAAAATATCTATTTTTTATACTCGTAAAGAAACAGCTCTAAGTCAAAAAGTATTTGACCTATCAAAAACTCCTACGCGCATCCAAAGATAATTTAGTTTTCCATATGCATTATAAATTTCAGAGAAATCCACCAAAAATTTATTAAGTAATGCTGCGTGCCATGGACCTCTATACTAAATATACTATCATTTTGTAAAACTTTGTGAAAAACAAATATTTTTTTGTACTCCTTCATAAATCTTGTGAAAACCAATCTTTGTTAACACATCTCCGTAAATAAAGAAAATAAAAATAGGAAGTTTTTATATATAGGCTTTTTACGTAGGTTTTACCCCTTAAGTGGTATAAAAGGGTGCTTGAGGTCAATGATTTTTGATGTAAAAAATTGGTATCATTGCGACAAAAACATCGATATGTAACCCTTTAAGATCCGACTGTAAATACAGAAGATATGACAAAAAAATTAAAAATGCCCTACATTCGGCAACAAAAAAAATTAAAAAAAAATAAAATAATAGTTCCGCTGGAATTATTGGAATACTTTCCTAGCAAAAGTTTATTGCCTTTTTGCGAGCTTTCATTTTAAAATATTAGGGTAGTTCAATAAGGTGGTAGCAACTGAGATGTGGTGGGTTAATACTAGAACGGGTTACTTGAGGTCAATGGCTCCTTCGAGGAAAACATCGGTCTCCGCGAGACAAAAAACATTGATATACAACACTTTAAGATCCGACGGTAAATGGCGAAGATATAAAGAAAAATATAAAATGGCACCCCTACGTTCGGCCAAAAAAAAAAAAAAACATTTTCGAAATTTTCTTGTTAAAATACTTTATATTTGAGGGTGTACGGTGAACTTTTTTTTTGAGGTACGGTCTAATGTCCATATATAAACTTCAGTTTTTTCCCAACCATGGTGAAGGGTATATAAGATTCGGCATAGCCGAATTTAGCCGCTCTTACTTGTTTTTTATATTTTTATTAAAAACTTTAATTTCGCATGCAGCTATGCAAATGTATTTTCAACAAAATAAAACAATAAAAACAACAAGAACAAGCACAGCTTTGCAGCTGAAAAAAAGGAATGTAAAAAGTATAGACGCTTTGTGGACATGTCAACCAAAATAGTCGAAAAAAGCGGTGACTTTATTTATTTATTTCAGTCTATGGACACAAAACTCCTTACAGGCTATGATTAAAGTAAATGTAATATATAATAATTTAAAATTAGTATAAAAAATATTTATAAGAAAAATAAATTTTATTGTAATACGGCAAAAAGAAATAGTGGTAAAATTATCTTTTGTTGTGCAAAATTTAATAAATGATTTAGATTTTTTCTGAAGTCTTAAATTAATATGATTAAAAGTAATAAATGTGCGGGTTAACGTACCATTGATAACATAATTAGTCCGATGTATTGGAACATTAAAGGCATCAATAAATCTAAGACTTCTTAATGGAACATAAAATGGAATCAAAGATAGCAAGTCAGGACAATCAATATTATGATTGATTATATCAAATAAAAGTAAAGCCGAATGAAAAGTTCGGCGGAATTCTAAAGTTCGCAAACCAATAAAAAGGCATTTAGATTCATATTGAACAGATTTCAGGTAATAAAGTGATCTTAACGCAAATTTTATAAATAAACGTTGAACTCTCTCAATACGGGAGATATAAGTAGAGACATGAGGACTCCAAACGACAGAAGCATATTCTAATTTCGATCTCACGAAGGAAGTATAAATATATTTAAGTGTGTAAGGATCAGAAAATTCATAACAATTTCTCTTTAAAAAAGCAAGCATTTTATAAGCTTTAGGAACAATGTACTCAATATGAGGTACAAACGACATAGCGGTATCAAATACCACACCTAAGTCGAGTTTAGATTTAATTATTTTTAAATCATAGTTATTAATATTAAAAACAAAAGAAATAGGATGCAAAGACCTATAAAACGAAATATGATGACACTTGCCAAGATTTAAATGTAGGTTATTTGATTTACACCACTCTCCAAGATTATCCAGATCGTTTTGTAAATCAAAAACATCCCTTAGTGAGTCCACTTGTAAAAATATTTTTAAATTATCTGCATATAAAAGAAATCTTGATTTCTTAAAGCAAAGAGAAATATCATTAATAAATAAATTAAAAAACAACGGGCCCAAAACGCTACCCTGAGGTACACCCGAAGTTTGCATATAGGGCACGCAAAGAAAAAACATGGTTGGGAGAATCATATTCGAAGAGCATCATATATTTTTGGGTTTATGATTATGCCAACCATAGTCGTACTATATTATGGTTATCATATTATGATAATAAAATATCCATAATTTGACCATAATATGGACCCTACAGTTATATTATAATCCAAAAATTACCATATTATGATTCTAAATAAACATATTATGATATTGAATTTATCATAATATGATTGCATGTAATCATAGTATGCTCAAAATGTTATTATATTATGGTCCCCAAAACTATATTATGATTTCTGGATTATCATAATATGATCCATATAAAATCTTTTTGACAATGAATTGATTATTGTAAATAATATTACATGTATAAGGAATTTTCGAAAAAAAAAACCCTCAAAAAAAAATCTTCTAAAGTTTAAAAAAAATAAACTGGATCTGAGTAGGTCAATGTTGTAATGCCACATGAAAGGAATTTTCTACCCATCTGATATATGTCCAGTTTTAGTAAACAAAATATGATTGTTTTTTAAGACATTTTGGTTTTTATGAAATCAAGACAATACTCGTATTAGGACTGTAAATGTCAAAGTCATGTTTTATTTGATGTATAAGTATTCATTGATTGTTGCCAGCATTTTATGGTTGCATAATTATCATATTTTTTTCATAGTCAGAATTTTTGTTACCACAGTATGGTTACAGCCAATCATGTTATAAAATAGAAGGTGGCAATCATAAAATAGTGAATTATTTACTATAATAATGATGGTAGCGACCATGTTGATTGTTAGACAACCAATAATATGGTTGTAACAATTATACCCGATTGCAGCAAGCACAATATAGTAGCAGTGATCATTTTGCAACCATGTTTTTTCTCTGCGTGGGTCTGGATTCAAAGCCTTCAATTACAACTGTGCATACCCTATTAGATAAATATGACTTGATCCAGCATAAAAAGTTTGAATGAAAGCCAAATTGCAGTAATTTTGAAAAAAGAATGGAATGTGACAATTTGTCAAATGCTTTAGAAAAATCGGTATAAATTACCTCAACTTGGCTGCCATGTTCAAGAGCAGTTAAACAATATTCACTAAAAACTGTTAAGTTCGTTACCGTAGATCTAGCAGAAAAAAAAACCATGTTGGTTAGGAGATATCCAAGATTTTGTTAAGAAAAACAACTTTTCATATACGACATGTTCTGTAGTAATACATCACGTCATCCCTCTTCCCATCCTTAAAAACTGGTGTAATTGTTGCCGATTTCCATCGATAAATAAAAACACCTTCTTTTAGCGATGAATTAAAAATATATGTTAAAGCAAGTGTTAGGGAAGAAGCACATTTTTTCAACAGATAAGCACAGAGACCATCGACATCTGATTTAAAGCCGTTCTTAATTTTAGAAATTGCATTAGATACATCTTCTTCAGAAATAACCAAAAAAACAATATTCAAATTAGTGTATGGTGTTGAAGAGGAAAAATTATTAACTGTTAAAGACTCGAAATTAGATTTAAAGAAAGATGTAAACATATTGACAGCATCATCACATGATTGTGAAATATTATTTTCAAATTTTACTGTTGCTGGAATATCTGAAGTTAGTTTTCTGGATTTTATGAATGACCAAAAAGCTTTTGGATTACTCTTAATTTCCTGCTCCTTTTCGATGAGATATTGAATTCACGTTGGTAATAAAAAAATTTTGCTCTACATTCAAAATCACTAGAGTTTTTGAATCTTTTATGAAATTTATTACGAAGGTTCTTTAGCTTTTTTAAGGCACTAGTATACCATGGAAGTTTATACGGCTTAGTATTCTTTAACTTGTAGACACTTGACCCCCGGCTTCCTACAGGGAATATACACTTAGATGGGAGGTTCTGAAAAGGGGATTACCAAACAAAACCTTAACGAGTCTTTAACAGTTAATAATTTTTCCTCTTCAACACCATACACTAATTCAAAGCCTTAACGTCCTGCTCTTCTCCTAGAAATGTGAAATTTAAAATAAGTTTTTTTTGGCAATACACTGATAATATATTTTTTGTAATATGCAATAATACAGTACAGGAAAAAATGCAAATTTATTTAAAGAGAAAAATCTCTATCAAAAAATTCAATCTTCAATATATTTTGATACTAAAACTATCAGTAACGAAATACACTCACCAAAAAAAGTCTGTAATGGCAACTGAAAATTTTGCTGTTATTACGGGAAATTCTGCTAATTTGAGCCCAGCGGTATTTTTTGCTAATCTAAGCAACACATGTCTGCTGACGTGTAGTACAATGAATTTAGTAGAAAAATTAGTAGCCGCTACTAAATTTTAGTAGACTTTTTGTTAAGTGGAATTGAACATCTGTTTGCTAAAATCAGCAAAAAAAAATATTAAATTTTATTAATATTAGTAAAAAGCTTTGAGTTTATTTTTCTTATCGAGTATCAAAAATTTTGAATATATTTTTTAAAAAACAAATTAATCATTTTGTTTTAATTTGGTAATTTCTGTTTTGAAAAATATTTTGGTCAATTTTTTTTTTACTTTTAAGGTCAAATTCTAATTGTTTTTAGGGCTGATTTTTAGAACTAATTAAGTGGATGTCCGACATAAGTCGGTATATTCACTTCCGATCCCTTTTTTAATCTATGTAGCATTTTAAGGCAATTTAAGTTTGTAGGTGTAAGTTTTTATTAGAAATAACATTTCCTTCAATATCCACTTTTTTAAAATTAGTAATTTTTTTTGCTAATTTTAGCAAATCGGTTTTCAAAAATTTGTAAAATGATTTCTGAAATTAGCAACAAAAATTTGTAAATATTCTGTAAAAATTCTGTAATTTGTAAAATGTAAATAGCAAAAAGATTTGCTAAATAATAATTTTTTACTAAATATCAGTACAAAAATAGTAAAGTGGGATTGAAAACCGTTTACAAATTTTTCTACTAACTTTTTTTTCTGAGTGTAGCGGGTCTTAAAATTAGTAACATCATGAATTGCTGTATAAATTACCCGGATCTTGGATTACGTTTTCTTATTAATAACATTCCAAGAAAATCTAACCGTTAAGTAGTCTCCAAGTTCCCATTAAAAACACCTCAAATTCTGTAGCCTTAATCCATAAAATGATGGATATATTTCTATTAAATAACATGACAATAGTTATTGCTGCTTAATGGTCGAATTTCTAAATTTTAAATGATTCAGCTTAAACACAAAATTTTGTAATATTTTCTTTGTATTTCTTCATTTAAGTATTTGTTGTATTTACAACCCTTTCGAAGTGAAAACATTGACTTTAGGTTAATGACTATGATTACGTTTATATTTATTGTAATTGGCTTTCGAAGCCTAAGGTCTGCCATCATAATATCAAAGGCAATAAAATGATGCCTCGTAAGTAATTTATAATTTTTGTTGTGAATTGAAATAATAATGAGAAAACATTTGCTATAATTAATTGAACTCGTTAAAAAAAAATTGGCAGTTAGCGAGCAGCGAGAGGTCAACTTATGACCATCGATATACTTGGGGGATTTGTAATTAATAATGTTCATAATACATGCAATATCATGCAATCCATACAAAATTTATGATGAATTTGTGATATCATCATTTCAAAAAGTTAAAAAAAGAGTAATACAAACAGATTTGAAATATTTTAAAGTTATCCTGGCAATTGAAGCCAATAATTTATTAATTTTAAAACACTAAAATACTATTAAATACATGGACAGACAGATGGACAGACATCGCTAAATCGTCTCAAAATGTGATTTTAAAAGAATTTCCTTGATTTTAAAGAATTCCTTTGGTACAACATTTTTTTTGTTACAAATAACAGCACAAACTTTTTTATTAATCCTGCCCACATAGTGGTGTACGATATAAAAATATAAAACCCAAAATTACATATAAATTGTCATATTGCTATTGTGGTTGTTGGTAAACAAAATGCACTTGTGGCAAATTAAATTTTAAAATTACAACAATTAATTAAATTACTTACATACCATTAAGTACTTAAGGGACACAAACAAAATGTTAATTAGGGGTGAATATAAAAATCTAAGGGTTTTTCTATATAAAAAAGTAGGATTTCCTATAGAAAAAATTCCTCAGGAGCTGAGGGTTTTTCTATAGGAAAGTCTTTAGAATCTGTGAATTTTTTCTTGTAGGAAAAACTCGTCAGTCTAGGGAATTTTCTATAGACAAAACTCCTCAGAATCGGAGGCTTTTTTTAAAGACAAAACTCCTCAGAATCTGGGGGATTTTCTATATGCAAAACTCTTCAGAATCTGAGGATTTTTCTATAGGAAAATGTCATCGGAATCTGGGGATTTTGTAAAAACAAAACTGTTCAGAATCTGAGCCTTTTTCTAGAGAATTTTTCTATATCAAAAAGTCCTCCGAATTCAATGGTTTTTCTATCAAACAAAATCCTCTGAATCAGGGATATTTTCTAAAGGCAAAACTTCTCAGAATCTAAGGGATTTTCTAATGATAAAACTCCTCAGATTCTAAATGCTTTTTTTATGGATGAACTCTTCAGAATTTAAGGATTTTTCTATAGAAAGAACTTCTCAGAATCTAAGGGTTTTTTTTATTGGAAAAGTCCTCATAATCTGAGGGTCTTTCTATAGGAAGAACTTCTTAGAATATGAGGGTTTTCCTACAGGAAGAACTCCTCACAATCTGAGGGTTTTTTAATAGGAAAAAGACCTCATAATCTGAGGGTCTTTCTATAGGAAGAACTCCTCAGAATCTGAGGAATTTTCTGTAGGAAGAACTCCACAGGATCTGAGGGTTTTTCTATAGAAAAGTCCTCATAATCTGATGATCTTTCTATAGGAAGACCTCAACAGAATTTGAGATTTTTTCTATAGGAAGAACTCCTTGGAATCTAAGGGTTTTTCAATAGGAAGAACTCCTCAGAATTTGAGGATTTTCTATAGGAAAAAGTCCTCAGAAACTAAGTGTGTTACTAGAGCAAAAAAATCCACGAAATCTAAAGATTTTTCTATAATTAATAGTTTTCTATAGTAAATAGTTCACAGAATCTGAGGAATTTTCTATAATAAATAGTTATTAGAATCTCTAAGGGTTTTTCTATAAGACAAATTCCTCAGAATAGGGGGTATTTTCCACAGTCAAAACTTCTCAGAATCTAAGGGTTTTTATAGAAAAAAAAAAAAATACTCAGAATCTGAAGGTTTTTCTATAGAAAGAACTCCTCACAATCTGAGAATTTTTCTATTGGAAGAACTCTTCAGAATCTGGGGAGTTTTCTATAGCAAAAATTCCTCATAATCTGAGGGTCTTTCTATAGGAAGAACTCCTCAGAATTTGAAATTTTTCTATAGTAATAACTCTTCGGTGTCTGAGGGCTTTTTAATAGGAAGAAATCCTCTGAATTTAAGGATTTTCTATAGGAAAAAATTCTCAGAATCTGAGTGTGCTACTATAGGAAAAAATCCTCAAAATCTGATGAGTTTTCTATAAGAAAAAGTTGTTAGAATCTCTAAGGGGTTTTCTATATGAAGAACTTTTTAGAATCTGAGGATTTTTCAATAGGAAGAACTTCTTGGAATCTTAGGGTTTGTCTATAGGAAAAAGTCCTCATAATCTGAGGGTCTTTCTAAAGGAAGAACTCGTCAGAATTTGAGAGTTTTTCTAAAGAAAAAAAATCCTCGGAATCTGATCATCTTTCTATAAGAAATAGTTATTAAAATCTCAGAATTTTTCTATAGTAAATATTCCTTAGAATCTGAGAAGTTTTCTGTAGGAAAAAGTTCTAAGAATTTAATGATTTTTGTATAAAAAAAAATTCCTTAGAAAGAGAAAGGGTCTCTCAATTGAATAAAGTACTTAGAATATGAAGAGATATAGGAAAGAGTCCCCAAAAATCCGATGTTTTTATAGAAAGAGTCTTTAGAATATATCATTGAGAATCTAAAGCATTTTCTGTAAGAAAAAGTCCTAAGAATCTGATTGTTTTTTTTTAAAGGTTCTCAGAATCGAAGGATTTTTTTATATTAAAATGTCCTTAGAATGTGTAGAGATTTATATACAGAAAAAGCTACTGGATTTTTCTTTAAAATCTGAAGGTCCTTCTATAGGAAAAAGTGGTAAATATCTGATAATATTTTTTTAAAGGAAAAGGTCCTAAAAATCTGAGAGGATTTCTGTAGGAAAAAAAAAGCTCAGAATTTAGGAAAATCTTGAATTAAGTGCCTTCCTAATTTTCAATTATACAAACATAAAAATACTCACTCATTTGTAAGTTACTCCACTCACACGCCCATAATTGTGTTTATTGCTGTAAAGTAACAAATGCACTTTTTGTTTGTGCAACATAATTAATGAAGAATTGCGTACATACAAACATACGTACATAGTTTGCTGCATAGAGCTTAAATACAAAACGTGTGTATTTACAAACATATGTGTGCACTTGACAGTGTGAAGGGGATAAAGGAGGGGATAAGTCCCAGCAAACATTATAATATTTAATTTTTACAAAAAAATTAGCAGTAATTTTCATTTGTTATATTTTAGGTTTACTGGGTAAGATGGGGGTAGGGGGGGGGGGGGGAGACTCCTACTAAAGTTAACACAATGATTGCAACAGTTACAATTAAGTTTTAAAATAATTACATTTAAAATGTACAATTTAACGGAAATTGTAATAATCAGACATATACACCCATACAAATACTTATATGCCCACACTTTTTTAGAGTTGCCACTAGTGAAATACAATTTTACACAAGCACTGATCGAAAATTATCCAAATTCAGCCAAAATTATATAAATAAAATTAAATTCACAAATTAAATTGCAATGAAAAATTTTTATTTGTGTTATTAATTAATAATTTCATAAAATTAAAATTAAAGAAAATTTTATAAATTAACAAATTTGTTCATCATAGTTTAAAAATTGTTTCATTGAGTTTATAAAAAGTTTAATAAAATTTATTATTTATTTCACTATCAAACTTTCAATGTAGAATGTTATGAACAAAAATTGTTCATTTATTTACAGTGGCAACTCTGCACTTTATACACATATTGTGATCAAAAACATATGTACATACATAGTACTTGCACTTACACAACGAAATTTGTATGTTTGTGGCATTTTGCACACATGTTTATCTAAAGGCACACATATTTACTTTAATTTGAATTTAAATAGTGTAACATTGGTACGTGTATAAGTATGTAAATTATGAGACAAAAAAGGGATGTGGCTTTAAATGTAAGTAACTGTATTTAACCACTCACCACACGTAGGTAACAATTGAATGCACTATTGTCTTCAGAAACCAAAACAATGAATTGCTGAAGAAAATTCTATTTAGGCTCACTTTTACAATGTTCCGTCAGGACTTAACTGGGACTTTCACTTAGATTTTTGTTTTTTTAAAAGGGAAGCTAAACTTAGATAGTCCTTCTGATATATTTGGAAGAGGAGTTATCAGAGGTTGTAAAAGGTGGAAGGCTCCCAATTTGGCAACACTGTATTTGCGCGAGATGTTTAATTGTAGAACAGTTTTTGCGCGCCATCTAGTGTAGTGTTGGCGAACTTGTTGAAGGTTTTTTTTGTTCGTTATCCCGTTATGCCATATTACTATGGTGGGGTTAAGTTCTGTGGGAACTCCGAAGGAGGGGCCGTATGAGGGATAGAAAACTCATTCATATTATTTTTTTAATTGATAATGTCGTCGCCGAGGATCAAACCCGCAACCATCTGTATAACAGTTGCCCCCCTTAAGAGCATCCTCCACCGCCTCAACTGTAGGGCACTGACTTTTAATGATCAACAGTGTTTTAGATAAGATAAAATTAATAAATTTAACAAGAACTGGGCGCACTTCATGCGCCTCAGCCAATGCCAACAAAAATACTCAGCGAGTAAGAAGGTTTCGGAGCAGTATCACTGACCTAATAAATTTCTCCAATATTCTTTCCAAACTTTTCAGTAAAAAGGATAAAAAAAAAACTGATCGGTCCAAAGCTCTGTGGCATGATCGAGAATTATCTTTTTTACCAGGTTTAGGAATGAAATTGCATCAGGATGACGGAATATAATCATGGGATCAGCTGGCCAAAAAGACGCGGTTTTGGAGTCTTAGTCAGGATATTTTAGCCACTCTTTAGTATTTTAGGATATTTAACATCAGGACCTAAGGTTTAAATCACTTAAGGAGGAAAAGGGGTATCTAATAGTTTTCTCCGTAACGGTAACGGCTCTGGATACCATACATTCTTTCGAGATTATTCAGTAAAAAGGATAAAAAACTGATCGGTCCAAAGCTCTGTGGCAAGATCGCCAATTGTCTTTTCCCCCAGATTTAGGAATGAAATCGCATCAGAATGACGAAACATAATCACGCTATAAGCTGGCCAACAAGACCCGGTTTTGGAGTCTTAGTCAGCATATATTCGCCACTCTTTAGCATTATAGGATATTTAACATCAAGATCTAGGGTTTAAAGTCACTTAAGGAGGAAAAGGGGTACCTGATCGAATCCACCGTAACGCCTCTTTATACCATACACTGAGTAGTACCAAGTAGTAGGTCGTTTAATAACATCCCTTACTGCCACCGACTTCACTTTGCATCCCGGAAAGTGTGTGAACAATAGAATATTATTGACTTCTTGATTTTCGTAAAGGTTTCTTAAGGGAGTCAAGTTTCGCTGCATTACCTTTCTGAAAGAGTTTGCGAATTTGTCTGTCTCTCTCACACCATGTACCTTTTTACAAAAAGTTTCGCTGAATTATCTTTCTGAAAGATTTTGTAGAATTTGTCTGTGTCTCTCTCACGCCATGTACCTTCTTACAAAAACATCTACACGAATCCAGATTGGCTTGCTGCACCTTCTTCTTATATTTCTTTTGTATGAGATGGTAATTGGAAGAAGGCTTTAGCTTCTGGAGGCGTGAATTTTGTCGGACAAGACATCGGAAATTTTTAATATTGTGGAGAGAATTTTTATTTACACTTATAAATTATTTTCACCAAAAAGTCGGCCATTTTCATCTCTGTCAATTTGTAATTTTTGTTTGATGTGGTGTCCTATGAAGACATATCGGACAAGAGTCCGATAATGATCTTTTAAATTTTAATTCTCGTCAACTTTGTTGACAGTTTCTGGCTTCATCTCCCAAATTGCTCGCACGAAATTAGCTTTAAGAGTATGGACCACTTCTGGATTATTCGCACAGCATCATTATTTAACGGCATCCCGCACTATTTGAGGATGTAGTGGCTTCTCGACAATGACGTGCAGATTTTTTGATACCCAATTGCTTAGTCAATTGGACCTTGTTAGCGAATATTCCGAGATCTGTGTGCAAAATTCTCATCATGCTGATGCGTGAGTCGATGGCGAGCCAATGTTCTTGGATTGGTACGCACCGCACCGTACGACAACAGGCACCATGAGTTTTGTCCACTAGCAAGCCAGTCTCACGAACATTTTTCAAAAACTTATGTACAACACACACAGTGGACCAAAACTTATTTTCAACAAACGCACAGTTTGGACACTTGGAAATAAGTTTGCAATATTTTCCAACGTTGTTCAAGCTTAAGGCGTCTCATTTGGATCTGCGGAGTGCTATGATACTATTTGATAGTTAATATTTCGAACAGAATAAAGATACCTGTATTTAAAACACCCTGTATATGAAACATTCTATAATACAAACTATAAAAATAACTTTGATGCTGTCAATGTTTCTTTCAATCTTTCTTAGAAAATTGATAGCTAAACATTAAATAAAGGATATTCTAGACAATACTAAATATAAATTACATACTCTAATATTTATAGAGAGTAGGATTATATTTCAGAATGTATATAGGATGATATTAAAAGTGTGGGTTTGCTATTTATTATAAGTTTGTGGTTAACTTTTTTTTTTAAAGCATATATGAGCATTTGAACTTTGCTTTCTGTTTTTATTTTTTTATAAAGAAAATATCAATTTGTTACCGAAAGTTTTTTGCTTTAAATTTGTTTTCCTCTATAAAATATTGATGAGATGGAAAAATCTCTCATTAAATTCACAACAATATTAAGTGATTTTTTTTATTATTCAATTTTATATAACAAATATGTTGATGGGAAAATGGAAAAATGAAAATACATTTTTGTTAAAGAAATCCTTTTACATTAAATTTAAACATTTGTATAAATGTCAGCAGGAGAAATAAAATAAATAAATAAAAAAAAAAAACAAAAAGTAAAAGAATTTGCGGAAAATTGCGATAAAAATGTTTCCCTTTAGACACTATCATATTTTTGTTATTTAACACAAACACACACACATACAAATATTACAAACATTCTTAAACAACACTTATACACACACTCACTCATACACACACCAATAATATTTATATACCGGTTTCATATACAGTTGAATTGCAGATGTTTTAGTTAGAAAGTTAGAAATTATTTTTGCTTTCTTACATTTCCCTAACTGTAGCTAAATATTTATAAAAGAATGGTGGAGGGGAAATAAAGGTTGAAGTGTTACCACTTCTAAATAAGGATTCACCCGTTTATTTTTTTAATTTTTTTATTTTTTTTTATTTTTATACTTGTTATAAAAAGTGATAAAATAATAAATAATATTTATGTTGTTTGATAAAGAATTTAACATTATGAAATGTTTAACAAAAAAATTCTTATACACTTAGTGTGCTACAAAAAAGAAAAAAAAAAGAAAGGAAACTGTATTAATGCTAACACTCACACAGTCTATCACAAACATAAACATAACGGAAGTTTGCATATGAAACCAAATAACCAGTAAAGTGATAAAATGTTATACTTCCTCTGCTTTTACTAAAATGTTTGTTGGAGGATTGCGTTTGAAAGATCGTTAGCTTGTCATTTGTTTTTTTTTACTCTATTTCATATTCCTACAGGTATGAGTAGAGGAGTTGTCCAAAGTGAAATGGAATAAAATGATATTTAAACATTCTTAACATATTTTGTAATTTAAATACATCATATGTTGTATATTGTAAAACCAATTTTAGGTTATTCCGCATAGAATGAGTAAACGTACAGGAAATACTAATTTTAATTTTATATGTAAATGCAGCCGCAATGAAGCACAACGTATACGTAATATATAAATTAATATTACGTATACGCCTTGATAAAAAAATATTTCTGATGTTTTAATATTAAAGGGTGCCTTTATAGCCTGTTCCTCGATCTCGAACGAAAAACTAGTCGAACGAAAGCAAGTCACTCGAATTCGAATCAATTTGGGTTTCTCTATTTCGAAAGCCTTCGATCGACTTGACTTACGTGTGTCAATTTTTATTTCTTATGCATTTACAAATCACAGAGATGCCAGATCATATATTTTGAGCATTTGTTACAATTTTCTTTAAAAGTAGCAAAAATACTACTAAACTGCTTAAAGACAAAAACAACCCTGTTTAACAGTGATCAGCTGTATATGACAAATGAAATAAAAAAAATAACAATAAACAAATCAATTTTTATTTGGAAAGTGTGTTTATTTGTGAAAATTTTTGTCATCGATTGGTTGTGGGTGAAATTGTTGTTTGGAGAGCTTTTCTGTTGCCTGTTGTCTGTTCGGTGCGGTCCTTGTAAAATAAAAGATGTAAAATAAAAAATGTAAATATGAGCTTCTTGGGCAAACGTAAGCCACAAACAACACACACATACCTTTTACCACTCAGCAACAGCGTAATAGGGGGTGAAACGGAGTTTAGTTTTCTGGTCAAATTTTCCTCCTCTGCGGAAAATTTTTTTGCTCCGAACACAAGAGTCCTTCTGGCAAAATCAGGCCTTTCTTCCATATAAAATTTAAAATTCTTAATAATCTATTAATATTTGTATTATTTTGTAATTACTTTTTGTTATCCATTGCTTTTTTTACTTCATTTTGCTTTTAAAAATATCAAATATATATTTACTCGACAAAAAAAATAGCAAGTGACTGATTTTGACATTTGCGTTCGAGCTGTTCGAAATAGAGAAACCAAATTTTGTATGAAAACAGTTACGTTTTTATTTGACTTGTCGTTCGAGTCATCGTTCGCATAGAAATAGAGTTAGTGAAACCCAAATCAGTTTTCTTTCGACTAGAAAGCGAACGAACGTGTTCTTTCGAAATAGAGGAACAGGCTATTCAACTTTTTCTCTTTCTCTCGAATAAATTTTTATATACAGGTTGGTTGAAAAGTTCCAGCGCTCACCAAGAGATGGCACTGCTAGCTCCAAACTTTTTTTTTCTCAAGTTGGTATAACTGTCCTGAGAACACATGCAAAGTTGCAAGTCATTCTGTCAATTCTTTCTTTGTTTACAAGCCATTTCAAGTTGAAGTGTCATTGATTTTTTTTAATATGGAAAAAATTGAATATCGAGCAGTCATTAGATTCTTTGTTTTGAAGGGTTTAAAAGCAAAGGAAATTTATGAACAATTGTTAGAAGTGTATAAGGAGTCCTCACCTCCAAAAACGCACCGTTGAATTTTGGGCTGGTGAATTTAAACGTGGTCGTACCAGCCTTAAAGACGATCCACGCGAAGAACGACCAAAAACTGCAACCACAGCAGAAATCATTGAGCAGGTACATAATATGGTTAGTGAAGATCCAAGTTTGACTAAGCGTAAAATTGCTAATGCCATAGGCTCTCAGACGAACGAGTACTCCATATTTTACATGAAGAATTACGTACGAAAAAACTGTTTGGAAAGTTAGTGCCGCACACATTAACAATTCAACAAAAACTGGATCGAAAACAAATTTCTCAGCGTAATTCGGAGCGTTTTAAGCCGAATAAAACCGACTTCTTGCGTCGTTTTATAACTATGGATGAGACTTGGATCTACCACCATGATCCTAAATTGAAACAAGAACGTTTACAGTGGACTAAAGCTGGTTGTTCAGCTCCAAAGCAGGTGAAGTCAAAACGATCAGCAAAGAAGGTTATGGCATCAGTTTTTTGGGATGCAAAAGGAATTTTGTTGATTGATTATCTTCAGAAAGGTAAAACAATCAACTCTGAATATTATTGCAGCCTTTTGGATCAGCTGGATGAAAAAATTCGTGAGAAAAGAACTGGTTTAAAGAAGAAAAAAATCATTTTTCATCAAGACAATGCACCTGCTCACAAAAGTGTTTTGACGATGGCTAAATTCAAAGAATTAAAGTAGGAATTGCTTGAACATCCACCGTATTCACCAGATTTGGCTCCCAGTGACTACTATCTCTTCAGAAATCTCAAACAATTCCTTCGTGGAAGGCATTTTTCGTCGAATGGAGAGGCCATAGCAGCCGTAGACGGTTATTTTGCAGAGCTTCCGGAAAACCATTATAAGGATGGGATAAAATTATTGGAAGATCATTGGAACAAGTGTATTGAGCTTCAAGGAGATTATATTGAATAAAAAAATATATTTCGTAACAAAAACAGTATTCTTTCATTTCGAGCGCAGGAACTTTTCAACCAACCTGTATTACCATCTTTTTTTTAATCCACTCCAGAGTCAAATATGTCTGGAGTGCAGAATTCGTTTTTCACTCTACTGTTAACATTGCTCTATTAACTGTTTAACATGGCAAGTATCATCTCAGGGATTGCCCTTTAAAATGTCTTATATGTAGAGTCTCATCCCATGTGTTAAATGCAGGGGTACCGAAAGGTTTCGTTCTTTGTCCTTCCTTCCCTCTTTCTTAGCTTCGAAATGACTTTCTCGGTTAAGATTCAAATCCAATCTACTCTTTTGCAGATGAAAGCAGCATTTGTCTTTCATACTCCTTCGACCAAAGGTCAAGTCTTGTGGAGGTTGGGGGCAAAAGGTAGATTATGAATGACACACTCAATTAGGACCTAATAACCCCAGCAAAAACATTGTATCAACTACTTACAGGCTATTTACTCGCTTAATTACTTTTGTTCGCGATGTCCAAAAAGTAATGGGTACTCATTATTTTTTGGCTGTTTGTAGGCGAAAGGGTAATGACCACCCATTACCTTGTGTTTTTTTGTAAGTGAGAAGATAATGACCACTCATTACAAAAGTAATTAAGCGAGTAAATAGGCTGGTAAGCAGTAAAAACCCTGTTTTTGCTGGGACAATCTCTGAGTGAGGTCGTCTGAATAAGGTGAAATGCATGTAAATGCCAATATTGTTTGATGACCCATAGAGCCGTGGGGCCATTAATGTCATCCGTATACATAAAAATTGAAAGCTCTTTATGTTCTGGGCCTGATAGAGGCATTCAAGTGTCTTGGCTATCTTAAGCAGTGCAGGAAATACTTCACTCCTTCTGATGTAATACAACACCCATATATTCAAACTATATTTCGGAACTTCTAGAAAATGCTATTTAATTTTGTCGAAACATGCTATTGTATTACAGTATAATCGAGTAATAAATCAAAGTTTAAAATTGAAAAACTTGACTGGAAATACACTTGACTTGCAACATTTGTTTATTGGAATTATTTTCACTGCAATTTTATTTTATTTAAAGAATTCAATTTTATTTATTAATTTCACTACAATTAATAATGAAGAGAATTAATAAAAATAATTACCATTAGAGTAAAGTTTTTGAAAAACGTCAAAAATGGAGAAAAATCGCTGGAATAGTAAAAAAAATTTTTAAATCCCTAAAATTCAAGCTCGTTACATTCTATTTCATTCCATTTCGTTACCTATGTTTAGTGTTTCAGTACCAGCAGTTCCCTATACCATTCCCTTCCATTTCGTTCCTCTTGTCTAATGTCCCATTTCCACTTGTTTCCCATTCCGTTTCATTCCTCTTGTCTAATGTACGAGGTTGGTGTAATTGGTGAGGTTAGAATCCCTACTGCGATTTCGGAGGGGTTACACCCTCCATTGTGTTTCGAAATAGAGACGAGTGGATTGGGTCTGGACAGCTGTTTAAAGGGTGTGCAGTTTTCACAGACAACTCCAAGATGGAATCTGTCGCTGGGGCCGGAGTTAACCTAGTGGATGGTGACATTAAAGTGTCATACAGGCACACGGATGAATGCAGTGTCTTTAGGGCAGAGATCCTGGCGATATGGGGGGCCACCCAGTTGATAAGGGCAAACGTCACAGAGGTATCTGTAGTGACAACTTATGTGGATAGTCAGGCAGCACTTAGAGCTTAGAAGTGTCATTCAGTACATTCAAGCATGGACTTTTGAAGGATTCTAAGAGCGTTAATGGAATTCTACACAAATTGTGTTGGGTACCAGAGCACCGTAACTTACAGGGTTATGAGATAGCGGATGAACTGGCCAGACAAGTTTCGGATCTGGGCCTTTTATATAAATATTATGCGGTTAAGCCCCCATTATTTCACTACTATAGGTTGATCTCCGAAAGATTCCGTGGCACTACTAATCAATCCTGTAGCAGTAGGACGGATTTCAGGGTGTCCAGGGCTATATGGCCAAAGTTGGATGCCAAAGCAACCAAATCACTAATTAGATTGGCAGGAGAAGTCTCAGGTCTTTAGTAGGGGTAATAACTGGTCAATTGGTATATGGGAAAGAGGCACACAGGACTTTTGTAGGGTGTGCGGGGATATTGAGGAGCTGGAGACATAAGGGCACACTTTATGCAATTGCCCTAGATTACAGGGTCTGAGACTAAGATGTCTAGGGAAAAGATTTCAAGATAAACTGGGTGATGTAGCTAGATATGGTCTGGGCAATCTATTTGGTTTTGTCAGGGGAATATGTTGGCTTTTCTGTAGTAGCGGTATCGGGGTCACCCCATCCTATACTTGCTCTCTGATTTTTAGGCCGTGGACTTAAAACTTTTTATCTTTATCTATCTTTTCTTTATACTTTTTTCCCAAAGGGTATCACAATGGATCCTATGGGTCTTCTCCGAGTGGTAGGGAACTTTGTTATGGTACACAATACTTGTAACCTTATTTAATCTTGTCTAATGTTTCAATTCCACTTGTTACCCATTCCATGTTAATTCCTAACCCCTTTTACTGTGTTTTAATTTCACTTGTTTCCCGTTGCATTCCTATTAGTTCCTTTTATATAATGTTTCAGTTCCACTGGTTCCTCTTTCCCTTCGATTTTATATCCCAATTCAAATGTTTAAATTTCATTTGTTATTTAAATTTCAGATTTTCAGCCAAAGCGATTTAAGCAGGATGGAATATATTCCTTTCAAATGTCTATTTTACTGCGTTTCGGCGAAATTTGCAAAAAGTATATTATCAGTAAATTAGCCCACGCTCCAGGGAAGAAATATTTTAAATATCAAGTTTCTAGCCGAAGTGGTTTTAGCAGGCCTTTTTACCATGTTCCTGGTGAAAACTTTAAAAAAAGAGTTTATCAGTGTATTAGACAATACTCTAGGAAATATATATTTTAAATATTAAAGGTTTCTAGTTAAAATGGCTTTGGCAGGGCAGGGGTTTTCAAGGTCTATTTTGCAGCTTCTGGACCGTGTTCAAAGGAGGGCGTCGGCGCTTATAAATAACAGTGGGGGTTACCAGCTTAATTGACTCATTGGAGCATCATCGGAACGTGGGTTGTGCTACACTGTTTTATTGATATTACCATGGGAGGTGTTCTACCGAGATAAGTGAATTCATACCTAGGGCTTGGGTTTTTGTTCGGAATACTCGCTCCGTTGTTGTCGATTGGCAAGTGGATCGCGCAACGCATTTCAGGCAAAATTCGTTCTTTAGTCGTACTATCCGTATGTGGAAAAGACTCCTCGTAGAGGTCTTTCCTGTCACTTACAACTTAGTAAAACTTAAGTCAAATGTCCCCAGACACCACTCCCTCTTTCCTCTAACCTAACTTCCTACTGCCAGTGCAATGCGCTGCATTAGTAGGGGTATCTCCTGAGTGTTGATTTAAAGTAAAAAAAAAATAAGCATAAAATCAATAAAGTCTTACAATTAAAGTTCAATAAATGTAAATAAATTTCGGTAATTACAACAGTATTAAAAATAAATTAAATTAATTGTACTTGGAACTATTGTACAAAAACTTGGTTGCAACGACGAACCTCTTTTCTGTGTCTGAGAGAAACTCGAATTTCATTCAAATATTTTCTTTTTTGTATTTGTATAGGACGTATGTCCATCACATTCTCATGGGTTACATAAACTGACAATGAATGTCATCACAGAGTGAGAGATCTAAGTAATCTATCTTGATGAATTTATCGTATTGACAAATTGTAATCACAAATAAAGTCCTCAAAATCTGTTAATGTTTAAAATTGTTTAAAACTTTAAAGCTCCCAAATGATGTTCTTTTAAATGTTTTGGCTTTTAAAGCACTTTGTAACCATTAAAAAAACGTGTAAAATATAAATAAATATTGCGTGTAGTGCTACACTACCAAAGACATATATGTACACTTAAACGAACACTTCTTTATCATACTTTTAATAGATGCGTGTGTAAGTAGTACAAACACATACATAGGGTAGAATGGGGAGCATGCGACACTTAAGCAGTAACAAAAAAAAATATAATGCGTGATCCATTTCGAGGTTCCCTACTTTTTTAATGAAAAAAAACACAGACAATTCAAATTTAATGGGGAATGTTTATTATCATTTGAAAGAACATTCTTTGGCATTTATTTTTTGAAGATTATGTCTACCCGTTGAGTCCAATTTTCGATGACTCGTTCGAGCATTTCGACTGGTAACTGGCGAATGACACGCGTGATGCTTTCCTCCAAGGCCTGACTCGAAGCGGGTTTGTCGGCATAAACTTTAGACTTTACATATCCCTACAGAAAAAAGTCTAACGGTGTGATATTACACGTACTTGGTGGCCAATCGACTGGACCAAAACGTGAAATTATGTGCTCACCGAAGTGTTCTCTCAATAAATCCATTGATTGATGCGATCTGTGGGAAGTGGCGCCGTCTTGTTGAAACCAAATGTCGCCGAGATCACGAGCTTCAATTTCAGGCATCAAATAGTCGGTTATCATGGACCGATGATTCCACCGGCCCACAAACCACACCAAACCGTTTTTTTTCTGAATGAAGTGGCAGGTCTTGAATCTCTTCAGGTTGCTCCAAATGCGGCAATTTTGTTTGTTTACATACCCATTGAGCCTGAAGTGATCCTCATCGCTGAACAAAATTTGCCTCGAAAACGTCGGATCTTCTTGGAACTTTTCAACAGCCCATTGAGCGAAGCGATGTCGCTTGGGAAGGTCGAGCGGCTTCAGTTGTTGCACAAGCTGTATTTTGTACGCTTTCAATTTAATATCTCGATGTAAAATTTGCCAAGTCGTTCCATACGTCAGTCCGAGTTGATGCGAACGGCGCCGAATCGACTCTCCACGGTCTTCGTGTACACTCTCAGCTACGACCGCTATATTTTCTTCACAGCGAGCTGGACGTGGTCTATTCGGTCGAATGTTATCCAATAATGTTGCGAATAGTACGCTCAGTAGGCCGATTATGTTGACCATAAGTTGAGCGAAGTGCACGAAACACATTCCGCACAGAACGTGAATTTTCGTAATAAAGTTGAACGATTTGTAAACGTTGTTCAGGCGTAAGTCTTTACATTATGAAATGCCAAAAAATACTAAACAAAAATAACACGACAGCATGACACGACTCACACGTGATCTGTCAAAAAAAGGCTATTGAAAAAAGTATCTCTACTTGGATCTCCCTTTAAATATTTTTTTCTTATCAAAATATTTACAACAGTTAGCTTTCATTTTAAGGTTTTTGATTCAACTAAGCTTCTTGCTTTTTTTATTATTTGAATTTCTGACTTTTAAAGTATCTCAAGCGAAAGCATAACAATTTAAAATCTTTTTTAAATTTCGTTGGTGCATGGCGAATGTGCCCCATTCTACCCTACATTTAAAAAAAAACATACTACTACATGTATAAGTAGATTTGATGATGCCAACAAAATGTTTTTTTTTTTCCTTTAACTAACTATAAATGGTGTTTGTGATTACAACCACTTTTGCTCTTGAAGTCACTTCTACTCACACATACACACACACACTCACACACATTTTTCCTAAGTAGAGGAATCTTCTTTATATTCTTTTTCTAAAGTCATTTGATACATCAACATTTATAGCAAGCAGTTTATTCACTACACCATTTACAATGTAGAATTTAAAATGATTTTGTTTAATTGAACTCAATATCAGCCAAAAGGTTTTTTTCCTAAATTTCAAGCTGCATTTTGATGGAGGAGAATCCGATGAAAAATAATAATTTCTAATTTTTTGGTTTGGCGGGCATTGATACCGTCCGAGGGAGAGTAAAGCTGGAAGGGTTGGTTAAAAATTTTGAAGGCCTGTCTGTCTTAACAAAGTTGACCTACAAACGGGTCCGACAATCTTCGCGTGAGTTCATTGGAAACGGCCGAACTAAAACCGTAAACAGTGTATTAAAAATTCCAGTAATTTATTCAAAAATATTGTTGAAACCATTTAAAAATAAAATTTAAAACTTAATTTTAATTATTATATTTTTTTATATTGGGATTTATTTCAGATTTTGTGACCACAATCACAAAAAAAAAATTGAAATTGTAATAAAAATTAGTTTTCAAATAAAATTTATAAATGGTGTAAATAAAGCATGTAATAGCAGCTACAATGGATTGTAGAATAAAATTGTATAAAAGTTATTAGTATTTAAGACCATGCTGCAACAACAGAAAAAACAACAACAACAACAACAACATCATCACCCAAACAACAAAAAAATTATAACAACTTTAGATGTACAAGTTGTGATTTTTATTTCTTTCTGGGGTTTTGTTGGTGTTTATTTTTTCTTTTTTTTTATTGTTGTCCCTGTTTGCTTTTGTTGGGAGGGATATAGAAAATGTCCTGTTTGTTGATAATGGTTACGGGGTGCAGTTTGTTGCATGCATGCTTGGTTGCAGCTTGTTGTGATAATGAATGTAAGAGTATGAATGAAAATAAGAAAATACAAAAAAAAAAAAAATAATGGAAAATAGCAACAAATGCATTTAATTTATGACTTGACAAAAGCTGGAAGCAAAATAGGAAAAAAATATATATTTTAAATGCACCTAAAAGTATGCAACAAAATATTCATAGCAATTTGCTACTAAAAGTATGCTATAAAAGCTTCATAATTGTTATAAAAAGTCTGTTGTTAATTATTGCCATAATGTATTTTCTTTTTTGTTTCTTTTAAATTAATATTTTGAAATTAATCAGTAAATTTAAACAGTGGGTTAATAGGCTAAGTGCGCAAAAGATCAGCTTATAAAAAAAGTGGCTAATCATGACTCTGTAGTGCTCGACGTTGACTGAAATAGTATTTCCAGCAGCATTTTCGAAAAATGGGACAATGATGCCACCACTCCAAAATCCACATCAAACTGTCACTCTCTTTGTATGCATTGGATTCTCGACAACGACGTGCGAGTTTTCTAATCCCCAGATGCGATCATTTTGTTTCTTGACATGGCCGCCAATATGGAAATGCGGCTCCTCAGAAAAGATAATTTTTCGGCTAAATTCGATGTCCAAATTGGAGCTTCCGTGAGGTCCAAATCGAGAAGTCGTAACGAAGTGGATGCGCATTTGCCTTCAATTACTAATTCAATTGGTCCTTGTAAGTGAATAATCTGACATCGTTGTGCAAAATTCCCATCATGCTGGTGTTGTTTAAAATGCCGAGTTCCGTTCTGTTGAGGTTTATGTTCTTGGATCGGTCAAAGCAGCCATATTTTCATAGGTACGCACCGCACGACAACGGAGGCTTCGAGTGTTTTCCAACAGAGAGCCAGTCTCATTTTCCACAAACTTGCCAATTGTATAGCTAAAAAATGTCGCTATTTTCCAAACGATTTATATATATCCCGTGAATTCCATTATTTTTCCTTAAAAGTATTTATTGATATTAATAGATGATTTCACGCTTCATCGGAAAAATTACCTGAGTCGAAGAATTTCCTAAATGTCGTTTTTATTAAAAAAAATCTGATTTCTAGCAGTAGCGGTTTGGCCAAGACGCTAAGGAGGTGAATATTCCAATATTTGCTCTTCTCCTTAAATACTTTTAGAATCACAACGATTTGGGATGAGTAATTAAGGGCACACTTTTTTTTCCTTTTTAAAAGCCATTTTTGACAAATCTACTTGTCAAATAACAAGATCATGCGGTCTTTCCACGATCGTATTGGAAATAGTATAAAGAATATTTTAGAAAATAATCCAAGTATAATAAATTTTAAATTGCATTCCTGCATCAGAATCCTAAAAATGACTTTTCAGTAAATTCGTCCATTCAGCAAGAAACACACGTCTTAAATTTTAGGTTTCTAGCCAAAGCAGTTTGGGCACCACATTCATGGAGAGCTGTTCCCTTTTGCACCCTAATTTTTACCACTTTTCCCTCTCTCCCTCTCTCTCTCTCTCTACGGAATACGGACCGACTACGGATCGGATATGTACCGTAAGCGGGCCGGGTATGGACAGGATATGGGCCTGATATGGATCGGAAAGGGACCGGATAGGAATCGGATAAACGGACCGGATGCGGTCTGGATACAGACCGGAAAGTAACCAGAGAGGGACCGGATAGCGACCGGAAGGGAACAAAAAAGGAACGAAAACGGTCCGGATACGGACTGGTTACGGACCGGAAAGGAACCAGATACGGACGGGATACGAACCGGAAAGAGCCTGAAAACGGACCGAAAAGGGGCCGGATACGGACCGGAAAGAGACCGGATACGAACCTGATAGGGACCGGGAGTGAACCGGATAGGGGCCGGATGTAGACCGGAAAGGGACCGAATTTAAACCGGATACGAATATGGACCATACACTGACGGGTGCAAATAAAGAACGGATAATCAAATACCGGCCGGATAGCGACCAGATATGGGGTGCAAATCCCTTCTATACGTAGATCGACTACGGACGGATCCGATACGGATACGATATGAACCCAATACGGACCACATACGAAATGACAATATTTATTCGGGGTGTAAATGCGTTGCAGCATTTTTTACCCAACATAATCAAAATTTCAAAATTGAGCGATATCTAGGCCAGGACGGATTGTTCAAAGCTTACAACCCTTTTCAACAATGACAGCACTACCAATTTTAAACTCTGGCATAAACAAGTTAAAGAAGCAATAATCTGTAGAGATATCGTTTTCAGGTCGAAGCAGTAGACGATCCGTCATTATTACACTACATGAAAATAAGATTTTTAACCTGCAAACTTAGCTTGCTAAAAATATTACATTGAGTAATGGGTTAACTACTGGTTCCTAAAAATATTACTCTACAATCCCACTTATTCAGAATTTTAACTAAGGCCATACCATTTTGCATTTAGGGTTAAGAATGACTTTCTATGATTTTTCTTTGACATACATATATTTTACAAAATTATGACAAAAACATTAAACGTTCTATGATTAAATGTAGGAGTTTGCTTTTAATTTGCCATTTTCCCACCCCCTCATTTTGTTACTCTTTTATTACTATTTTTATTTTTTGATGCATCAAGCTTAAATGCATTCTAACAAATCAGTGTCATACGCCATCATGGACAAAGTTTATTCAACAAATTAATGGAGCAAAAATTAATAAATGACCATCATTCTTGTTAAGACTGGACGAAAGAGTGCAAAAAAAAAATATATATATATATTGTAAAATGCAAAACAATCACTATGTTTAAATATCATATAATGGTTGCAGCAATAAAAAATTAGTGCGGAATGAAAATGTACGATACGCCGACTTTAGCGTATGTAGTTAGGAATGTGTTTAACCCTTTGTGGCACTATGATTTTTCAGTGATAAATTTGGAATAATGTTGACAACTAGCAATTATAGTAACCTAAGCTTAAAAAAGTAAAGAAATCTTATTTTATTGGCAACACTGATTGGCAACGCAAGAGATAAATGGTTTTCTTTTAAATTTAAGGCACTTTAATCATGTTTTGTTTTTAATAAAAAAAATTTAAATACAAATTGAAATTTCTGTATAGTAACCTTGTAAATAGTTGGCAACACTATTTACAGATTTTAGTTCTTCTAATTCACAATAATGAATTATTCCACTCTACAATAGATTTTCTTACCTTCTCCTTTGCACTTTCAAATTAATTTGTATCATGCCATCCCTAAGTACACTCCACTCTGCAGCGTCGAGTACTCCATCATTGTGAATCTAGCTTTAGTGTTAATCTGGTTGTTTATATTGGAATACCTTTTATTTTTTTCCTTTACGTTAGTTTAGGGTTAATTCCGAAGGTGGAAAGGTGTTAAAAGTTACTGATATTATTTTTTTTTATTGTTTGGTTGTAATTTTTGCTTGTGTCTTGCATATAAATGAATTTGAAGATGAAAAATGTTTGATTGGCTTGGTAGACAACAAAGAATGAAAAATGAAAAGGAATTTCAAAGATGCCAAATCAATTCATGATTTAAAAGAGGTTTTAAAAATATCGTGCGGAAAATTCAATTTCCTCAAACTGAATGCAGTTGCATCAATCATTGGCTTTAAATTGACAAACGCATTGTAATTGTTCATCGAATATTGGTGAGTTTAAATAAACATATGTTTAAAATTCAATTAACTAATCGTGATAAGTTAAAGTTTTACAATATATAAACTAGGTTTGTGTGGTATATGTTGTTGAAAGCTTCCATTAAAAATTTGACACTAATTCATGAGTGCTATCAGTTTATAGTGAATGTTCAAGTTAACGCCTTTCCGCACAAACACAACAAATGTCAATAGAAGTCTTACAACAATTTGCTCCATTAAGAGTTGATTTCAAAAGTTTTAATTTTTATCAATTTATCTGATGCTTCAAATGTGAGTTTCTTAATAATTTAAAGTCTTGTCAACCATTCACGACTTTTAAATTTTTCCCTTTACTTTATCACTTGGTGCAAGATATTGCTACCGACCTCCTAAATGTTTACTCAAGATTTAATTTTTCTCGATTGATCCCTAGCTTTCTCAGAGATGGATCTATATGAATTCTAGTTAAATTCAGGGGCACCTTAAGGTTCTGTTTCATCGCCATCTCTATTTTTTGCACAGAGAAAATAGATTTGTTCTGGTAACTGAATTTTTTTTGTCAATTTGGTAACCATATTATTTGGTTGTGACAACAGACAACCAATTAAGGCAGGAGTAACCAATTGAGACTACAGAATTTAGCTGCTTTAATAACGAAAATATATCGTTATTAAGGCAAGTGCGGACGTGTCGATTTTAATGCAATCAATAGCATTATTGTACAGGGTTGGACAAAACCAATATCTGATTTTCTTTCGCTATAACTTTTGTTGAAATTGAAAATTCAATTGGTTTTAACTGATTATGTTTACTCGCAATTGTAAATTTTATTTATGGAAAAATATATCCTAAAAATAGACGCCTTCGGCATTGATGCAAATTTGGGCTCTTTTGATTACATTTTGCTTAAATCTGCGCAGCATTTGTGATGTCACGTTGTCAATTTCGGCTCGAATATTGTTCTCTAACTGCTCCAAGGTGTGGGGCTTGTTGGCGTACACCAACGAAATATCCCCAGAGGAAGAAGTCTGGGACAGTCAAATGCGATATTACACGGACTGGGTAGGTATCCTTTAAAATACGCATTGAGTGGTTTACAGTAGGACAAGTGGTTCTTTTGAAACCACATGTCCTCAGTCTGGATGGCTCTATAGCGGACTTTGAGAGGATGTTATGAAGCTTCATAAATAATGCGTGGATTTTCCGCCTTCCGGAACCAAGAAAAGTTAACCGTACACCCTCAAATATAAAGTACTTTAACAAGAAAATTTCGAAAATGTTTTTTTTTTTGGCCGAACGTAGGGGTCGCCATTTTATATTTTTCTTTATATCTTCGCCATTTACCGTCGGATCTTAAAGTGTTGTATATCAATGTTTTTTGTCTCGCGTAGACCGATGTTTTCCTCGAAGGAGCCATTGACCTCAAGTAACCCGTTCTAGTATTAACCCACCAGATCTCAGTTGCTACCACCTTAATGTACTACCCTAATATTTTAGAATGAAAGCTCGCAAAAAAGCAATAAACTTTTGCTAGGAAAGTATTCCAATAATTCCAGCGGAACTATTATTTTATTTTTTTTTTAATTTTTTTGTTGCCGAATGTAGGGCATTTTTAATTTTTTTGTCATATCTTCTGTATTTACAGTCGGATCTTAAAGAGTTATATATCAATGTTTTTGTCGCAATGATACCAATTTGTTACATCAAAAATCATTGACCTCAAGCACCCTTTTATACTACTTAAGGGGTAACACCTACGTAAAAAGCCTATATATAAAAACTTCCTTTTTTTATTTTCTTTATTTACGGAGATGTGTTAACAAAGATTGGTTTTCACAAGATTTATGAAGGAGTACAAACAAATATTTCTTTTACACAAAGTTTTACAAAATGATAGTATATTTAGTATAGAGGTCCATGGCACGCAGCATTACTTAATAAATTTTTGGTGGATTTCTCTGAAATTTATAATGCATATGGAAAACTAAATTATCTATGGATGCGCGTAGGAGTTTTTGATAGGTCAAATACTTTTTGACTTAGAGCTGTTTCTTTACGAGTATAAAAAATAGATATTTTGACTTTAACACTTCGCTGTTTTGTCAAAAATTAATATACCCAAAAACTCATACGCTTTTCTTTAGATAATTTAGTTTTCTATATAAAGTGTATGTTTCTGAGCGATCCACCTAAAATTGGTTAAATTATAGGCATACTACAAATTTGTCAAGATAGTTTAGGTTGAAAAAGAGGAATCGAAACTAAAGTTACTCTTCACTTTCAGCATTTATCTAATAACAATATTCCGATTTTGGGTGACCACAATGGAGAGGATCGGAGGAGACTAGGGAATTTCATCAACAGGATGGAGTTCCTTAAATAGTTAAGCCGACTTTCAGGCTTAATTGTACGTTTTATTTTTAAACATGAGTCATTTATGAAGACTGTCTTCACTTCCCATTTATCTTTCTCTCAACCCTAACCTAAACACTCTTTCAATTTTCTTTGTGTTTTATACCTGCGACGACCTTTAAGAAGTGTGTAACGTTTAAAGATAAGATTTTCACATTTAAAGTAGATGATTACTAGCTTTTATAATGGCGCCCAATGTGGTTTAGTTAAGTTTTTAAATCATTTATATTTCGAGCGCCCCGGTAGGCTAGTTGGTAGCGTGCTAGCTTATCAGTGCGGGGTCGTGGTCTGTTTTCGCTACAATGAGCCAATAGCCTTTGTTGCTAGTGCTCTATTAAAGAATTTGGATACAATTTGTTATTATATCATTAATGTAAATAAAATAAATAAATAAATAAAAAATTTTTTTTTCTTTCTTTCTTCAGGTAATTTTGTTTTTTTCTTTCAAGTTATCAAATGGCTAGCAATGATAATGGCGCCCACCGCAGTAAACGTTTACGCCCTAAATGTTTGTCGATTGTTACAACTTATGATTTACAATTTTTTTTCTTATATTTCTTCCAGCTAATGCATTCAACTTTCTATACATTTCTATGGTAACGTTACTTCTTCTAATGCATATTTTCTCATCCTATAGTTGGGATTTATATCGAATGACATTTTGACAAACATCATGTCATCATTGCAAATTGTTACTATTAGTTATAAAATCTGAATATATGCTGATTCAAAAATTGTCTACACATATGTGGTAGTAGATTTTCATAACTACATACGTAAATTACAAAAACAAAGTCCTAAGAGTTCTAACAAGTCTCTTTGATACTAAGCAATCATCTTATAATTTTGCACCTGTCGTAATGTTTTCATCTTTAATATTTGGAAAATGTAATTTCTTCAATATGTACTTGCGATGGCATAATATTTATATCTGTGAATGTTAGTGTAGCCATAAGTGTGTAAATTTTCATTTTCCATTTCTTCATCAACGCCATTTGCTTCCTCTTTTTCATTTCCTCGTTGTACTAGAGAATAGTAAATGAAACTTTAAAATAGTGTAGATGAAATTGTCGAGTGGGTCTATACACTTATACTTGGAAACTATAATATTCTGATAAACAGTTACTACAAGAATTGTGTGGAAAGATTGATAAATATTAAACTAAACAATGTTATTTTTTTAATAGAGTTGGATCTTGAGCTAAAAAATTTAAAATGTTGTACTTTCGCAAAATATTCTTAGAATCTTAAATATTTTCAGAAGGTAGAATATTTGTCTTTAAAAAATCTATAGTGTACGAACATTTATTTAACTTAAGTGTACTTGTATTGTGCTTAGGTATTCATTTGGAAAATGGCTACAATTTGTATTTCAAAGATTCTATTTTCCGCATGATTTCTACTACTACTACTTTATATTTGTCTGAATATATAGTACATATCTATAGCTGTATCTGAATTACATTAACTGTTTGTATGTGTGTTTTAGCCCAGAAGGCATTACATATTAAGCTAACTTTTACTTGAAATATTTTTTCATATCATTTTCCCATTTTCAGGCTTAACAATATTCGATTTTCTTTTTCCAGCCATAAGGTAAAATGTTATAGTTTCTACATATATAAGATATATGCATGCTGGTTTGGATATACATTATACTATGTATGTAGATGTAAAATTTTATGTGATTTTAACTATAGCAGTCGTTTGCATTGCATTGTATACATATGTATATTTGTTTCTTGGTTTGAGTGTTTTGGTTGCATCTTATGGATACTTTTCGTTTTTCTTGTATATCTTTTATGAATTCTTAATGTGACAAGTGAAATGTTATCCAAATAGCATTTGGCCAAATAACAAAATTGCACATATATACAATATAGTTCATATAATAGCATATACAGTGAGTTTTAAAAGTAAACAGCTCATGTAAAAATTGAAATATATACAGGTTGGTTGAAAAGTTCCTGCGCTCGAAATGAAAGAATACTATTTTTGTTACGAAATATATTTTTTGTTTAATATAATCTCCTAAAAGCTCAATACACTTGTTCCAATGATCTTCCAATAATTTTATCCCATCCTTATAATGGTTTTCCGAAAGCTCTGCAAAATAACCGTCTACGGCTGCTATGGCCTCTTCATTCGACGAAAAATGCTTTCCACGAAGGAATTGTTTGAGATTTCTGAAGAGATAGTAGTCACTGGGAGCCAAATCTGGTGAATACGTTGGATGTTCAAGTAATTCGTACTTTAATTCTTTGAATTTAGCCATCGTCAAAACACTTTTGTGAGCAGGTGCATTGTCTTGATGAAAAATTATTTTTTTCTTCTTTAAACCAGGTCTTTTCTCACGAATTTGTTCATCCAGCTGATCCAAAAGGCTGCAATAATATTCAGAGTTAATTGTTTTACCTTTCTGAAGATAATCAATCAACAAAATTCCTGGGGTCGACTTTTTTGTAGAAAATTCTTTTAAAAAGCAACAATTGATGGACAAATTTAACAGAAATCCACAAATTATTGGTTTCGACTTTTTTTTTAGAAGATCGCAATTGTTCATAGAATTTTATGAAAAACTTATTGTATTCATTTAAAAGTTTTATTAAAAAGCTAGTTTTTTTGGTTTGAAAAATTAAATTAATTTCATTGATTGAAAAATCTTCTCTGTCTGGTATTATACTTTTAGTTTGTAGTGTTGCAGGTACTAAATAAATAAATATCGATGCTGCGCTGAAAAAATAAGTCATGACATTTTAAAAAAGAACACATTTTTGTATTTTTTAATTTTGCTTTTTGGCAGTAAATTCCGTATTTTTATGTTCATTTATTTTTCTTTCAGCAACAAAATAAATTTCTTGGAAACAAGTTTTGCAACTCTGTTCTAATAGATAACCCCAATTCGGGTAAAAATATGGCAACAATTTGACAAATACTTTAAGTGTGTAGTGTTAGTGTGTCGTCGCGAAAATAGATTCCATTACGATGTCAACTCTCCGCAGAAGTGTCGACATTTGGCTTTCCATACAAAATATATGAACCCAGTTGTAATTAATCTTTAAATAAGTTCTGCTTTTCATTTCTTAAAACACATGACTTTTATCGCCAGCGTAGCATCGGTATAGACATTTTTGTATTTTATTTCTTAAATTTTCAAGCACACATACATATGTATTTATGTTGTATATGTATTTACTTTCTTCTCATATTCTATACCAAAAATAAGGAAATCTTAACATTCATGATGCAAATCTCTAAAGTATAAAATAAACATGGAATTTCCTTAGAAATGATAAATTAAATTTCGTTTAGTACAATAAAAAAAAAATTCAAGTGAAAAAATTGTTTGCACCAGAGATCAAAAATCGTCTTGATGACTTAAGTGCGCAGAGAAAAATGCTTTAATTTGGAATGTAGCTCGAATCTTGAAGTCCAAATGATAGAAATGAAAACGGGACAAAATAACCCAGCAAAACTTTGGTGATGGGTGCGATATTCTCAAATATTTTAAGTAAAATATTTGTAATAATTTTTTTTAAATAAAAATTCCTCGTTTTTAAAAATCTATTTTTAGACTCATTACTTTTTCCATTTTCGTAACCATATAAGTAACCCCTTACATTATCACCTCTAAAGTAATGGGTATATACATTACTTTGAGGCTAATGGCCTGTAAAATTAATCAATGAAGTAAGGTGTAGGGTAATACATCGGCCTTTATGGCTAAACATTACTTTACCCATTATTTGGTAATGTGTGGTTTTGCTGGGTAGCTCAGTGGGTAGAGTTCTTGGCTGGCAACCAGAGTTCCCTGGTTCGATTCCCATCATGACCACATTATTTTTAATAACGTTTAAAATATTTGTAATAATTTTTTTTTAATAAAAATTCTTTTTTTTTTAAATCTATTTTTAGACACATTACTTTTTCCATTCAAGTAACCATATAAGTAACCCATTACATTATCACCTCTTAAGTAATGGATATTCACATTACTTTTAGGCTCATCGCCTGTAAAATTCATCAGTGAAGTAAGGTGTAAAGTAATCCATGGGCCCCTATGCTTACACATATTTCTTTACACATTATTTGGTAAAGTGGGGTTTTGCTGGGAAGTCACATGTGAGTAGTCGCACATGCCAACTATATGACACCCTGTCTTAGGAAAAATTTGGGTTAAATTTCGAGAAGAGTACTGATCCTCTTTTATAAACAGCCCATGTAAAAATAGAAATATATATGAATATACACGATCATGCTGGGCTTGTATACTATCATACATGAAAATACATGGACATATATGGTGTTATACTTCCATGCATCGTTCAATATATGACCATATATGACCATACATGATCTCATGTATGATCATATATCTTCGGATTCGAGGCTATATGGCCATATATGATTATAAATGATCATATATGCTCATATATTATTCATATATGATCATATATAGCCATATACCCTCAAATTTGTAATTGTTAGGAAAAAGTAGGTTAGTAGGGGACCATGGGGTAATGTGGAAATTCACACTATTTAATTTAAAAAAATAATTAAAAATTTAAGAAAAGAAAGTTATAGCAAGGTCCAAGCTATGAAATGAATATGTCAAAATAAGCCAAACTTATAAAGGATGGTTAAATTTTAAGGGCCGATGTTAAATGTGAACCACACCTAAACGTCAAGTTTTTTTTCTGCATTTCATTTGACATTTCTCAATTTCAGACTAACTCAATTTGAACCATGGAAAGATACACAATCGAGCAACGCGTTAAAGTTATTCAGGCTTATTATGAAAATGGGCGTTCAAATCAAAATGCATTTCGTGCACTTGGTGATTTTTTTGGTCAATTTAATCGTCTAAATGTGCGTACAATCGGAAAAATCGTGCAAAAATTTGAGTAAACCGGGTCTGTAGGAGATGTGAAAACACCAGTGCATGCCCGTACAGCTCGTACTGCAGAAAATATTGCTGCTGTTCGCGATAGTGTGGCTAAAGAGCCGTCCACCTTAACTCGTCGTCGTGCCCAACAATTGCACCTTTCAAGCTCGTCGTTGATGAACATTATGCATAAAGACTTGCATTTACACGCTTATAAGGTGCAATTGACTCAAGAACGAAAGCCTCTTGACCATTTCAAACGTCGTCAATGGTCAGAATGGTGGCAGGAAATAGCAACGATGGATGATCAATTTTCGAAGAAAATCATCTTCAGTGATGAGGCACATTTTCACCTCAGTGGATTCGTCAACAAGTAGAATTGCCGCATTTTTGCGAATGATAATCCAAGAGTGATTGTTGAAAAACCAATGCACCCACAAAGAGTGACTGTTTGGTGAGGTTTATGGGCTGGCGGCATCCTCGGGCCGTAATTTTTCCAAAATTAGGACGGTCAGGCAGTTACTGTGAATGGTGTTCGCTATCGTGAGATGATAACGAACTTTTTTGGGCCCAAATTGGAAGATAAGGATGTGCATGATATTTGGTTTCAACAGGACGGTTTCACTTGCCACACACACAGCTAACAAAACAATGGCTCTTTTGTGCGACAAATTCAATGGCCGTGTTATCTCACGTAGTGGCGATGTCAATTGGCCGCCAAGATCATGTGATTTGACACCGTTGGACTTCTTTCTTTAGGGCTATTTAAAAGAAAAGATATACGTCGATAAGCCAGCAACAATTCAAGAGCTAAAGGATGAGATAATTCGGCACAATAACGGCATAAAACCTCAATTATGCCTCAGCGTGATCGAAAATTTGGTCCATCGGATGGAGGTGTGCCGCCGGGGTCGCGGCGGCCATTTGGTCGATATTTTGTTCCATACATAATTAAACCATACCATATTATCATAATAAAAAGAAATGACAATAATTTCCTAAATAATTTATGTTTTATTCAAAATCAACATCGGCCCTTAAAATTTAACCACCTTTTATTATAGGTACAGTTTTGGGCGCTATATAAATTTCCCATTTTACCCCACATTACCCTTATTTTTTGGGGGCCCTTAAAATTTAACCACCTTTTATTATAGGTACAGTTTTGGGCGCTATATAAATTTCCCATTTTACCCCACATTACCCTTATTTTTTGGGGTGTAATTGTGTGTGTGTGTGTTTTTTTTGCAAATCACGATTTCAGAGAGCTTTAAAGATTTTGAAAAATTTAATTTTATACTTCCTAGAGTTTAGCACAAAATATTGGCAAAATTTGAAAAAAAAAGGCGCCCGAGCAGGGACTTTTTATTTTTTAATAAGATTTCTTTTAAAGACCTTATTATTTTTTTAAGAGTAATTTTTAAAATTTTAAAGGCATTTAATACTTTTAAAACACACTTTTGAAAATGGTATTTTTGTTGTTGTTGTATTTTTAAATATTATTCAATTCAATTCGAGAGAAAAACTTATGTAAGCTATTATGTTGTAGGATTTTTTAGGCCTTTTTTTAAATATAAAATTGTTTATTTGTTTACTTACGAATGTTAAAATAATATTAAAATAAATTGAATACAAACAAACAGTCATCGGTAATGAAAAATTAATCAATTGAATGCGAGTAAATATGTATAACTGGAAACTTACCTAAAAAGAGAAAATAAGAAAAATCGAAATTAATTAGGTTTATGTGTAAACTATATGAAGAAAAACTATTGAAAATTTAATATTTATTAAATAACAAAAATAGTTTATTAAAACATAAATGGTGTTTAGCTCGATGTTTTTTTCCTCTACTAATCATTAAAATAGATTACGAACCCTAAATTGCACCCAGATTGTATTAAATCTAATTTAATCGGTGTTTGTTTTAAGTCCAATTAAAATGCTTAAATCGAGAGAGTTAAATCAATTTACAAAATTTTAAGGTACGCTAGTGAAAAGGATTAAGGATATAAGACAAACACAATAAATACACCTAAAATAGTTTGTAAGTAAAAATAACTAAAAATATCATTTACAAGAAATGATATTTCATTTAAAAACCGGTCTACTTAATTTTCATTTAAATTAAATGCCATTTGTTATTTATTTTTAAATGTTGATTAATGAACTGACAAATCCGTAAGAAACAAATCATATAATCAGTTAAAATAAATGTAAAAATTTTACCTATCAATCCTTAAAAAATATATTTTTTTTTCATTTATTTGAAATTGTTTCCGTTTTTGTATTTTTTGTTTTTTTTTTTGTTTTAAATATACTCGTACAATACAAAATGTATGTATGCATAGCTATAGACACTTTTTGTGTAAATGTGTTTGTGTATGTATGTGTGTTTATGAAGTTCTTGTAATTTTTTTTTTAAAATTTTGTATATACAACCAATTTATATAAAAAAAAATTGAAAGTTTCCGTTTTGAGGGTAAATTTTTATTAAATTTCAAACAAATGAAAAAAAAAAAAAAAATTAAACTGAAAAAATTGGTAAATGATGATAGTAAATTATTTCGAATAAATGTATTAAAAAGTTAATATCCCATCTAAAAATCGAAATATATATGAGCATACATGATCATACATGGGCGTGTATATGATCATACATGGGCATACATGGTCATATACGTCCATACATTGTTCAATATATGACCATACATGATCTCATATATGAACATACATCTTCGGATCCGAAATTTGAGGTTATATGGAGGTATATGATCATATACGAGCATACATGAATAATATATGAGCATGTATGATAATATATGCACATATATCACCATATACCCTCAAATTTCGGATCCGAAGATATATGGTCATATATGAGATCATGTATGGATGTATATGACCATGTATGATCATGTATGTTCATATATATTTCGATTTTTACATGGGATGTATAGATATTTCTTTGAAAAATAAATGTATGATCCTTTTTTTTTAGATGGAACGGAAAACTTTTTTATTAAACTACAAACAGTTAACTACATAATATTCTGAGTGTAGGACAGCATATAGACTACATTAACTGTAGTTAATTTGTCAATTTTTTGGGGTTCACCGCAGAAAGTGTTGAACGATAGAAATTTTATAAAAATCTTATAATTAGTATGATATTGATTTTTGTTCATCATTTAGACCTACAAAATTTTTAAAACAATACCTAACAATACCTTCCTACATAATTTAATTTTTGCCTATCACCTAAATACCTCATTAATAATCATGATTTCTTAACTATTATATCACCTGCTATTCTAATTATTATACTCTTCAAGCATAACTAAACTATAAAATACTTTATGTCACCCAATCATTAGCTAAGAAATTGTTAAACTTTTCTAAACGTTTGAAATTAAACGCTAAAATGTATAAAATTTCATTAATATTTCAATATATTACATATTTATCAGTGATATTAGCAATAAATTCTACTCAAAATTATAAAATTTCATTGCCAGTTATTGTGGAAAACTATGATCTAGATTTTATATTAAATATGACACAAAAACTGCAACATTTACATAATTTTAAAAGTTTTGTAATATTTCGTGCAAATCTTAAGTACCATAAACCCAACCATGTCATTGACAATTCTATAGAAAGAATTTTAATGGAAAATTTAAATATACCCATTATTAAATGGGGCATGGATGAGACAATTAAAATGCGCAATAATATTGATGTCAATAATTTGATATTTGTTAATATACAATATGCTGATGATCCTATACTGCGGGTTGTTGGTAATACAATGCAAGGACTGCATTTTATGGCCATGATATTTATATTTAAAAGATTAAATAACCAACCTCCTACCACCGCAGAATTACAGAGATTTTTTTACTGGTGTTGGTATGAAAATATGATCAATTCAGTCTTAACGTATCAGATATTAAATGATAAATGGAATATGGATTCTCAAATAATGAGGGCGAATGTAAGAAATGAAGTTTTCAGTTATACACCATTTCCAAAATTGAACATATTTAATTTAACAAATGAAATGTACAGCGGCAATGGTGATTTCATAGTTGATCATATAAGAGATGTTAATGGTTATGAGTTTCGGACACCTTTATTTACGGATATACCCACTGTTTTTTTGGTGAGTAAGAAAAAAGATATAAAAAAGAAAAAAATTAAAATTAATTTTAATTACAAGATTGTTTGAATCAATTACCATTTTAATTGATTTTTACAATTTCACGTAAATTATAATTACTAAAAATTTTAAACGCTTTATAATTTTTTTTTGGATCGTAACAATATTAATTACAATAGTAATTAAAAATTAAAAAAAATTAATTTAATTTTTAATAGGATTAATAAAATATTAAATTTACGAAATTATTGTCAATACTACGAAAATTTTAGTAAAATAAACAATTATTTGTTTATTTTACAAACATTTTTGTTAATTTGATATTTTTTCGCTTTTTTATACATAAATTATTATCAGTGCAATTCAGAGACGTGAGGCAAGGTTTCCAACTGGGTGATCTGCTAACTTTAGAATATGATAGAAAGGTTGGCGCTTAAAACACTTCATATGGATGTGTTTTCCTAAAATTTTTTTGCGTCTAAAGAATCTCTTCATTCGATTTACAATTCTGTTTGATTATGGAATGATTGAATACTAAAACTACAATTTTTTAATGGAAATGATTTCTTAGTCGGTCTCAAGCGATTTAATTTTAAATCGTTTTTCATTTGATTTGTTAATCACTAAATTTAATCGTTGGGCATTCAATAGATTTTTTTTTAATTGATATTAAAGATTCAATCGATTTACAAACTTAAGAATTCAATCGATTTACAAACTTAAGAATTCAATAGATTTATTGTTCATTCAATTTTGTTTCCTTCGATTGAGATATTTGGAAATAACATTTGACTTTCTTCACTTGATTTTTAAATTTTAAAAATAAATACGTTATTAGTTTTAATTAAAAAAAAAAACACCAAATTAAAAATCGACATAATTAAAAAAGAAATCGTCAAATTTGGAAAAAATCCTTAAAATTAAACAAATCGCTAAAATTGTAAAACTCGCCAAATTGAAAAAAAATCATATAAATTTAAAAATTCGCTAATATTAAAAAGTCTCCAATATCGAAAAGAAATTGCCAAAATTTAATAAAAAAAAATACTAATATTTAGTTTTTCCTGAAGATGAACAGCGAAACTGATTCAAAATATTGAATTAAAAAAAAAACATTTTTTTTAAAAACTTTAAAATAAAAAAGTGCCAAAATTAAAAAAAAAATGATCAAATAACAATTTGAATCCTCTATATCTCTACACACTAAAAGCGTCAAAGAAAAACTTTTTGCACCTGAGGTCTCAAGTTTCGAGTAACTTGGCTAGATTTTTTAGAGCGCATTTACATATGTCAAGAACTATTCACTGCAGAGAGAGAGAGAGAGGGCTGTATTTTTATACTTTTTTTATTTCCATTTTTTTTTTAATTTTGTCGATTTTTTAAAATTTTTTTTTTCTTCAATTTGAAAGATTTTTTAATTTTAGCGTTTTTTTCAATTCTGGCGTTTTTTTTTTTAATTTGAAAAATTTTTTCAATTTTAAAATTTTGACGATTTTTGCGTCTCTTAAATTGATTTTTTGCTTCAGTTAAAACAAATTGTTTTTAAATTGTAGCGTTTTTTTAAATTGATGCGTTTTTTCATCAGTTTGAGATTTATTTTTCAATTGATCGTTTTTTTCGATTTTAAGGTTTTTGAATTTAAACGATTTTTTTTTAATTTTAGCGATTTTTTTTTGGTTTTAGAGTTTTTTTTAATTATTTCTACATTTTTTCTTCAATTTCGGCTATAATTTAAATTGTTTTTCTTCAATTTGACAGATTTTTTTTTTAATTTTATCGTTTTTTTAAAATTTTTACGTTTTTAAAATTTTGACGATTTTTGAGTTTTTTTAAATTGAGTTTTGCTTCAGTTAAAACAGATTGTTTTTAAATTGTATCGTTCTTTCGATTGTGGCGTTTTTTTTTTAAATTAATGAGATTTAGTTTTCTATTTATCTTTTTTTCGATTTTGGAATTTTTAAAATTTGAACTATTTTTTTCAATTTTAGCGATTTTTTTTTTAAATTTTCGCGATATTTTTTTTTTTGGAGATTTTTTCTAGTTTTAAAGATTTTTTTATTTCTACATTTTTGTTTAATTTTGGCGATTTTTTACATTTTTATTCTTCAATTTGAAAAAATTTTTGGGCGTTTTTTCGATTTTGGCATTTTTTTTTTAATTTAAACGATTTATTTAATTTTTTGCTTTAAAATTTTGACGATTTTACGATTTTTGAGTCTCTTTAATTTGAGTTTTTGCTTCAGTTAAAACAGAATGCTTTTAAATTGTAGCGTTTTTCGATTTTGAGGTTTTTGGATTTAAACGATTTTATTTAATTTTGGCATTTTTTTTTAATTTCAAAGATTTTTTATTGTTTTATTTTAAAATTCTGACAATTTTTGCGTTTTTTTAAATTGAGTTTTTCTTGAGTTAAAAAAGATTGTTTTTAAATTTTAGCGTTTTTTCGATTGTGGCGTTTTTTCAAATTAAGGCGGTTTTTATTTTTTTTTCTTCAACTTGAGATTCTTCAATTTTAGCGATTTTGGCGTTTTTTTACTTTGAACGATTTTTTCTAATTTTAGCGATTTTTTTATTTTGAAATTTTTTTTTACTTTTTTTAAATTTTAGAGATTTTTGTTATTTTGGCGATTTTTTCACTTTTGGCGATTTTTAACTGTGAAAATATTGCTTTACTGTAATAAAATTTTCTCATTTTTTTAATTTTATTTTTTTTGTATATTTTTTTTTTTAATTTTTTTAAAATCGATTAAAAAAAATCAAATTTCATTCCCAAAATGAGCAATCACATGCAAAAAAAAACGAATAATTGATTGAATTCTTAAATTGTAAATCAAATTAATTCCTAATAATTCAATTTAATGATTGATAAAATCGAATGGGATAAATTGATTGAATTCCTTAGACGAGAATTCTTTCAAATGAATTTTAAAAAAATGAATTTTGTGCGAATGTTTAAAAGGGAATTCATTCGATTAAAAACTGAATCGAATTCGATATTTAGGGAATTCATACAAAATAGAATTCAACCTTCGTAGCTTAGCATATAATTTGGCGCTAGGTCCTGTTAACTCTTTTGAATGCCTTGTAAGTGCTTTTTTTTTTTTTTTGTTGGTGTTCAAACTCGAGTGTAGTACACTCCTGAGAGTTATTTTTATTGCAATGTTCTTGCTCGATATTTAAATTTTGTTTTAGGTGCTGTTTACAGTTCTGAACACCGTTTACGCATATAAAACGATTAATTTTATATTGATACAGTGTGTGATTGACATACGGAAATACATTATAGAAACCTTGACAAAATTATAAAAAAAAAAAATTTAAATCCCATCTAAAAATCGAAATATATATGAGCATTAGAATGTCCCTTATATATGAAAGTTTAATTTTTCTAATGCATACCCTCTAATATTGTTCGAAATAGTCTAGAAGAGCTAAATTACAAATATTAAACCTTTTGGACAATGTTAACCCATGCCAAGACTCGGTCAAAGTTTATATTTGGGGTCATATAAGGCTATATATGGAATTTCTAAAAAAAAAAAACTTTTGATAGACAAATTTAATAACAACATTATGAAATATGATAATTATTATAAAAACTACCCATCTGTAGCCAATACTAACCCTTTCTGGCCCACGTAAATTTGAATAATACAACAAAGAAGACAAACTTCATACGCTTATCATGTGCATGATTTAATTTGGTTTACAATTGTTTTAGTATTTCTCTTCTTTGATTCTACATAAACTTAAAGTAAATATTCTGCAACAGCAGCAGTGGCGACAGAAATAAGTACAAACTAATGGTTGTTTGCTCAGTTGAGCAATTATCATCATTTAATATTAAAAAAATAATATTTATTGTTGTATTTCTGCATAATTTGTTTTCAATGCTATTGCTTTTGTTTTTTTTTTATTAAGAACTCGAAGCATCTACAAAATTGCTCGCAATTTACAGGTCTCTTTTGTGCAACGTTTATTTATAAATGATTTGGATTTATTAGTAATTTACAGCTATTCGCTGTTTTGTGTTGTGGAACATTTACTTATTTTTAATTGTGAAAAAACCTTCAGTGCTAATTGAAATCATTAAGATCAACATGTCTCTCGCGTTAAGCAGCTCTATCAAAAAAATATATTTAGTGGGAGATGTAAAACATCAAATAAATGGAACAAAGCTTCCATCAAATAGACAAGTTCTATCAGTTTTGTTTTTTAATACTCGTCAAGTAAAATTAACAGTTAGTGCAAGTGCAAATCTTGTGATTCGGGAATGCGTGATATTTTGGGAAAAAAGTAGAATTCCCACCAAAGCTTTTCCAAACAGTGTTAAAAAACTTACAGATCTGCATAATGTTTGGAGAAAACTGCAAAAGGGATCAAAAAATACAACTGATGCGTTTAAAGCCCGTGAAAGAAAATTCGTTGATAATTTGGATAACTTGTTTGACATCGCACATGCTGATGCATTAACTACAATAGCAATTGAGGAGGATAGATTGTTTTTACAACGACAGAGAGAAACAGGTCGCCCGGGTCATTTGGCAGGTGTAGATAACATTTTGGCTGAAATAGAGGATCGAAAACGGCAAAGGGAATTGGCATTTGAACAAAGGCGCTTAAAAACCGAAGAAGCTACGACGTCTAATGCTTGTTATGTTTTTTCATCAGATGATTCCACCTCAGAGGACTCGGATAATACAATCTCACCTGTTTTACCACTAAAAAAAGAAGAGGTATTAAAAAGACGAGGAAGAAAAGAGTTCCTTACCCCAAAATTGGTATCAGCTTTTGATAGATGCCAATTGAGTGTTAGAGATGCAGTTTTTATTGTTCAGGCTACCATGGAAGCACTTGGCCATAATATCGATGATTATCCAATCAACAAAACATCTATTCAAAGAATTAGGGTAGAAAAAAGAAAAGAACGTGCAGAAGCTTTAAAAAGTGATTTTAAAAGTAATATTCCAGAAGTTGTTACATTACATTGGGATGGTAAATTAATGCCTGCTATAAATATAAAAAATGGCAAGGAAGAACGATTACCAGTACTTATCACTTATGGAAAAAATGAACAACTTATTGCAGTACCAAAGTTAGAAAATTCTTCCGGCAAAAAGCAAGCACAAGCCGTTTGGTCCTCAATAGTGAACTGGAATTTAGAAGACACCGTGCATCTAACACTGGTCGTTTTAAAGGTGCTTGCGTACAATTAGAACAAAAGTTCGACAGAGAATTATTATTCTTCGCTTGCCGTCATCATGTGTATGAGCTTGTTCTTAAAAGTGCTTTTGAATGTAAACTCAGTGAAAATAAAGTCGGGCCCGACGTAACTCTTTTCAAAAAATTTAAGGAGAATTGGAGTAACATTAACAGCCGCAATATTCAATATTTTCAAGACGATATAAATAAACATTTTTCGCCTGAAAAAATTAAAGATCTTTTAATTTTTTATTCAGCTCAATTAAAAAAAAAACAAACAAGAAATGATTATAGAGAGTTAATAGAGTTGTGCATTATATTTATGGGTGGAAATACCGACAACAAACTAACAATCAGACCACCAGGAGCAATGCACCACGCACGTTGGATGGCCAAGGCTATATATTCGCTAAAAATGTGTCTGCTTCAATCAGAGTTCAGTTTAACAGACCAAGAAAAAGACGGATTACTTGCTTTGAGTTTGTTTATAGTCACAACATATGTGAAGCCGTGGATAACCTGTCCGTCAGCATTAAAGGTGCCGTACCAGGATTTATGTTTCCTCAAAACATTGAAACAATATGAAAACATCGACAAAGAAATATCGAAATCAGCTTTCGGGAAGTTTTGTCAACACTTGTGGTATTTGTCGCCAGAATGTGCCATATTTTCTTTATTTGACAATGATGTGGAATTGGAAACAAAGGCAAAGATGGTGGCAAACTTTATTAAAGAAAATGTTTCCAATAATATAAAACGCTATATTCTAGATGAGGGAAGCACTGATTTTTTATTAAGTAAGCACATGTTACTATTTTTAATTGTATGCCTTTTATTAACTTTATTTGTCTTGCATAAAAACAAATGTGCGACTTTATAAACAACAAAAGCAAAGATACTCTTATAAATTTGAAAATACCAGATGATTTTTTAACAGTTTCTCCCATTTTATGGAATGAAAACGCATCATATATAAAAGCCAGAGAATTTATTTCTGATCTGAAGCCAATAAATGACGTTGCTGAGAAATCGGTAAAGCTCATGCAAGATTTTCACGGTTTGATCACTGCAGATGAAGAACAAAAACAATGTTTACTACAATGCGTGCAGGAGCACAGAAAGTTGTATCCGGATTGCAAGAAAGACACTCTCAAGAGAAAATATCCAAACGAATAATTCATACATAACTTTGTTCCATTATAACCATAACAAACTCCCACGTGAGCGTATATTAAAATTTTAAATTCTGGCATAAATTAACGGTAATCATTTGTTGATATTTCGTACTAACTTATGTGTAAGAAAGCATTAGAACACAATAAAAAAACCCTACATGTTATATAATTAATAGCAGTTTAAAAAAAAATAATGTACAATAAATAAAAAACTGTATGTGTATGTAAAATGACAGTTTCTAAAATATGGGAAGCTTGCCTTCTTTGTTGTATTATTCAAATTTACGTGGGCCAGAAAGGGTTAGTATTGGCTACAGATGGGTAGTTTTTATAATAATTATCATATTTCATAATGTTGTTATTAAATTTGTCTATCAAAAGTTTTTTTTTTTTAGAAATTCCATATATAGCCTTATATGACCCCAAATATAAACTTTGACCGAGTCTTGGCATGGGTTAACATTGTCCAAAAGGTTTAATATTTGTAATTTAGCTCTTCTAGACCATTTCGAACAATATTAGAGGGTATGCATATCATATTTGAAAAAAAAAAAAACAAACCCATATAAGGGACATGCTAATGAGCATACATGATCATACATGGGCCTGTATATGATCATACATGGGCATACATGGTCATATACGTCCATACATGATCTCATATATGACCATATATCTTCGGATCCGAAATTTGAGGGTATATGGACGTATATGATCATATACGAGCATACATGAATGATATATGAGCATGTATGATAATATATGCACATATATCACCATATACCCTCAAATTTCGGATCCGAAGATATATGGTCATATATGAGATTATGTATGGACGTATATGACCATGTATGCCCATGTATGATCATATACCCTCAAATTTCGGATCCGAAGATATATGGTCATATATGAGATAATGTATGAACGTATATACCATGTATGCCCATGTATGATTATATACAAGCCCATGTATGATCATGTATGTTCATATATATTTCAATTTTTACATGGGATGTGACATATTTTATGGTGATCAGAAAACATTAGAGGGAACGTCACTGGTATAATTACATATTTTTTTTTTAATTTTATTTAGTTGACTAATTAAATATATTAAAATTTTAATTAAGAATTATGTTATAAAATAAATATAATTTTAATTGACCTAATTAATATTCTGATATAAGTTTTAGTCAATAAAGAGTTTAATTTTGAAATGCACAATTTTTGATTTATCAATTTTTTGTATAAATTCCCAAATCTCTCCTCCTCTCTTCACAGACCTCATATGAACAACATCCTAATAATCGTGTTGATTCCTTTATCACTGGAACCGTGGGAAGTATTTGGCATGAATATATACACTTTATTAATGGATCAGTTAATTTAAAAGAAACTCATCGCAATGTAAGCCTCTATAGATTTCATAAGGAAACATTGTTGTTGGCTTCACGAAAAATTGTCGATATAGGAATACATCCCTACTCGGACGTATTACCATATGCTAATCAAACAGAAGGTAGTTATCCGGTGGGTCATTCAAATACCTGTATTATAGTGCCTTTGGCTTTGCAACCAGAAAATGGACAATATTTAATAAAAGCTCTACAAACTATGGTCTGGTTAGCTTTACTAATGGAACTATTAGGACTATTTGTCATGCAATGTTTGCATATGAAAAGAATGGATTTTGGTCAAGCATTATTATATTCATGTCGTACATTATTATAGCAACCATTGAGATATAATGAATTTCAAAATCGTAGACTCATATTCCGCCTGCTACACTTGCTGATAATATTGATAACTGTTGTGGTAAATACCAGTTATAGTGCATCATTGACTGCTCTACTAAGCACCACTATTGAGGGAAAACAAATTTCTACAGTGGATGAATTTTTAAAATCTGGTCTACAAATTATGGTTAATCAACATGAAAAAGAAGTTTTTTTCGATACAAATCTATTATCGGAATGTTTAAAATCAAAACTATATTTAGTCAACGAATTGGATTTGTTGGAACATAAAGCAAATTTAAATGTATCCTTTGCCTATGTGGTCAACTCTCAGGAATGGGCTAGATTGGAAATTCAACAGCAGTTATTATGGAAACCAAAATTTCGTATAGCTTCATTATGGAACTTATGTACGGCAAATTATTTTCTAAGATTTCCCGTACAATTGAACTCACCATTTCTTCAGAGTTTTGAGAAATATATTAATATTGTTCAACAAAGTGGTTTAGATTTGGCATGGGAAAAATTTAGTATTTCGCAGGCTTTAAGAATGAAATTGATGCAAATATGGAAAGCTGATCAAACACAATTTGATATGTCACATTTTTATAAAACCATTCAACTGTATTGTTTTGTAATGATTTTTGCTGTAATTTGTTTTTTAGCTGAAATTTTATGGTATCATATCAGAGCTGGAAAGAATAAATTAAAATTTCTTTTGAAAGGAATTTCTTAAATATTTAATTGGAATTTTTAATTCAATAATTAAATTCATTGCAAAAAAATTCAAGTATAAATATTTAACAACCCATGTAAAAATCGAAATATATATGAGCATACATGATCATACATGGGCCTGTATATGATCATATATGGGCATACATGGTCATATACGTCCATACATTGTTCAATATATGACCATACATGATCTCATATATGATCATATATCTTCGGATCTAAAATCTGAGGGTATATGGACGTATATGATCATATACGAGCATACATGAATAATATATGAGCATGTATAATAATATATGCACATATATCACCATATACCCTCAAATTTCGGATCCGAAGATATATGGTCATATATGAGATCATGTATGGACGTATATGACCATGTATGCCCATGTATGATCATATACAAGCCAATGTATGATCATGTTTGTTCATATATATTTCGATTTTTACATGGGAAATTAAATACGTGATCAAATCATTAAAATAAAGAGTTCCTTTATTAGCGAATTCATTCAAATTTATGTAGTTGATTCAGTTCCTACTGAATTATATTCCTATTGAATTCATTCAATTGTACAGTTAATTCTCTAAAGAAAATACTTTTTAATTTCAATTCCCTGAATTAAGTCTTTAATTTTTTTTAAAAAAAAACATTGATTATAATTGTTTTGTATTTTCCATAAAAAAATAACTGTAATTACAGTTAAAAACAACAACTACTGATTACAACACAAACAGCTGTGATGTATTCATAGTTTCTAAATACTTTAATTCTTTATTCAATTTTCAATTCTGTTTAACTATGGAATGATTGAATTCTCAAACTACATTATTTGAATGGAAATGAATTTAATTTTAAAAGACTAGTTTTAATTAAATAAAATTGAATATTTTTTTTATAAATATAAGAAAAATAAAATTTAAAAAAAAAAATCAAAATATTAAAAAAAAAATCAAAAATTTAAAAAAAAAATAAAAATAAAAAATTGAAAAAATAAGAGATTAAAAGATTAAAAAAATCACCAAAATCTCTAAAATTAAAAAAATTGACAATCTTTGAAAAAAATCGCTAAAATTAAAGATTTCTAAAATAAAAAATTGCTTAAATTGGAAAAGAAAATCGCTAAAATTAAAAAAAAATCGCTAAAATTTGTAAAACTCGCTAAATTGGAAAACAACCCACTTGAAATTTAAAAAGCCAAATTAAGTAAAACTCGAAATACAAAATTGGAAAAGAAAGTTCAAAAATTGTCAAAATTAAAAAAAAAAACAGCAAAACCGTAAAAACGCTAGAATTTAAAAAATCGACAAAATTAAAAAAAATTTCAAAAATATTTCAAAATAAAAAAAACGGCAAAATCCAAAAAAAAAAAAAATTAATCAAACTGAATCGCTTAGATTCAATTTTAATCGTCCATTCTAGAAATCAAAGCAAAACCGTAAAAACGCTAAAATTTAAAAATCGCCAAAATTAAAAAAAAACGTTAATATTTTAAAAATATTTCAAAAACCGCGAAAATAAAAAAAAAAAATGAAATGCACTAAATCGCTTAGATTCAATTTTAATCCTCCATATCTAGAAAACAAAATGCGCTCAAGAAAAACTGTTTGCAAGTTTTGAGTTACTTGGCAATATTTTAGATGGCGTTTATCTCGAGAACTTATCAGAGAGAGAGAGAGATGGATATATTTGGCGATATTGAATATTGGCGATTTTTTAGTTTCAGCTTTTATTTTCTCAATTTTTTTAATTTTGCCGATTTTTTAATTTTTTGCGATTTTTTAATTTTGCCGGTTTTTAATTTATTGCGATTTTTTAAATTTTGATGATTTTGAGATTTTGGAATTTTTTTTAAATTTGAAAGATTTTTCCAATTTTAGCGTTTATTCGATTTTGGCATTTTTTCCTATTTGAACCATTTTTTTTTTTATTTGAACGATTTTTTTTGATTTGAGCGATTTTCTCCAATTTCAGCAATTTTTTTTTTTTAATTTAGAAAATTTTTGGCTATTTTTTTTATAATTTTGACTATTTTTTTTTAATTTTTGGCGATTTATTTCTTTCAAATTAATAATTTTTAACTATAAATTCAATAATTGCTTTTTGTAGTTCTTTTCTTGTATTTATAAGAAATCGTTAAATTTTCTGTAATAAAATAACATAATTGTTAATTTTCCAATTTTTTTTTAAAAAGAAAATCGAATTTTATTTGTCAAATTGCTCATTCACATGACAAAATCGATTGAGTAAAAATCGATTGAAAATCGAATGATTTATTGAATTTCAAAATTGCAAATCGAATGATTAAGAAATCGAATGAATTCCTAATTATTGAATTCAATAATTTTTAAAATCAAATGAAATAAATTGATAGAATTCCTTAGATGTGAATTCGATCGAATGAATTGCAAAGAATAAATTATTGCTGATGTTTAAAAAGGAATTCATTCAATTAAAAAGTAAATCGAATTTGTTTTTTAGGCAATTCATTCAAAATAGAATTCAATTTTCAAGGCCCTGAATGTACTAACTGTCAAACTTTTTCAAGTGTACTTATCTTTAAGTTTGGGGAGAGGAGGGGGCAAAAACTTTGCTAATTAATTTTTTATTTTATTATGTTTTTTATTTCATTGTTTGTGTAGTATTTCGTATTAAGTTATTAAGAGTTTCTTCATTTTCTATAATTTAAAACTCACCTTAATTTTTCAAAAAAAAATATTTATTTGAAAAATATAATAATTTTTAACGCACGAACCGATTTTTATTTATTTTGACAACAATAACAGATAATCTACTAATAAAACATAACACTTTGTCCTTATGTGAATAATAATTTTATTTTATTTTTTAATAAAATCAAAAATAAATACAAATGAACAAAACAATTCTTGATGTCTCTTGTTTTGTTAAAACTTTTAACTTTTGTAAAGACTAATTACTCTTATTAATGAAAGATCACTTTTTACAGAGATTTTTCATATGGAAAAACAATAACAACGAAAAAGCTTTTTTAAATTTCATAAAGAAATTGCAAGAGAAAACTTTACTGCACTTCTCTATATGTAAAGCTCTTCATTAACATTGCTAATAATATAAAAGAAAAAGAAGACTAAAATACAAACACAAACAACAACACTTTCACAGTATTTAATGTTTTTTTAACTGTTATTTATTATTTAAAAATTCTTTTTCACTCTATTATTTAGCAATATTAAAAAAAATAATTAATCATTTATATAACTTGAGTCAAATATTTTCATATTTCTTAATTTTTATAACAATTTAAACAATTATTGGAATTATAATTTGCAATTTAAAACGGACGACACGATATACCGACTGGATTAGTTAAGAACTAAATGTTCTCATGAGATGGAGTTGCCAGACCTCAATAGTTGGTGGTTAATGATAAAAATGTGGGAAATGACAAAAAATTGAAAAGAAAACTAAAATACAAAACAACAACAAAAGTTTTACATTATTTAATATATATATATATATTTTTTTACAACACATACACTCAAAAAAATTTGTCAATAACATCTACTAAAAATGAAGAGTTAAAACAGAAAAAACACTTAAATAGTTTGTAAGTAAAATAACAGAAAATTCCATTAAGAAGAAATGATATTTAATTTAAAAACCGGTCAACATATATTTCATTTAAATAAAATGCTTTTTGTTATTTATTTTTAAATGTTGATTAAACAACTGACGCATCCGTAAGAAACAAATGATATAATCAGTTAAAATAAATGTTAAAATTTAACCTACCAATTGCTTAAAAAATACATGATTTTATGATTTATTTGAAATTGTTTGCCTTTTTGTATTTTTTTTTTTTTTTTTTTGAATCTACTATACAAAATGTATTTATGCCTAGCTATAGACACTTTTTGTGTGAATTTGTTTATGTATGTATGTGTGTTTATGAAGTTCTTGATATTTTAATTTAAATAAAAATAAATAATTAAAAAAACAAATTGATATTTTTTGAATATTTTTTTTTTTTTTTAAGAGACAGCAAACAAAATTTAAATTTGTAATAACTGTTACGGACACAAATATATCACAAATTTCCGTTTTGTGGGTAAATTTTTATTAAATTTCAAACAAATGAAATAAATAAATGAAACTGAAAAAAGTCGGTAAATCATAGTAAATCATTTAGAATAAATGTAAAAAAAGTTAATATAGATATTTTTTTTGAAAAATAAATGTATTTTGCATTATTTTTAAATAGAACGAAAAACTTTTTTATTAAACTACAAACAGTTAACTACATAATATTTTCAGTGTAGTTAAGCAAACTATTAGGTCGTTCGCTTTATCACGTTTCCGTTATATCGGGTTCGACAGTACTTTTTATTCAATTAATTTTGAATTTTTTTTTTAAGAAATTTTTGGAAACCGAAACTTTTTTACTTTACACCCAGAGAAAAGATTGGTTGGAATTCGATCAAAATCATTAAAATGTATTTGTAAAGACGTTACTTAAGAAAGCTAAAATATTATATAAGGAATTAAAAAGAGGGAAAAGGAACTAAAAAACAATCCTATTATTCAATTATGGGCATATCCAATCAACTTTTAAAATAAAATTCGTTTAAGAATTGTGTACCGTTGAATCAACTAATTATTTTTTTATAATAAAATGCCACAAGACCATAGGACTAAAGTTGGCAATTCATAAAATTACTTAAAATCATAATTGTTATAAAAAAACACATGTATGAAGTCCCTGATATTTGCACAAACCATACCCTAATATCGCAAACATAAAGAATTGAATGATACCAGACTGCAATAGCAAATCTACAAACTCGACAAGAAAATGGCTTTAAAACTCGATAAAGAGTGTGAACATTTTTTAGCGAATGTATTAGAAAATAAGTTGATTATATTAATTATAGACGCCACTAATGATTGGTATTGATAAACAAATTTTATACTATATTTGTTAACTAACAAATTATTTAAATTCAAAATTACACCGAATTTTCGAGTTCGAATCCCAGAAAAGGCAAACATTTTAATATAATTTTTTTTAATTAAAATAAAACATTAAAATGTTCAAATAGCAAATATATCTAGGAAAACTAAAATTAGTTGTGGTGTAGCAAGCAAGTGTTAACTATGAATCTGAATGCCCAGGTTCGATACCGGAAAAATCTAAAAATAAAATTTTTCTTAAAAGAAATTTAAAAATATTTATGTCTAATATAAATTGGACAACTAAATATTGGCTTTCACAACTAAAAATATAATTTAATATGAAGACAGTTGTCGTAACCGCGTGAATTCGATTGGCATCAAATTCGGTAGCCACAACTGATACGGTTTTCTGGGTGTAAAAACACCTGTATTCCAAAATATTTTCCCCTAATACCGTTCTCGCACGGTATGGAATCGATTTTTTAGAAAATCAGTTCTTTTTCGTTTATAGCAAAAAATATATAAATTTTTTTTAATACAAAATATTTAAAATTTTCAATTAATTTAAATTTATTGACTTTTGTTAATAAAAACTCGTATTACTAACTTGACGTATAGTTATCAGTTTTTAATTTAAGTTGGCTATATGGCGTTTTTTACAACAACGCAATTTTTTAATAATACCGGTACGTACCGATATCGATATTTGATACCAATGACGAAAAAAAAAATGTCGTTATTCATTTCGGTGGCCTTCCTTGGATTTAACAATTAGCGAATGAAAAATTTTCAAAATGTCATAATCTACTTAGTTTTGAACAAAGAAAGTTTTACTACAAGCAAAAAACAAAATATTTTTTGAAAAAGTGGTGTTAGCCTTTTTTAATATTTATGTACATTGATTCACTTTAATATAAATTGATTTTTTTTTTCTATAATTTGTTTTAAGTACAAATCAAATTAAGTGGAATGTACTTTTATATAACTTTATCAATACAAATGAATTAAATTAAATCAACGAGTTTTTTTTTTTGACATTATATTTTAATTAAATATTATTAATATAATTTTTTTTCAAGCATCGGGAATTTTTGGGAATTAGAAAAAACACAATTTGGTAATTTTTTTGGGATTAAGGTCTAAAAATTAAACTGGCAACACCGAGTTGTTTCTCCTTTTAACATAAATGAATATAATTACAACAAATGTATTAAAACACTCACCTTACAATGTTTTAATAAATCTCTCTCTCTCTCACTTTTTTCTATACTTTTTCTTTTAATTGGTCTCGTGTTACACATTCGCATTTGCGTATACAACAAAAACATGCAATATATATACCAAAGTTAAACAGCGCAGTCGGCGCAGCAATGCAAAATTAACTGTATGTTTCTTTTTGCAAATATTAACATTTTCTTTTATATTTTTTATTTAGATATTAATAAACAAAATACTATAACACACTATATAATCAATTTAAGAAAATAAAGATTCTTTTAACGATTTATTTTTTAAAACACATTTTATTAAGATATAATTTTATTAAATAAATCTTCACGAGTTAAAACTTCCGATAACACTTTGATTACTCAACTAAAACTGCCAAATCAAATGGTATGGGAGAATTAGATTATTAGCACAGTGTGTGTGTCTAGGCTAATTCAAAGGGTTTATTTTATGTTATATATATATTTATATATTTTTTTTAAATGTAACGATCCAAATTAAATTTAACATTTTTTATTTAGCAAATTCTATTTATTCTATTAAATTTTTAATATTTTTGAATAGAAAATTATATAATTTAAAATTGTTTCCAAGTAATTTGATGGAATTCAACTAATAAAATTTTGTCGCATAAATTATTGAAAAGTGAAGTGTAGAAAAAAAAAATATGTTATAAGTTTTCGCATAATGTTTGAGAAAAAAAATATTAGATGAAATGCTCAAACTTTAATGGCCTGAAAATGTAATTTAAATTGTAAAAATTAATAATTTTTTTTTATAAGAAATATACAACGCAAAATGTTACAATTTCACTAGAAAAATAATAGTCTAGTAAAATCATAATAATGTGTATACTACAATCTCAATAAACATAAAAAAACTAAAATTCAAGTGATTTAAATTTTGTTTTAATCACAGTAGAAAGTCAAAATTACAGTAAAGTCAAAATCAAGTTCAGTTTTGTTTGTTAGTATTTGGAAAAATTGTCATTGTCAATAATAAAAAAATATATTTTTTTTAATTTGTTTAAAATTAATCAAAAGAAATACAAATTGGTTGCAATATCGTTTTTTTTTATTAAAAGAATGGTAAGTTAAAAACAAATCGTGCAAATAATTCAATTTACTCAATTAAAAAGCATATTTTTATTACCATACAGGCAGATCATCAATTTAATCTACCATCAATCGAATCTACACTAACTTCAAAACTCCTGTTTTCCGTTGACGCATTTCTGGTTTACATGTTACTAGTAATTAATCAACGCATGTCCTTCATCTTAATTCATGTTTAATATTTCCAAATATTTCATTAAAAAATCATATTGTTGCTAATTTTTGTTTTTATATTTTTTAAAATCAATAAAAATTTATTTTTTTTACTATTAGATTTTTTTAATAGATTTTTGGATTTGATTTAGTCTACATTAGGCTTGAATTGTATTTTAAAATAATCTTTAAATTCAAGTCTTTATACGTACTCTTTTTGATGGTATTTTCCATTAATTTAATATGTATTTTAGATTGATTTTAACGAAATAATAGTGTGAGTGTATATTCTGATGGCTTTATTTAACAAAATTTGTTTAATTTAAAAAATGCTGAAAAATTTCTTAAATTTTAAGATCTTCACAAAATCGAAATTAAGCGTTTTTTAAACAATTTATTTTTATTTTATTTAGAACAAAAATTATGAAATGGTGGAATGTTTCTTTAAAAAGTGAAATAAAAGTTCAAAGCAAGGCAATTCCGCCAAAAATTGGTCTGATTTTAAAATAACCCTTTTCCCTTTTTTGTTTACAAAAAATTATGCAGGCTTTCAAATTAATTGCAAAATTTTGTAATAAAATTTAAGAAAAAAAAAAAATGTTCTATTAAAACTTCGTGGGAGTACTCCTCTTTAACTTAAAAAAAAAGCCGATACCGCAGTGCAGAAGCCCAGTCGATCACAGACTTTAGAACAAAAATTATATTTGTTTTATTGGTACAATAAATTTAATGTTTTTCATTATTGCTTTTTTTTTGGTTAAATGTTTTTCGTTTTTGAACGTTTTTACATTTGGTATAATTTAAAACTCACCTTAATATTTGAAAAAAACGTTAATTTTAAAATATGAATGAGTTTTAACGCACGAACCGTTTATATTTATTTTGACAACACTAACAGATTATTCAAAACACTGTGCCCTCATGTGAAATAGTTTTTTTTTTCTTAAAATAGAAAATAAATGCATGCAAAAGAACAGCAAAACAAGTCTTGTTTTGATAAAACTATTAAGTTTTAGAAAAAAACTTTTTACTCTCATTAGATCAATTTTTACAGAGATTTTAAAGGAAAAACAATAACAACGAAAAAGCTTTTCTTCATTTTTTACACAAGAAGTTGCAAGCCAAAGCTATACTGCACTTCTCTACATGCAAAGCTTTTTATTAACAGCGCTCAATATTTTATTATAAAAGGCAAAGAAAACTTAAACACAAACAACAACACTTTTACTGTATTTAATGTTTTTTTTAACTGTTATTTCTTATTAAAAAATACTTTTTAGACATTTATTTTGCTTTACAAAATAAAATAATTAATCATTTGTATAATTAAATTAAATTTTCTTATTATTTTAACAATTTAAACACTTTTTTGATATATTATTAGCAATTTAAAGCGGACGATACGATAACCCGACTGAATTTGTTAAGAACCACAGTAAAACTAAATTCTCAGCCTTTAGAGAAGGAGTTGCCAGACCTCAATATTTGGTGGTTAATAATAAAAATGTGGGAAATGATAAAAAATGGAAAAGAAAACAAAAAACAACAATAAAACTTTTATAATATTTTAAAAAAAATTTTTAATTCTTACACTCAAAAAAATTTGTCAATAGTATCTACTAAAAATTAAAGTTAAATAAAAAAAAAAAACAGAAAAATATGATCGGCACAGTGGGATTAATTATCTTGACAGTATTGTCCTATTATTCCAATGACAACAGCGGCCAACTGTTGATTGGAGAGAACTTGCTTCCGTTGGCATAACGGGGGTAAATTGAAAAATTTGATAAATTCAATAAATTTTGTACAATTTTTGAAAAAGCAGCAATCCCGTTCGGCCGTAATCATTTACATAAAAAGTTTTCGTTTTTACTTGTGAAATGTAACAAAATATTTAAAAAAAACATATTGGCAAAGAACGAACTTAGTTTAGTTTTACATAAAAAATATTGATTTGCTACACTCACCAAAAAAAGTCTGTAATGGTTACTGAAAATTTTGCTGTTATTACGGAAAATTTTGCTAATTTGAGCCTAGCGGTATTTTTTGCTAATCTTAGCTACACATGTTTGCTGAAGTGTAGTACAATGAAATTATATTTTATTAGCCGCTACTAAATTTTATTAAACCTTTTGTAAAGTGGAATTTAAAATGGGTTTGCTAAGATCACCAAAAAAATGTACTTAATATTATTGATATTAGTACAATTAAATTAGTATAAAAAATTAGTAAGCACTACAAAATTTTAGTAAATCGCTGTAAACTTAATGACTTGCAAATATAGCAAAATTTTAATTTATAAAAAAATATTATTAAAATGCACAAATTAACACAATTATTTTTAGATACACTTGTTACGATTAAAAGCTGCTAATTTCTTTTGAAATTTCGTTACGAATTCGAATATACAAATTTATATTTTTTTTATCGAGCAACATATTTCTTTTTTAGTTATTTTTTTGAAAAAAATATTTTAGACAAAATTAAAAAAATAATTCAAAGGCTTAAAAAATAGCAAAAATATAAACGAACTTATCATTTGCTTATTTTTGTTTTGAAAAATATTTTTAATAAATTTTTTGGATTTTAAGATCAAATTTTAATTGTTTTAGAGGTGATTTTTATAACTAAAAAAGTGGTTAGTGCTATTTTAAGTGGATGTAATATTTTTGGACATGAGTCGGTTGTGAAAAGTATCTTCAATTCAGGTATCCATTTTTCCAACCTATGTAACATTTTAAGGCAATTTAAGTTTGTATGTATAAGTTTTAATTATAAGAAATAACATTTCGTTCAATATTCACTGTTTTAAAATTTGTATTTTTTTTGCTAATTTTAGCAAATCGGTTTTCAAAAATTTGTAAAATGATTTCTGAAATTAGCAACAAAAATTTGTAAATATTCTGTAAAAATTCAGTAATTTGTTGTAAATAGCAAAAAAATTTACTAAATGACAATTTTTTTTACTAAAAGTGAGTAAAAAAATAGTAAAGTGGGATTGAAAACCATTTAAAAAATTTTCTACTAACTTTTTTTTTTCTGAGTATAGGTTATTTTGTCTATATTGTCTATACTGTAAATTATTTGGTATTATAGAGAAAATACTTTAAGAACATTTTAAATTTATTAAATTATCATATAAAATCATTAAAGTTTTATTTTAATTTTACAATTAAGTATAACATTTAAAGTTTTTTTTTCTCCATCTTTTAATTTGCATACTAATTTATGCTGCTTAAGCATTTCATTCAACATTATTCAACATCAACTGTTAAATTTTCAGTTTTCTTTTTCTTATACTGCATTTGTTACCTCCAGCTTTTTTAGTTTTTCCTTAACTGCTGGAATTGCTTGTCACATACAAATCCTAGAATGCGTTAATGTAAGTTATCATGGGAATGAAACAACTTGAATAAAATAAAAAAAAAAATTGTGAAAAATGATTTATTTAAATTGGAATATTAAGTTTAATAATAATTAAATTTCTTTGAATAAAATGAGATTTTTAAAAACGCATTAAATAAAAAGAAAAGTGTTATAGCAGAAAATTTTCGTATAGAAAAATGTTAATGGAATGTAGTGGAATGTTGGAATATAAAAAAATATCACAAAAGGAACCTCTTTCGAGTAAGAACTTTGCTTTAGTAAGAACTTCGCTCTCGATACAGTGATGTATATAAAGAAAATTTATATTTTAAAATCAAGCAGAAATAACATTAAATGAAATAGAAATTTGTTTAAAATTAAACTAATTTTGTTTAAAATTAAACTAAATTTGTTTAAAATTAAACTAATTTTAATTAAAATCGAACAAATTTTGTTTAAAATTAAACTAATTTTGATTAAAATTAAACTAATTTTGTTTAATGTTTCTACATTTTTTTTAAAGTGCGAAAATAAAAATCTAAAATTTTGTTGTTAATATTTAAATACGAAAAAGTTTATTTTAACTGAAATCATATTTAATTTAATAATATGCATGCTTAATTTAAAAATCTTCATAAAACTAAAATGCTAATTCAAATATGATAAAATTATTAATTTAACTATATTTTTTTCTGTGTAAGGAATTTTTTTTTAATAAATTTTTAGAAATCCGATTGGAAGAAAACTTCGAAATTAAAGGTTAATTATAAAGACATCTTTATATAGACATTTCTTTCAAATAAAGTATTTTAGAGTTTTTAAATCACCTCAAGATAATATTAAAATCACAGAATGAATTCACAATTAAAAAAGAATGAATTCATAGTTTAAAATAATTAATTTGTAAAAATAAATTCCCAAAATAAAAAAACACGACAAAAAAAAATTAAAAAAGATATAAAAGATTTAATATCGCATCTCCCTCTCTGCAATGAAAAGTTGTCGAGATAAGTGCGATCTAAAATATTGCAAAATAAATCAAAACTTGAGAAGTTTTGGATATTAGCGATTTTTTTTTAAATTTTGTGGATTTTTTTCAATTCTAGCGTTTTTTTTTTGAATTATAGTAATTTTTCAAGTTTGAATTTTAAATTTGTGTTTTTTTTCTAATTTGGCGAGTCTTAAAATTTTTAGCAATTAAATTATTTAGTTTAATTTATTTTTGGTGTTTTACATTTTTTTTGCGTTTTTACAATTTTAACGATTTTTAAACTTTGGCGATTTTTTGTCAATTTGAGCGTTATTCGAATTGTAGTATTTTTTTAGTTTTGGTTTTTTAAATTTAAGTGTTTTTTAATTTTTGGGCTCTTTAATCTTGGCATTTTTTTTTAATTTGAGCGTTTTTCGAATTTTGTTTCTCGAATTGTAGCGATTTTTCAATTTTGGCGTATTTTAAATTTAAGTGTTTAGCAATTAAATTATTTAGTTTAATTTCTTTTTGGTGTTTTACAATTTTTTGCGCTTTTTTCCAATTTTAAAGTTTTATAAACTTTGGCGATTTTTTTTTTGCAATTTGAGCGTTTTTTCGAATTGTAGTAATTTTTCGGTTTTAGTTTTTAAATTTAAGTATTTTACAATTTTTTAGCGATTTTTCAATTTTGTCGTATTTTAAATTTAAGTGTTTTTTCTAATTTGGCAAGTTTTAAAATGTTTAGCAATTGAACTATTTAGTTTAATTTCTTCGACTTTTTTAACATGAATTCTAGGTAATAAATAGTCAAGCCAAGGTCTATTTTATTAAAAATTATTATTTATTTTCTATCCAATATTTCGCTATTTTCAGGGATTTTTGGTTTTTTAATATTAAAAATAAATAAATTTTTTTTATAAAATTGACCTTGAGCTTGACTATTTATTACCTAGAATTTTTAGCAAATTTTCCAATTTTAGCGATTTTTCTAACTTTGGCGATTTTTTTTTAATTTTTGGTTATGTTTTTAATATCAGCGATTTTTTACTATTATAGCAATTTTTATTTTTAGGCATTCTTTAATTTTGGAAATTTCTTCCATTTTTGACGATTTTTCGATTTTGGTGATTTTTTTTAATTTAATGTTTCTTGTATTTTTAAAAAAAATCTTTAATTCCTTTAATTAAAGCTAATAACGAAGTTAATTTTTTTATTAATTGATTGAAATAAATCGATTGAATTTCCAAGGATTGAATTCAGTGATTGATAAATCAAATGATTTTTAATTCAATCAGAATTAAAAATCCAACGAGGGATCGATTTCTTAATTATGGTTAAAAATCTTTCCTGATATCCAGCTATTTTTATGCATTAAAAAACTTTAAGGTAAAGTGACATTTTTTTCTATAATTTGTGATAAATATAAACCAAATTAATTTGAATGTATATGCAGATATATATTTAAATTTAAACATTATTATTTTTTAAGAAAACAAAAAATAATTTGATGATTTTTGGGGATGAAAAATCCATAATTGGGATTAAGGTCTAAAAAAATAGACACTGGTAGCACTGATTTGTTTGGTGATATATTTAAAAAAAATTAATTACAACAAAAAACTAGTAAACACTCACCTTAGTGTTTTTTAAACATTTCTCTCTCTCCCTCGCTCTATTCCTATATAAGCTTTTGCTTGCAATTGTTCTTGTTTCACACATTCGCATTTGCGTACACAACCAAACATGCACAAAATAAAGAAAAACAAAACAGCGCTATCGACGCAGCAATGTAAAATTGACTTAACGGACGGAGTTTTTTTTTAATATTAATATTAATAAACACACTTTAAGTTACAATTATTTACTAAGTTTTAACATTTACAGAATTTTATTTAATATAAATCACTTCATAATAATTAATAATTCATAACATAAAATTCTTTTTTTTACGAATTTATCATTAAAACACTTTTGTTAAAATACTTTTTACTATTTTTTTACATTTTACTAACACACAATTTTAATTAAAAATTTTTCAAGATCTAAAACTTCCGGGAACATCTTATCACTTTGATCATTTAATTAAAACTGTCATATAAAAAAGAAGCAATGGGAGAATTTGATGAATAGCAAAGGGCAGGTACTTTTTTGATACTGCTTGATTTAAAATAGTACCAAATTACAGCCACAATACTTTTAATACTCTTAAAAGGTACAAATAGAGCACGCAATTTTTTTGTGCTACTTTTTGGTATTGTGAAAAAAAAAATCGACAGTGTGTACGCCATTTTGGAAGATTGTGCAATATATTGGAAAAAAATCATAAAAATTATGTGCTTCTTATTGGGCAAATAAGAAAAGTGAAAAATATTTAACAATGTGTTGGCAACATTATGCACATTTTATATTCTTCCCAAATAGAAGAAAACAGTTGGGCCACATTTTGTGCAAAAGTATTGTACAATTTATTGCACTGTGGTGGGCAAAGTAACGATAATAATGTTAATAATATTTGCAAGGTGTACAGATACTTTTACACATTTTGTACAAAATTTAAGCTATAAACTGCTTACATAGACTTTAAAAAATAAAACTGGCACCAACACAAATTCATTGAAAATCCTTTTTTTTTGTCAAATTTGTTATTATTAGTTTTGGCCTCAGTAAAATTATATTTTAAATTTAATGATAAATTTTAGACTCCCAAATGCGCTTCAAAGAAGGTGCTTGTGGTACACAAAAGTATAAAATTGTTTTTTACTATTAAATTCCCAATAATAAGCTGTCAAATATAAATTTAAAAAAAAAATATTGCGAAATAAATACTTCATGTGATTTATTTCAAATAAAAGTTGTAAACCTCTAAAAAAAACACCCTTTACTTATTGAAAAATGAATTAAAAAGAAATAAATGTGTCCACAAACAACAAAAAAAAAAAAAAAAACAAAATAAAGCAAACAATTAAACTAAAATAACATTTACAAGTTAATTAGGTCCTTTAATCAATTCAGTGAATAGTTCAATTGAACTAGTTCGTTCACAACCGACACAACTCTAGTTTTAATTAAGTGATCAAAGTGTTAAGATGTTCCCGGAAGTTTTAGCTCGTAAAAATTGATTCAATAAAATTGTGTTTTAATAAAATGCAAAAAATATATATACGCTAATAAGTATTATTAAAAAAAGTGTTTTAAAGAAGAAATCAGTAAAAGAAAAGTTAGTGATAACTATAAATAATTTTAAAAAGAATCCCTAAGAAAGTGAAATTGTGTAAATTTTAAAATTTAATAAATTATTGTGTTTTAAAGTGTTTTTTTTTTATTAATATTTAAAAAAAAATCAAAGAAAATTATGATATTTGCAACAAAAAAAGTTAAAGCCTATTTTACATTGCTGCGCCGACTGCGCTGTTTCGTATTTGTTTATAGCAGGTTTGTTGGGTACGCAAATGTGAATGTGTAAAATCATCAAGAAAGGAAACAAGAACAAAAAAGCTCATTGGTGTAAAGAGAGGGATAGAGAGATATTAAAAAACAAACAATATAGGTGAGTGTTCAATAGTTTTTATTGTAATTAAATTTCTTTTTATGATAAAATTATAAGGAACAAATCAGTGTTGCCAGACTTTTTCTCCAATCATTGACTTTTACATTACCAAAAATGCATTCCTTCACACGATTTTCAATTCTTATTGTCGAAGGAATGTTTGAATTCTCAAATTACAATTTTTGAATGGAAATAAATTCCATTGAATCTCTAAATTCAATCGTTGGGAGTTCATCGATTTTTACTCAATCGATTTCCAAATTTGGAATTTATTGTTTATTCGATTTTGTTGAATTCGATTGAGTTATTTGGGAATAATATTCGACTTTATTTATTAGATTTTAAAATGTTTTAATTCCCAAACTACAATTTTGAATGGAAATAAATTCAATTGATTTAATTGTAAAAGACTTTATTCGTTTTTCATCATTCGATTTGTGAATCAATAAATTCAATCGTTGGGAGTTTATCGATTTTTACTCAATCAATTTCCAAACTTGGGATTTATTGTTCATTCGATTTTGTTGCATTCGATTGAGTGATTTGGGAATGATATTCGACTTTGTTTATTCGATTTTAAAATTTAGAAAATAAATAAATACGTTATTAGTTTTAATTAAAGGAAATTAAAGATTTTTATTTACAAATACAAGAAAAACAAAAATCACCAAAATCTCCAAAGTTAAAGATTCCCCAAAATAAAAAATTTTTTAAAATTGGAAAAAATCGCTAAAATTGAAAAGAAAAAATATTTCCAAAATTTAAAAAATCGTTAATACTGGAAAATCGTTAACAATTTTGATTCGCCAAATTGAAAAAAAAAATACTAAAAATTTATATAGGCCAAGATTTAGAAATTGCTACAAAATTCGAAAACCGCTCAAATTGAAAAAAAAAAAAATATCGCCAAAATTTGAAAATCCCCAAAATTGGAAACATCGTTAAAATTGGAAAAATCGCTAGAAAAAAATTGTTAGTCGCCAAATTAAAAAAATCACTGGAAATTAATATACGCCAAAATTTAAAAATTGCTACAAAATTTAAAAAACGCTCAAATTGGAAAAACTCACCGAAATTTAAAAATCCGCAAAATTGGAAAAATCGTTAAAATTGTAAAACTCGCTCAAATTGAAAAAGTTGACAGTATTAAAAAAAATTACCAACATTTTAAAAATCGTTCAAATTTGAAAAACCGCTAAAAAATTTTAACTCTCCAAATTAAAAAGAAATCATTATAATTAATATACGCCAAAATTGAAAAATTGCTACAAAATTTGAAAAACGCTCACATTGAAAAAATCGCCGAAATTTAAGAATCCCCAAAAATGAAAAAATCGTTAAAATTATAAAAGTCGCTAAAAATTGTAACTCGCCAAATTGAAAAATCACTGATAATATACACCATAATTGAAAATTGCTATAAAATTTAAAAAACACGCAAATTGAAAAAGAATCGCCGAAATTTAAAAATCTCCAAAATTTTTAAAAAATCGTTAAAGTTAGAAAAATCGCTAAAAATTTTAAAACTCGCTCAAATTGAAAAAGCCAATATTAAAAAAATCCCCAAAATTTAAAAAAGTCGTTAAAATTTGAAAAATCGCTAAAAATTTTAAATCGGCAAATTAAAAAAAATCACTAAAAATTATTATACACTAAAATTGGAAAATTGCTACAAGATTTGAATGACACTCAAATTGAAAAAATCTCCGAAATTTAAAAATCACCAAAATTATAAAAATCGTTAAAAAAACAAAAAAAAAATTGCTAAAAATTGTAAAACTCGCTAAATTAAAAAAAATCACTTTAAATTAAAATACGTCAAAATTTAAAAATTCCTACAATAAGAAAAATGCTCAAATAAAAAAAATAGCCAAAATTTAAAAAAATCGTCAATACCTAAAAAACGTTAGAACTTAAAAAAATCGCCAAAATTAAAAGAAATCGCTAATATTTCAAAAATATTTTCGGTGACCCAACTGACAATTATCATTAGTAAACAAAATCAATTAAGAAGTTAATAAAGTTAGAGAATTCCTCTACTGATGGATCGTATAGGGCAAAAAATTAAAAAAAAAAAACTTATTTAATGTTTTTACTTATTTAACTTAAGTTGTGTTTAATGTGTGTTGTTGATAACATACAACAAATTAAAGGATTCTTAAACTTTCATACAAAGCACAAGGTATTTATCATTTTAATTAATATTTTAATTATGTAAATTTACACATTAACACGTTTAGATAATTTACTACAAAACAAAAATCCTTTTCATCTCATATCAGCTTATATTAACCATGTTTATATACATAAATATAATACCGTATACAGTCAGTGCTAAAAAAAAGTTTAAGATCTAAGGTAAATTTATGGGTTTCGAACTTATAAAAAAAAATTTTTAAATATTTATATATTAAATAAAATTGATCTATAGCACTATGTGGAAAGTTTTAAAAAATTTAAAAAATTTTCTAATATGTCCTAAAGTGTCACTTTTTTTATAACTCCCTGTATAATGAACTCATTTAGAGTTCTGCATTTCTAATTGAGTTTAATTATGTTGTATACAAATTAACCGCGAGATTAAAGGTTGAAAAGGTATAAGTAGCTTTATTTTGTATTACTAGACGTATATTTTTATACTTATGTGTATATTTATGTACATACTCTTACAAACAGGAGCGCATCCTGGGGGAGGAAAATAGAGGCATTTCATTTTCCAAACATAATTTATATAAGTTTCCTTCTTTCATAGGTTTAACTTTGAAAATGAGATAATGTAACGATAACTTATATGCAATATCCTCTATCAACCAATTTCTTAAAAATTCAGCTAAATATCTAACAAAAATTTCACAGAGAAAAAAACAAGTTTAGTACTTTTTTTCATATTCGTTATTTCTCTATCAACCATATGATTTATTTTTGAATGCAATACCCTCTATCAACCACATTATGGTTATGGACGTATAAAAATGTATTATTACTACAAATATTAAGCAAAGTTGTTTTCTACTGCTGGTCTTAACATGTGTCCCTTAATATACATTTTTCGTATTCTTACATATTTTGAATAAACAATTATTTGAGAGTACTTTCAACCTTAATAATTTTAGTTTTTTTGTGCACTTGCAATGGTGAACCAAAAATCCTTTTTGGCCAGTGTAATAACAAATTATATCCTAATACCCTAACCGAGCACTAGCAACAAACGCCATCGGCTCGTTGTAGCGAAAACAGACCAGAGCTTCTGGTGGGAATCGAACCCACGATCCCCGCACTGATAAGCTAGCACGCTACCAACTAGCCTACCGGGCCGCTAACTAAAATATTTGTAGAATTTTTTTTAATTGAGTCAAATGTGGTAAAAATCTATGCTCAGTTGGGTCTTTATATCAAAAACTTCTTTTCAACAACTTTCTCTTGAGATCTCTAAAGTATTTACCAAATGGTAATGTTAAACTAAAATTGAATTTTTATAAAGAATTAGAATTAGAATTCACAGAATATACTAAACTAAAACCCGTACAACTTCATCAACCTCTAACTCATCTTGGTAAATGAAAGCATCTACAAGATTTAAAGCCTGTTATGTCACCAGAACACCATTACTTATATACATTTTTTTAACGTTCAATACCATCTATTAGCAAAAAAATACTTAAATTTTTCAATATGCAATACCCTCTATCAACCATAGCGACGCGAATAACTTAAAATAGTTGGGCTTAAATTAGTTTACATAAAATAAAACGTTGAAACTTTTATAAAATAACAACATATAAATTTGTTTACCGTGCAATACCCCCTATCAGACAAAAATATTTGAATTTTTTAATTTGCAATACATTATATCATAGAGTAGCGAATAACGTAAAATATTATTTTTATACGTAGGATTCATCAGACATATTTCACATATATTATAGAACATATGTAGATTGATTTATACCTCAAGAATTTAGGAATAAATTAAACTTTATAAATTTATTTACTTAACAGCATTTACTGCAATACCCTCTATCAACCATAGCGCTGCGAATAACGTAAAATATTATATTATTTTTATATGTAGGATTCATCAGACATATCTCACATATATTATAGAAGATATATTGATTCATCCTTTCAAAATTCGGCCATACGTTAAAGAAAACGTTGAAACTTTAATAAAATAACAAATTATATAAATTTGTTTATTATGCAAAAGCCTCTATCAACCAACAAATATTTGAATTTTTCAATTTGCAATACCCTCTATCAGTGTGGGATTCATCAGACATATTTCACATATCTTATAGAACATAAATTAGTTCCTTAATAATTTGGGCATAACCATTTTTTTTTTCGTTAAAGAAAACCTTAAATTTTAATCAAATATGGAATTTTATAAATTTTTTACTGTGCAGAGGGTATTATATTATTATATAAATCAATTTATTATGCAAAAGCCTCTATCAACCAACAAATATTTGAATTTTTCAACTTGCAATACCCTTTATCAACCACAGTACCGCGAATAACGTTCAACATTGTATTATTTTTATATGTAAGATTCGTTAGTCATATTTCACATATATTATAGAAGATGGATTGATTCATACCTTAAGAATTTGATCAAAAAAGTTAAAACTTTAATAAAAATAACAAATTATATAAATTTATTTACAGTGCAAAAGCCTCTAACAACCAACAAATATTTGAATTTTAAAATTGGCACAACCACCCTCTATCAGCCACAGAAATTTGAGAATAACTCAGGCTTTTTCCCTCCCCTGAAAAATATATTTTGGTTCATAGAGGGTAATGAGTGTAAGCTCTTGAATGGAATGTAAAAAGTCATCTACACTTCAATTAAGACAACTAAAAATACAATGTATTTTAATATTTTATTTTACAAAATCCTTCTTGGTAACCTGATTGTGTACATAATTATGTATGCGTGCTTTGTGTACATTTATAAAGGACTTTTATATTTTATATTAAATAACAATGCTTTGCATAGTAATGATGTAATTATGTTTAAATTTTTTTTTTGTTAAATTTTATTAATACTCGTACCATCCATAATTATAAGAAAAATATATGTATACAGTTATAACAATGTATATCAGTAAAATGTGTACACGTAAATTTAGTTAACGATATTAAATGCTTCGAAAGATAACAACGAAACCTTGTAATAATTAATAAATATTTAAACAAGTAATTACAAAAAAAGATTAAATTATTTTAGGCATTTTTTTAAGTTATACCTTCAATAGTTCAAAAAAAAATTACAAAACAGTAAGTTATTGCTTTACGTGGCTTTTTTAATTTTTCGCTAGCAAATTGTTGAAAGTGAATCTTGAGATGTAGCTCATAAATAGACCTTCCTTTGGCCGTCTGACCCGGCAAAAAAGTCAAAAGCCAAGAACCCCAAGAAACACAAAAAAAATTAATACAAATTTGCAACTTCCATTTTAAACAATTTTAAAATTCCCTTCCCGGAATTTTATTCGCTTTCCGGAATAACACGCAAATCGTCTACACTTTGAAGACAAAATTCATATATAAAGATAATTTAATAAATTAAATAAAGGTCTGGTATTCTGTTAAAGGTATAATTTTTTCTAATTTGGACATCGGGGCGTATGATTGATATTTAATGAATAATATTACGTATACGTACGAGTATACAAAAACTAAATTATTTTTTTTTTTTAAACATATCTGTGAGAAATTTTAAACGTTTTACAGGTTGGTTGAAAAGTTTCTGCCCTCTAAATGAAAGAATACTGCTTTTGTCACGAAATATATGTTTTTTTCAATATAATCTCCTAGAAGCTCAATACACTTGTTCCAATGATCTTCCAATAATTTTATACCATCCTTATAATGGTTTTCCGGCAGCTCTGCAAAATAACCGTCTACGGCTGCTATGGCCTCTTCATTCGACGAAAAATACTTTCCACGAAGGAATTGTTTGAGATTTCTGAAGAGATAGTAGTCACTGGGAGCCAAATCTGGTGAATACGGTGGATGTTCAAGCAATTCGTACTTTAATTCTTTGAATTTAGCCATCGTCAAAACACTTTTGTGAGCAGGTGCATTGTCTTGATGAAAAATGATTTTTTTTTTCTTCTTTAAACCAGGTCTTTTCTCACGAATTTTTTCATCCAGCTGATCCAAAAGGCTGCAATAATATTCACAGTTGATTGTTTTACCTTTCTGAAGATAATAAATCAACAAAATTCCTTTTGCATCCCAAAAAACTGATGCCATAACCTTCTTTGCTGATCGTTGGACTTCACCTGCTTTGGAGCTGAACAACCAGCTTCAGTCCACTGTAAACGTTCTTGTTTCAATTTAGGATCATGGTGGTAGATGCAAGTCTCATCCATAGTTATAAAACGACGCAAGAAGTCGGTTTTATTCGGCTTAAAACGCTCCAAATTACGCTGAGAAATTTGTTTTCGATCCAGTTTTTCGTTGAATTGTTAATGTGTGCGGCACTAACTTTCCAAACAGTTTTTTCATACGTAATTCTTCATGTAAAATATGGAGTACTCGTTCGTCTGAGATGCCTATGGCATTAGCAATTTCACGCTTAGTCAAACTTGGATCTTCACTAACCATATTATGCACCTGCTCAATGATTTCTGCTGTGGTTGCAGTTTTTGGTCGTCCTTCGCGTGGATCGTCTTCAAGGCTGGTACGACCACGTTTAAATTCACCGTTTTGAAGGTGAGGACTTCTTATACACTTCTAACACTTGTTCATAAATTTCCTTTGCTTTTAAACCCTTCAAAACAAAGAATCTAATGATTGCACGATATTTAATTTTTTCCATATTAAAAAAAATCAATGACACGTCAACTTCAAATGGCTTGTAAACAAAGAAAGAATTGACAGAATGACTTGCAACTTTGCATGTGTTCTCAGGACAGTTATATCAACTTGAGAAAAAAAAAAGTTTGGAGCTAGCAGTGCCATCTCTTGGTGAGCGCAGGAACTTTTCAACCAACCTGCTAGCAGTGGTATTCTGTAAAAGTTACATTTTTTTCTTATTCGGACATTGGGGCGTATGATTGATATTTAATGTATAATATTACGTATACGTACGAGTATACAAAAACTAAATTATTTTTTTTTTATTTTTTAAAACATATCTGTTAGATATTTAGTTTGGAGTTAATTAAGTCTGGCTTATAAAATTTTACACTCATATGGCAAAACTACCTGGAGTATTTCTTTTTGATTCATTTGGCATCAAAATAGTTTTATTACATCTTGAAGTTTCGTGATTTCTTTTTTTATTTTTAAAGATTAAAATTTTTGTTTTAGTTTTTGAATAGAAATAAAAAAACTTTTGTTTGTTTTGAAAAAAAAAAGAATTAATTCAATGTGAAAAAAAACAAAAGATGTATTTTGTTTTTTTCTTCTATAAACAACAATAAACTAACGAATGTGTAAACAAAAACTGTATGAACTTGTATACAAAAAAAAAAAAAACAACCTCAACCTGAAGGTTTAAATAAAAAATTATAACTATCTAAAGAAGAGAAAGAATTCAAAAGGTAACACATTCATCGTTTTTTTTTTTCTTTACATTTTCACTTGTGGTGTTTTATTAAATTTTGCTTAATTTGCACAATTGTGTGAACACGGTCAGGAACATGATTGCCAACAAGATGTGCACGTACCATAGAAGATGTAAGTATGTAAATAATACACATACACTCTCAGCATTAACACAGCACTCAACGGAAAACGGAAGCACACAAATGCTAACCGAACACACTGAACATATAGAAAAATTAAAATGGCTCACGCAAAAGGTAAGTGCGTTAGTCACAACAACAACAACAACAAAAAAAGGAAAATAATAACAAAAAAATATTATAAAAATTAAATTTATACTACAACAACAAAAAATGGACAACGGATGTTGTGTGTTGGTATATGTTGGCATACACGGTATAAATGGATAGTGGTCGTGCAACCAACTGTAACTTACAATAAATTTATGATGAAGTGCAATTTATATTGTGTTTAAAAGCAATGGTTGGTATTCATTATAAATATGTGGCAAGTAGTGGCTACTAGTGAATATTACCTGCAATTGTCTTCTTTTTTTTTGGGTGGAGGGGGGAGGGAGTGAGCTTTGTTATACCAGTTAGTTATTTGAAGAAGTCTTGAATTTGTTTTTTTTTTTACCTAAGTTTGCATATTTTTCTATTCATTGCGGCTGATAAGCATAAATGCTGCATTTGCAAGGAAGGTATCTCCAGGGTCACTCTTTAATTTAGATGGCAGAAAATTAAAAAATTTGTAATGGCAACTGAAAATATTGCTGTTATTATGGGAAATTTTGCTTATTTGAGCCCAGCAGTATTTTTTGCTAATCTTAGCAACACATATCTGCTGACGTGTAGTACAATGAAATTAGTAGAACAAATTAGTAGCCGATACTAAATTTTAGTATACTTTTTGTAAAGTGGAATTTAAAATCTGTTTGCTAAAATCAGCAAAAAAAAATTTACTAAATATTATTAATATTTAAACAAAATTTACAATTTTGTTTTTATCGAGCATTAAAATTTTTTTATTTTATTTATTTTTTTCCAAAAATATTTTATACAAAATTTAAAATAAAATAAATTCGGCTATGCCGAATCTTATATACCCTTCACCATGGTTGGGAAAATATTGAAGTTTATATATGGACATATATGGAATGGACATATTTATATACGGACATCTTTAAGTGGAAATTCTCCATTTAGTTTAGTGATAAAACTTGGACTCTGAAAGATTTATGGTTCCCGAAAATAGGTATTTGAAAAAATGTATGTTTTGGTCATAACTACTTTCAGCAAATATGTTCTAATAAAGATTTTCGATCATATAACAGTTCTAAAATTTTAGTTTTTATAAAAATTTTAATGTTTTTAGCCCATTTATGGAGTATTTAATAACGGTCTTACCGTTCTTAAGATATAAATTAATCTATTTTGTGCCACGCCCAATTCAAGGATCCCGCCCACATTTGGTCAGATGTTGTGTATTGATTACCAAGATGCTTGTACCTTATTTGGAAACTTTTCCTCTTTCCGTTCTCCAATCATACAGAAAAGCTGACCGACATCGTTAAGCCAACTGTGCTGGACGCATTTGTTTTGTTAAAAAAAAATAAAAAAATAACAAAAAGTCTTAAGAAAATAAAAAAAGTGTTAAAGAAATATAAAAATAAAAAAGTTGAATAGACGGGGCTCGATCGCGCGACTAAAAGAAAAAAAGTATTTGTGACAAAGCGCTATTCATTGCGGCTGATAAGCATAAATGCTGCATTTGCAAGGAAGGTATCTCCAGGGTCACTCTTTAATTTAGATGGCAGAAAATTAAAAAATTTGTAATGGCAACTGAAAATATTGCTGTTATTATGGGAAATTTTGCTTATTTGAGCCCAGCAGTATTTTTTGCTAATCTTAGCAACACATATCTGCTGACGTGTAGTACAATGAAATTAGTAGAACAAATTAGTAGCCGATACTAAATTTTAGTATACTTTTTGTAAAGTGGAATTTAAAATCTGTTTGCTAAAATCAGCAAAAAAAAATTTACTAAATATTATTAATATTTAAACAAAATTTACAATTTTGTTTTTATCGAGCATTAAAATTTTTTTATTTTATTTATTTTTTTCCAAAAATATTTTATACAAAATTTAAAATAAAATAAATTCGGCTATGCCGAATCTTATATACCCTTCACCATGGTTGGGAAAATATTGAAGTTTATATATGGACATATATGGAATGGACATATTTATATACGGACATCTTTAAGTGGAAATTCTCCATTTAGTTTAGTGATAAAACTTGGACTCTGAAAGATTTATGGTTCCCGAAAATAGGTATTTGAAAAAATGTATGTTTTGGTCATAACTACTTTCAGCAAATATGTTCTAATAAAGATTTTCGATCATATAACAGTTCTAAAATTTTAGTTTTTATAAAAATTTTAATGTTTTTAGCCCATTTATGGAGTATTTAATAACGGTCTTACCGTTCTTAAGATATAAATTAATCTATTTTGTGCCACGCCCAATTCAAGGATCCCGCCCACATTTGGTCAGATGTTGTGTATTGATTACCAAGATGCTTGTACCTTATTTGGAAACTTTTCCTCTTTCCGTTCTCCAATCATACAGAAAAGCTGACCGACATCGTTAAGCCAACTGTGCTGGACGCATTTGTTTTGTTAAAAAAAAATAAAAAAATAACAAAAAGTCTTAAGAAAATAAAAAAAGTGTTAAAGAAATATAAAAATAAAAAAGTTGAATAGACGGGGCTCGATCGCGCGACTAAAAGAAAAAAAGTATTTGTGACAAAGCGCTTAGACCACTGAGCCATTGAAGGACATAAGCAAACGTCGTTAATAGAAGTAAATAAAGAGTTTTCGTTTAAAACAGATTTGTTTGGGTTTTATTTAAATGACAAACCTTTGTATGGATTTGTTGTTTGTGGAAGACAAAAAGTTCAACAAATAAAATAAAAACAACAACAATCACGATCATAATGCCAATCAGTGTTGTCATATTTTTTTTTTTCAAAAATCTTTTTAGTTCTAAGAAAAGCTTTTTTCGACCAAAAAAATATTTTTTTACAAATCGTTAAAAGAAATCACTAGAATTGCAGGTGTTTTATTTCTACAAATACGTTTGATTTAGCTGGCAAATTTGCATTTGGGATTTTATTTCGCTTTTTTATTAAAAATATTTTTAATTTCTTTAGCTTAATTTTAAAAATCTGAAGGAAAATAGTTTATATTTTTTTTTTATAAATTATTATAAGTTATGACCTAAAATAGTTGCTTTCAAAGGGGAATTATGTATAAAATTTTCTTAATATATGAGAAATAAAATGGTTTAAAAATCTTTTTATAAATTCTTTTAAATCAGAGCAAAAAATAGAAATAAAACCGTTTGTATTTTGTTTGTATCAGAGGGTTTTTATACAAATTTTGATGTTTTTAGCCTATTTATGGATTATTTAATTATTAATATAAAATTTTATTTAAATTAATTATTAAATGTTAAAAAAAAAACAAAAAATAAACAAAAAAAAATCTTAAGAAAATAAAAAAAAAGTTGAATTGTGTCTTGAGTAGGATTCGAACTCGCCGTCTTAGAGAAAAAAAGTATTTGTGACAAAGCGTTTAGACAACTCAGCTATCGTTTATAGAGTTAAATGAACAGTTTTCGTTTAATAGGGATTTGTTTGGTTTTTATTTAAATGACAAATCTTTGTATGTGTGTGTTGTTTGTGTATAAAAGGTGAAGAGGTGAAAGAAAAGAAATTGATGTGTTTGTTATGCGTAATATTCAACATATATATAAAAACAAAGGGATTTTACGGAAAAAATTAGAGGTATTCCTGGATTTTTGCTAATATCTCAACCACATATCAACCGATCTGGCTGGCAAGCAGAAATGGATCACATTTAACAGAAATATATAACAATCAAGTGCTCATCATGTCTGGGGTCTTCGGAAAACCCATTTCAACACACAGACGGACATCGTTAAATCAACTTCGATCTTCATAAGGACCCAGAATATATATACTTTATAGGGTCTAAGATCAATATTGTAGAAATTACAAACGGAATGACAAACTTATATATACCCTTCCACCTGTGGTGAAGGATATAAAAATCAAAGGCTTAAAAATTGTTAAAACATAAACGAATTAATCATTTTGTTTGAATTTGGTAATTTCTGTTTTAAAAAATATTTTAGTCAAAAAAAAACTTTTTAGTGCTATTTTTAGTGGATGTCCTATTTTCAGACATGAGTCGGTGTATTCTCTTCCAACTCATGTCTTCCTTTTAAGGCAATTTAAGTTTGTAGGCGTAAGTTTTAATTAGAAATAACATTTCCTTCAATATCCACTTTTATAAAATTAGTAATTTTTTTTTGCTAATTTTAGCAAATCAGTTTTCAAAAATTTGTAAAATGATTTCTTAAATTAGCAACAAAAATTTGTAAATATTCTGTAAAAACTCTGTAATTTGTAAAATGTAAATAACAAAAAGATTTACTAAATGATATTTTTTCTTTACTAAAAATCAGTAAAAAAAAATAGTAAAGTGGGATTGAAAACTGTTTACAAATTTTTTACTAACTTTTTTTTTGAGTGTATTTTTCTTTAGCGTCTTCCATTAGTTCGTGGGGATACAATGATAGAATTTTTCATTTACAAAAAAAAAACAAAAATTTTCCAACGGTTTCCTTAAATCAATGATTCACGTTTGTTTAAATCAATTTTAATGAAAGGTATCTAATGAAAATTTCATCAGGTGAATGAAATGTTTATTCATTAATTTTAACATCAAAATTATGAATTTTACATACATATAATTAATAAAGTTCATTAAATGTAGTATAAATTGGGTGTATATTTTAAAAAATGTGGGATTCATAACAGATCCCAGCAAAATAAGAGCTGAGGAAGAAGTAGTTAAACACTACATGAACTGAATACGAAGTTGTGAAAATTTCGGTGAATCATTAATGATTTTAACATTGGCGTGTCATTGGGAGGAAGTAGTTTGTTTCGGTGCTATGAAAAATCGATGAGCAGATGGACTTTTTCATTAGTTTACGGAAGTTGTTAAATATATCGGGACTACAAAATAAATATAGGGAGTGGCTTTTTTTAAAGTTAAAAATGTGATTTTAAAAACGCAAATAATTATTATTCCGACCAGGACAAAGTGAATATCACTGGTATGCAAAATATGTTTTCAATAAGGCATTTAATGACTGCAGGAACTAACCATTTATGGACCAACAAAATAATTGTTTTTTTTTTACTAGTAGGGGTTAATATCAACATTTTGGAAGTTGTTTAAAATGACTTCTTACAAATCGAAAAATTTGCACTATTAACTTCTTTGGATGTTCTGAAAAAGAGATTCGTAAAGAATAACATCCATTTTATTTTGCTGGGATGTCGTATTTTTAACATATGGTTTGTGTCTTTAATAACTTATATGGCATTTTGTAGAGTAAACATCTGACATTTATGCTCACTTAGTGTAAACAACAAAAAACATTTTTTTTTTTGTTTTTGCTTGGAAAATGTCGAATTTTATGCCAACAAAGTTTTGCTTTACTTTTTCAATTTGTAACAAAAAAAAAAAATAAGAGTTGCAGAACATATGTAGAGTGCTCACCGAAGCTTATCCTGAATAACGGTCAATTGGAAAGTCCCCGGCCTGACACATAGATGGCGCTACTCAACATAAATCTATATGATTTTTAGTTAGCCCTAACCTTCAAAAGACACGTGAATAAATTTGACAGCTGTCGGATCATTAGTTTGTGAATTATAGCATTTTGACTGAAGCAACATTTGTTAAAAATGGATAAAGAGGAATTTTTGAAAAAAATGGATAAAAAGGAATTTCGCGTGTTGATAAAATATTGTTTTTTGAAGGGAAAAAATATAGTTGAAGCAAAAACTTGACTTAATGACGAGTTTTTGGACACTGCCCCAGGAAAATCAACCATCAAGGATTGGTATGCTAAGTTTAAACGTGGTGAAATGAGCACCAAAGACGGTTAACGCTGTGGACGCCCAAAAGAGACTATTACGGAAGAAAACATCAAAAAAATTCACAAAATGATTTCGGATAACCGTAAATTGAAATTGAGTAAAATAGCAGGTACTCTAAAGATATCAACTGAACGTGTACATCATATCATTAACGAATATTTGGGCATGAGAAAGCTCTGTGCAAAGTGGGTGCCGCGCGAGCTCACTTTTGACCAAAAACAAGTCAGTGAAAACGAAGGCGAAAATCCATGAATTAGGCTTCGAATTGCTTCCGCATCCACCGTATTCTCCAGATCTGGCCCCCAGCGACTATTTCCTGTTTTCAGATCTCAAAAGAATGCTCGCTAGGAAGAAATTTTCGTCGAATGAAGAGGTGATCGCCGAAACTAATGCCTATTTTGAGGCAAAGAACAAATCGTACTACAAAAATGGTATCGAAAAGTTGGAAGGGAACTATGGTGAATAAAAAAAACTAATTTTGCCAAAAATAAATGTGTTTTAGTTTGGTAGGCCGGGGACTTTTCAACCTGTTATGTTCTACCTGTTATGTTCTATCAATTTCAACATGCCAGAGATAATTTGTGGGGTTCAGATGTGGTGATTTTGACATGGGAGAAAAAGGCCGCCAGGTCAGCCCAAAAAAAATTAAAGATGATAAAATGGTGGCATTACTCGATGAAGATTGTTATCAAACTCAAGAAGAACTTGTAAAATCATTTGGGCTCACTCAAGCAGCAATTTGAAAATATTTCCAATCAGCAGGATTCATTTAAAAGCAACTAAATTGGGTACCACATGAGCTAAAGCCGAGATACATTGAAAGACAATTTCGCAGGCCTGAAATGCTGCTTGAATGCCATAAAAGAAGCAATTTTCGAAGCGCAAGAAATCATATGTGAAGCCCGGTAAACCAGACAAATCAACGTCAAAGCTGAAGATACATGGCGACAAGGTAAGGCTCTGTATTTGGTGGGTTCAGGAGGGTCCTCCTCATCTGTTATGAGCTGCTAAATTTGGAACAGACTATTACAAGGGACCTCTAGCGTTTGAAGCGTGAATTGGCCGAAAAACGTCCGGAATATGCGAACAGACATGAAGCTGTAATATTTTGCAAGACCAGTTAAAAATTATTTTAAAAAGTGGTTAAGAAGTTTTGCCTCACCCGCCTTATAGTCCAGACCTTGCCCTATAAGACTGTCATTTGTTTTGATTGCTGATCTCAGACCTTTAAAAACATAATTCCTTGAATCAATTTTTAAATCTGATTTCAATTTTGACGAATACACTCGCGAATTAATTTTTCTGATTGAATTATTTACTAACGCAATTCAATCTAGATTTAAAAAATTCTTTTTATAAATTAAACGAAATAATTCAATTTAAATAATACAATTTTAAATCAAAGAATAAAATCAATATTGATTTGATTCGCGAATCAAAAAAAGAATTATTTTTATTATCGAAAATGATTTGATTCACGAATTAAAAAATTTTTTGTAAATCACGAGTAATTTAATTTTAAACCCGAAGGGTTGCAAGGAATTTTTATAAAACAGCCTCCTCGGGATGTCTGCCGGACCTGACCCATTTTTATTATCGCAGTATATTAATACTCTACAAGAGCAACCATTTTGTCCGTTTTGCCCTATCTCGCTTAGTTTTCGAGATACCGGTCATGTTAAAAAATTACCTATTTACAAATTTTAATGTTTTTCTATTTATTTTTTTTAATTCGCAAATCAAATCAATCTTTTATTAAATAAAGAATTATGTTTGAAATGATTTGATTCAATTGATTCAAAAAAGATTTAAATGAAATTGATTAATCAATTATGATTTTAAATCTGATTTAATAAATTGATTTAAAAAAGATTGAATCATCGCACTGATTTACAAAACGAATTATTTTTTTCGCGAACTAATTCATTAAAGATTTATCTTTTTTCAAGGTCTGACTGGAATACGCTTCACTTCCGAACAGGATATCTAAAATTTGCTTAATTTGTTCTTGGCCTCAAAAAATGAGTAGTTTTTTTTTTGCGCGGAATCCACATGCTACCAGAAAGATGGCCAATACTTTGAATACAAATGTTTACTAAAAATTCCGAAAATTTGCGCCAAAAATCCCACATTTTTTAATACAAGAATTAATTTAGTTCTTAATATATTATAAAAATTAAATTTTTATTTATTCTGTACAGTCATATTTATTGGTAATTTCAAATCAAATATTAAATAAAAATATTGAAAAAATAAAGTTTTTTCAAAGAATAGAAAATTTATATAAATTGTTGAATCAAAAAAAAAACAAAAATTAAATCCCGAATAAAAAAACTAAAATGGTAATTCTTGCGAATAATGAAAACATACTATCTTATCATTTTCCAGACCTGGGTAATATCAATAACTTTGAAAAAAAATTGTGAATTTTTCAAGGAAACGTTCAACCACACAAATGTAAATATACTCGTAGGTCTGATAGGATTATTAATATGAACAAATTACTCGAGTGTGAATTATAGCAAAATCTAATTGAGATCACCCAGGTATGTCATTTCAACATTGTTCTCTGTATTATTACGTGTGTGTGGTTACGAGATTTAAAAATCAAATACATTTTCCTTAAAAGGTTTTCTCCTAAGTTAGTGGTAAAAACTAAATTTTTATATGATGGTTTTCTAACAAGAAAAAAAAATAAAGTTGTTTTGGTTTTTTCTTGATTCTACATATTTACTCACGTGTAGCTTAATTAGGGTGTGCCAAAAGTCAATTTTTTCAACCATATATTGTATATAAAAAACTTTGTTAACTTATGTAAAAACTTGGTAACATTTACAAAGTTTTTTTTTCTTAATTTTAGTTAAAATCTTGGTCGAATTTTGCAAGGTTTTTTTCTGCAAAAAATACATATTGGTGTAAAAAATTTTTTAAAATTTTTTGCCAATTATTTTTTTCATAATTTTATAGTTATTTCTCTAAAAAAAAAATTAAATAAATTTTCAGTATACCCTATTGTTTGTGTATATATATATTGTACACTCGGAAAAAAAAGTTAGTAAAAAAAATTTGTAAGCCATTTTTGTCCCACTTTACTATTTTTGTACTGATTTTTAGTAAAAAAATTGTTATTTAGCAAAACTTTTTGCTATTTACATTTTACAAAATTTTTACAGAATATTTACAAATTTTTGTTGCTAATTTCAGAAATTATTTTACAAATTTTTAAACACCGATTTGCTAAAATTAGCAAAAAAAAATACTAATTTTAAAAAGTGGATATTGAAGGAAATTTTATTTCTAATTAAAACTTACACCTACAAACTTAAATTGTCTTAAAATGTTACATAGATTAAAAAAGGGTATCGGAAGTAAAAATACCCACTCCATGTCTTAAAATAGGACATGCACTTAAAATAACACTAAAAAGTTTTTTTAGTTCTAAAAATCAGCCCAAAAAAACAATAAAAATTTGACCTTAAAAATAAAAAAATAAATTGACTAAAATATTTTTCAAAACAAAAATTACCAAATTAAAACAAAATGATAAATTCGTTTATGTTTTTACAATTTTTAAGCTTTTGATTTTTTTTTTAAATTTTTAAATAAAATATTTTTTTAAAAAAAAAAATTAAATAAAAAAATTTTGATGCTCGTTAAAAAAACATAAATTCGAAATTTTGTTTTAATATTAATAATATTTAGTAAATTTTTTTGCTGATTTTAATAAACATATTTTAAATTTAACTTTTCAAAAAGTATACTAAAATTTAGTAGCGGCAACTGATTTTTTCTACAAATTACATTGTACAGGGTGGCGCAAAAATAACCTTCCGATGTTTTTTGGCTGTAATTTAAAAAAAAAAAATAAAAAACTTTGATTTTTCTTGTGGATTATTTTTATTAAGTCTTTTAATTTTTTTTACATCAAGTCGAGAATATGATGTCTTGTAAATGGCCGCCCCCACAGTTGATTGTCATTTGAGCCCTTTTTATGGCATTTTCCATCACTTTGGCCAAAACTTCCGGCGATAGGTCCTCACATTCTTGACGGATATTGTCTTTAAGAGCTGCAAGAGTCTGAGGCTTGTTGACATAAACCCGCGACTTCAAAAAGCCCCACAAAAAGAAGTCTGGAGCGGTCAAATCAGGCGATCTTGCTGGCCAGTGCAAATCGCCAAAACGGGAGATTAGGCGCCCCGGAAATGCATCCTTCAGCATATCGGTTGTGGCACGTGCGGTGTGTGGCGTTGCACCGTCCTGTTGGAACCACATGTTTTCCAATCCCAATTCATCAAGTTGCGGCAAAAGGAACTCGTTGATCATTGCTCTGTAGCGCTCACCATTCACAGTAACCGTTTGGCCCGCGACGTCTTCGAAGAAAAAAGGTAAGATGACTCCTCCAGCGAAAACAGCACACCATACAGTGACTTTGAGCGGGTGTAATGGCTCTTCGTGGGTTACACGCGGATTTTCAGTGCCCCAGAAGCGTTAATTTTGCTTATTTACGTACCCGCTAAGATGGAAATGGGCCTCATCACTCATGATTATTTTTGATGAAAAATCAATCATCTTCATTATTGCTCAAATAAATAGTTACCAATATTCCGCGTTCTGGAGCAGTGTAGCGTAACATTGTTTATTAACGTGTATTTCGCATGTGTTTACTACACAAATGTCAAAACAGAACTGACATTAGGGGCCAATCGCAAAATTTATAGCATTTTCTGATAGGAGGATTACTTTTGCGCCACCTTGTACTACACTTCAGCACACATGTGTTGCTAAGCTGGGCAAAACTTGACAAAATTTCCCGTAATAACAGCAAAATTTTCAGTTGCCATTACAGACTTTTTTTTCGTGAGTGTATGTAAATCGTATTGTAATGTTAACATTTCCGGTTTGTCATATCCTGGTAAAACAAAAAAGCCATATAAGTAAGATTACTGTAGTAACATGACTTTATCTACTGATGCCAATGTCAATTTATAACAATGTCTGTGTGTATTTTATGCACAAACATCAGCAACAACAAGAACAACAAAAAACCAAATAAAAATTGTTGCAAAGAAATTGCATCAGAATGTACGACTGCCAGATATGTATTCAACACATGTAGCACCAACAACAGGCAATAAAAAAATTAAATAAAAGCAAACAACTATTTTGGGGTATAAACTTAATTTTTCACTTGTACACTGTGAAAAAAAAAACCTACCTGCTGATTGTAAAAAACAGAAATTCCCAAATATCAGCCCTGAAATGTAAAACAATTGCCATCAATGGCAACCCTTCTTTCTGGCAACTTCAGAACTAGCAAAGACTAGAGCACACTCAACATACAGCTTTGCTATATTTTCTCTCTACCAAAGCTCCATGTAGCGACAAATATTTACAACTAATAATTCTAGCAAAGACTAGAATCTTTCCAATTAGAAATCACTTGTATGTTCTAGTTATTCTCAACACCTATTAAAATAAGTTCGCAATGTGACATGTTGATCAGTTTTTAATAAATCACGGATGGCAACATTGGTGTATTCTGTTAAGTGTAACTTTTTTTTAATTTTTATTTACATAACCGAGCCATTAGGGCCTTATGTGGTTAATTAAAGCTAATATCTAAATAACAAACTTCTAGATAAATCATTATACATTATATCCTAAATCCCTAACCGAGCACTGGCAACAAACGCTATCGGCTCGTTGTAGCGAAAACAAACCAGAGCCTCTGGTGGGAATCGAACCCACGACACCCGCACTGATAAGCTAGCACGCTACCAATTAGCCTATCGGGGCGCTTAGTAGAGTTTCAATAAAATCTCTTGAGTAATTGTTATTAACTTTTTGTGAAAATAAAGAGTTGCCACGGAAAATCTCAACTGTATTTATTATTTGCAATATAAAAAGAACTCGATTTATTTAAGGGAAATAAATCAACGATTTTTAAAGGTATAATCATAAAAACATGTTTAGAAACTCTGTAAATTATATTCAGCATGTTTCAATTGCAATATGTTTGCCTGCAATTAAAATAAATTCCTCTGTAATCATATGTATATTTGGATCAGATGAAATGCATGCACCAGCAATTATATATATATATATATATATATATATATATGTTTACCAGCAAATATGTTTACCATAGCTATGTTTGCATTTCACAAGTACAATAATTATAAATTTACAATTGCAAATGTATCTCTATTTAGATGGGAAAATACAAACATTACAATGTTTGCCTGGAAACATATTTATAATAACCATAAATATAATATAATTGGAAGCATATTTCAAACATATATATGTTAAATTCTAAACATATATATATAATTGCCTGTAAACATATATAAAAATATATTTTTTTCTTCGTGTACAGTACTTATTTCTGGTTTTTTGTAAAAGTTTGAATAATCGATATGGAGGTATTATAAATTGATCAATTTGTTTGTAAATAGTCATCATGGGAGCTTTAGGGTCGACCTTGCATATCAGCGAAGTGCTTTATCCACACAATTTGATATTTAAATACCAGGGTCATAGACAGGATGTTACCAAGATAGGTTTTCTTTAGAAATTACGATATCATCATCTTCGAGTCCCTATGCCCCACCAAATCTTGGGAACCCGAACTGGGGTCCCAGGGGTTATTCACTGACGGCTTGAAACAAATCAATGGGGACACGGGTGCGGATAGGTAAAACTAAAGCAAAGGGGTCCATGATTTTAAAAATGTCGAAATTTTTAGGAAAAAAATATTAATTTTTTCGGTACTTAAAAATTTATTATTTTCGGTACTTAAAAATTTATTTTTTTCGGTACTTAAAATTGCGGGATTTTCGTCAAATTTTGTAAAACATTGGTACCTTTTCCCATATTTTTGCCAAACATATGGATTCCGCGCCAAAAAAAAACTGCTCATTTTTGAGGCCAAGAACTAATCAAGCCAATTTTGAATTTCCAGTTCTAAAGTGAAGCATATTCTCGATCGAAACAATTGATAGTCGGACGGGTCAAGATCTGTACTATAAGGCGGGTGAAGCAAGACTTCCCAACCACTATTTTCTAAATAATGCCATAATGTCTGATGGCATGTTCCGGCCTTGCTTCAAACGAATCAATTGTGTTCGGTGCAGGCTGGCCCTCCCTCTGTGATCGTTTGGCTCGATTTCAGCAGCTCATAATAGATGGGAACCTTCTGTTCTCCCCAAATACGGAGCATGATCTTGACGCCATAGATATTCGGCGGATTTGGCTAGTTGGCCGGGCCATAAATACGATTTTTCATCGCCGGTAATAATTCGATGCAAAACTGACTTCTTTTTATGGCGCTCCAGCAGCATTTCGGACCTGCAAAATCGTCTGTCCTCGTGTCTTGGCTTAAACTCGTGTGATACCCAATTTCCTTGCTTTTAAATGAATCCTGAATTTTGAAATTGCTGCTTGAGAGGCTCCCAATGATTTTGCAAGTTCTTCTTGAGTTTTACAACAATCTTCAATGAGTAAATGTCTCCAATTTATCATCTTCAAACTTTTTTGGCTGAGCTGGGCAGTATTTGTCTTCCGTGTCAAATAACACAAATAAATTTGATATAATAAAACATTATATATTATATGGATGTCAAAATAATTTTTATGTTGAAAAATTTTGTGGTGAAAAAAATTTTTGAGGTGAAAAAATTTGTTGTGGTGAAACAATTTTTTGTGGTGAAAAAATTTTTGTGATGAAAAAAATTGTTTGAGTAAAAATTTTTTCATGGTGAAAAAAATTTTTTGTGGTAAAAAAAAATTTTGAAGTAAAAAAGTTTTTTGAGGAAAACAAATTCTGAGGTGAAAATGTAATACCATTCATCTTTAGGCATCGGGAGCAAAAATGAAAAAAAAAAAAACATTTTATTCAACAGAACCTTCTTTGAGGTGACAATAAAATACAACAGTTTGTATGAAAATTTTAAAGATATGTATCTTCACATTTTCAACCATAACTCTGAAACCACAGAACTGATTTTTCCCACATTTAATGCTAAGCTGCTCGATATAATTTCCATTAATTAAAGTAAAAATGAGCAACCACACTTGCGACTTCACGCTGTAAATGTCATCTCAATACATAACATGGCATGTCAAGAGTATCTTCACATTCGATTCCACTTGTTGCAGCTTTTAACATAAAAATAAAACATAAGTTGGACAATTTTCGACCTGACTCTTTAAGCCCCAAAAAAAAAAATAAAAATAACACGTGTGTATTACTTTTTCCCTCCTCCAAATTTTATGAAGTTACGCGGTTTCTTGTTAGTGTTTTGCTTTGCCATCATAAAATTTCGGGTATAAAGTGTGTCAAAAGCACCAAATTTTTATCACCGAAGTGTAGAGGATGTAGGATTTCAGTATGACCATTAAAGCTATTATTTTTTTTTTTTTAATTGGTTACACGTTGGTTTTGATATGCACACAAAAAATTTGCATATAAATCTATATGTATGTATTTCTTTCATGTTTTCATGTTTGCCAATGAAATATAAAGTTATCTGTTTGTAAAAAAAGAAAAAAAAAGAAAAGAAAACGATTCACAATTGTATCTTTTAATTTGGAAAAATACCCAACAGTTCTTACTGTCTTTATAAAGCAGGGATCCTTTAATAAAAATTTACATTATTGTGGTTATATAAACAAAACAATCACATCCGTTTCCGTTAACTTCAGTAACAATGGCTTACCCAATCAAACACACACACACACACTCAGACACATAATTAAGTGACCACTACCAGCCTGAAAATGAAAAGTATTCAGAATGATATAAAAACAACAACAACGACGACCAAGACAAAAAAAAAGTTCCTCCATAAAACAAACAATTTTTTTTAATCAATCCAGTTTTTCCTCGAAAATATACAATCAACCAAACAACAAAAAGAAGAGAAAATGCAATGAAAAACACAAAACTATTCCTTGAATTTATTAAGTACAATCGCATCAAAAACTCATTTGTTGACGGTTTGGCTGACTAACATCATGCAAAGAATATCAACCTGTATAACAAAAACACACATCCAGATATCTTTGGATATATCAAAATACTCACATTCATATAAACATGCACATACACTATGTATGTGTGTGTGTGTGTATGTACCCATCACACCACCACAATAACCATTAATTTACCAAAACATATGCATGCTGTGGCTCTGGCTTTATTGTTGCATACTTTTCAGCTGCATATGGCAGACAAGCAGGCAGGCAGGCAAAAAGAAAGGCAGGCCCGGCATAGACATCGTTTGCTATTTTACATTTCATTAAATTGTAACCTCTCACTCAATGATAATGACACACAAAAATTCCACAGGCCACATTATTAGACCTCAGGCATCTAACAACAATAACAACAACAAAAAAAAAATGCATGTATTTATATGTAACGACATTAAAGAGAGAATTATTCGTTTTGAGCATAAAAGTTTATTTTAGAATACAAAACTACAAACATAACATACAGGCAACAGTGGTAGAAATGTTAAACTATTCTATTACAAAATGTTGATGCAAATTTTGCAATTCAATTGATCGCTTGTCAAATTTAAATTTAGCCTAATTTTGACAATGTCTCGCTATCTACTAAGTGGAACTTTACCTGACACATTTAATGTTGTTTTATTATATTTTAATTTAGCTGTTGTATAAATTTTATGCGGACAATCAGTAATCGGTCATTAAAAGCTAATCTAAATTCTATAAATCAAATCAAGGCTCGTGTTAGGCTCTTAGATCTAAGGATTGATGCATATTACTATTCAATCCAAAGCATTAAACCAGTTAAAGCTTTTTAAAAATCTAAAAAGATCATAAGAGATAAATTTCTGTCTTTTAATTTCATCCGCTATATATGTAGTTTTCCATACAGTGTTGCACACTCCACATTCCGGCGATGATTCAATAAGTCTATAGAAATGCATATCCTGCTGTTATTGATGAGCGCCGACACCCTTCTTTGCACATGAGCCAGAATCTCTAAAATAGACTTGGAAGCACCTGATTATTGGACCGTACAAACTTACAGGCAAAAAAATTCGCCGTAAACCTTTAAATATAAAGTCTTTTTGGCAAGGAAATTTCCAACTCTGCCGAACCAAGAGATCGCCTTTTTAAACTTTTCGTTCTACAGTATGATTTTAAAGTGTGATATATCGACGTTTTTGTGTAGAGGAGACCAATGTTTTGATCCAAAGGCCATTGACCTCAAGTACCTTAAAGAAAACTTTAAAGAGAAAACCCCTACGTTCGGCAAAAAAAAACTTTAATTGTTCTGCTGAAATTATCAAAATACTTCGATAATAGTGCAGTACACTACAGGTTGGCTGAAAAGTTCCTGCGCTCACCAAGAGATGGCACTGCTAGCTCCAAACTTTTTTTTTCTCAAGTTGGCAAAACTGTCCTGAGAACACATGCAAAGTTGCAAGTCATTCTGTCAATTCTTTCTTTGTTTACAAGCCATTTGAAGTTGAAGTGTCATTGATTTTTTTTAATATGGAAAAAATTTTATATCGTGGAGTCATTAGATTCTTTGTTTTGAAGGGTTTAAAAGCAAAGGAAATTTATGAGCAATTGTTAGAAGTGTATAAGGAGACCTCACCTTCAAAACGCACCGTTAAATTTTGCGCTGGTGAATTTAAACGTGGTCGTACCAGCCTTAAAGACAATCCACGCGAAGGACGACCAAAAACTGCAACCACAGCAGAAATCATTGAGCAGGTACATAATATGGTTAGTGAAGATCCAAGTTTGACAAGGCGTGAAATTGCTAATGCCATAGGCATTTCAGACGAACGAGTACTCCATATTTGACACGAAGAATTACGTATGAAAAAACTGTTTGGAAAGTTAGTGCCGCACACATTAACGATTCAACAAAAACTGGATCGAAAACAAATTTCTCAGCGTAATTTGACAGCGTTTTAAGCCGAATAAAACCGACTTCTTGCGTCGTTTTATAACTATGGAAGAGACTTGGATCTACCACCATGATCCTAAATTGAAACAAGAACGTTTACAGTGGACTGAAGCTGGTTGTTCAGATCCAAAGCAGGTGGAGTCACAACGATCAGCAAAGAAGATTATGGCATCAGTTTTTTGGGATGCAAAAGGAATTTTGTTGATTGATTATCCTCAGAAAGGTAAAACAATAAACTCTGAATATTATTGCAGCCTTTTGGATCAGCTGGATGAAAAAAGACCTGGTTAAAAGAAGAAAAAAATCATTTTTCATCAAGACAATGCACCTGCTCACAAAAGTGTTTTGACGATGGCTAAATTCAAAGAATTAAAGTACGAATTGCTTGAACATCCACCGTATTCACCAGATTTGGCTCCCAGTGACTACTATCTCTTCAGAAATCTCAAACAATTCCTTCGTGGAAAGCATTTTTTTGTCGAATGAAGAGGCCATAGCAGCCGTAGACGGTTATTTTGCAGAGCTTCCGGAAAACCATTATAAGGATGGGATAAAATTATTGGAAGATCATTGGAACAAGTGTATTGAGCTTCTAGGAGATTATATTGAATAAAAAAATATATTTCGTAACAAAAACAGTATTCTTTCATTTCGAGCGCAGGAACTTTTCAACCAACCTGTATGGTGGTAGGAACTGAGATAAAAACATTGATATTTCACACTTTAAGATCCGACTTTAAATACTGAAGATATAACGAAAAAAATAAAAAGACAACCCCTACTTCAGGCAAAAAAAAAAATATCGAAACTGCCTTGCAACAATAATTTAGGTGTAAAGTGAACTTTTTTTCTTGAACGGTTTACTTTCCATGTATAGAATAACATACAACTCTGTTTTCGGTCGAATATAGGTGATATAAATAGTAAGAATATCAGAAGGAGTGAAGTATTTTTGAAATACCATTTGCTGCACCGTCTCATAAAGCCAATACACTTGAAAACCTCTTTTGACTTTTGAATATGATTTTTCCAGCGAACATCACATTTCATACCTAGAATGGCAAGAGCTAAGGATTCCTGAATAATAAAGGCCCTAATGGGTCAATAAAGAACATTAGGTCCAGCGTGCATTAAAATCGACCATATTCACGGCCAAATTTAGGGCTATGCTACTCAATCTAAATTTTGCTGCGAAGGGTCAGGTGGTACTTGGTGTCGTCTAGGCTTGTCTTGGACAGCATTGAATTTGTCAATACAGTTGGCGAATGCAAAACAGCTTAAGTTGGATTCAAGGACATAAGAGCAACGAACTGCTTCGCCAACTGTAGACGCGCCGCCCAAAAAGCCTGAGGGAAACATCAAGGAGAAAGAACCGTGGAGGGAATCCAGGTTAGCTGACTGCTAGATATGGATTGACATCATCCCATGGATTGACATAGCCCAAATGAGATTCATTACTCTCACCAGTGGGATCTTGAGGAAGCTTTTTTTCATGTACAATAAGGACTTAAGGAAATATTTTACTATGAGGACCAGAAGCCTGTCGATTGCGGCACTGCGATGAGATGTTTTCTTTAGACATCTGGAATTCTGTGCAGAGCAAAGTAATTAGCGCTACGTGGAAGCATTAATATTTAGGAGCACAAAAGATCAAATTGGTCGCGACACCAACCTAATCTAATCCTTGTGGTTTGAAATTTTTATTATGTAACAATTATGGGATATGGCTGCAGAATATATCGAGAATAACTTAGGACTTGGAGCGTACCCAGGTTCACTGATCAAATCAGAATCTGCGCAAGAAGTTTATTATTATATGCAATGGAATCTCCTGAAGATTGCTTTCTCTGGACAAAAAGGGACCTGATGGAATATTTTACTGTAATCTTTATCTTGATTCCTAGAAGTCTCTCCGATATGGAGACTGGCAGATGCTGCAAATTAGATAGTTCTTTAGACATTTGGAATTTTGTGGCATGCATAATAATTGGCGTTGTGTAAGCCCTCATTATTTAGAAAGAAAAAAAGCTTCAACAATTCCGAAAACTCTTCATCAGATGGCGGACAACAACTGTATTAAGAATTATCATCTCGCGCAATTACAGTGTTGCCATATTTGAAGCCCTTCCTCTTTCACCACCTTTCAACTCTTCTCTATCTACTGTCCGGAGAAAGTAACAGATTATTTAGTAGGAAGAATTTCCTAAGTGTTGCTTCTCCTTACAAAAAAAAAAACGAAGAGCCAGCAAAGTTATAATAATTCGTGGATCTACTTTAATCTAATTCCAGTGGCTTGGGATTATATAAGGATAATATTTTTACAATTTTGCTATTTCATTTAAGTATTATTATAGAGGAAGAATAGTATAGAGGATGCAACGCCGACAGCGGCCAAATAAAATTTTATACAGAATACAAAGGTTCGGAAACTTTGAGAAAACAGGGGAAAATTGAGCAAATTTCCCTGATTTCTGCCAAAATTTGAGTAAAATTCCCTGTTTTTAAACCTTTTTTCCAAATCCAATTGAGAAATCTGCTAAAAACTAGTTGGATTTGCAAAGAAATTCAATTGGAATCGCAAAAAATCCAATTTGAAAAGATGCTGAACCTTTGAAATCTGCACATACAAAACTAAGAGAACGTTTTTTACGACGTGAGAGACATCGTCATGGTGTGGTATTACTCCTTCCTAGTTCTTTACCATCCCATATTCTGTGGACGGTATTTGAGTGGTGTAGTTACGTATATGCAAAGTTTGGGTCCCTCATACTATGTCTCTATATAAAATGATCCCTGCGGGAAAAGGACATATCCCAGAAGACGTCACGTGACCGGTTAGTTCTGATAGAGACCGGTCCAGTCACTTAACATTGGCTTGTCCTTGAAGGGGGTCAATTGCCCTCTGTGACATGTCACAGGACTAGTCTAAAAGAACATGTCATGAATTTTAAACCAGTCACGTAATAGGGACTTAAGGAACCGGTCCTCTTTTCACCTATCTCGTGATATGTATTTTAAGAACAGGTCCAGTTTTCACCTATCTCGGGTTAGGTCCCAATTCCCAACTGACCCCTTTTTTCCTGCAGGGGATTAGACTTCCAATTGCTATATAGACCCAGTGAACAATTTTTAAATGTAGGCCCTATTGTTTCGCAAAAGCCCTACTGAAGTTGAGCCCATCAAATATACAACAGAACTGACCTAAGATAATTTTTATCCTTTCCGTCCCACTGTAATTCACATATGTACTACGTATGTTTGTTTAACAAAATTCAATATGGGGTTTTAACGCATTTGCTAAAAACATACAAACAAATAATTTTTATGTGTTGCTAATGATATGTAGTATGTATTTTCAATATTTATACACAATTTTAAATTTAACGTTAAAACTGTGTTATCAACAAATAATCAACGAGAATATCGCTTATCATAAATTGAGAGCTCTTAACTGGCAGTTTTTTTTTTATTTTACAGTTTGAAATAAGATAATGACTTCTGAAGAAATGGTGTTGGCAAAAGTCAGCAGGATAGACCTTAAAATCCTTTTGAAAAAGAAAAAGATTGGCCTTCGAAAAAGTGCCAGAGAACCCCTAGATGAACAACCCGCCGGCGAATTTTTCAAAAAGATATCACAATCAACTAAAAAAAAAATCGACAAATCTAGCAAGAAAACCGCATTTCAGGCAACACTGTGTACGATGGATATGTGTGCGTTTAAAGTTCCCATTTTAAAATTTGAAAACACCCAATATACTATATAGCAATAAAACTGCAATACAACTTGAGAATAAGCTTATATAAATAGTGTGTTTTAAGCTTTTCTTAATTTCGCTTATTATAATGTTTATAAAATGTGAATTCACAAGCAGTATTTAACAATGCTTGAGAAAAGATTATTATACATAACTTTTTCTCAAGTATGCTTATAAACAACATACACATATTGAACAACGCAATATGACGATTGAAATAGAAATATTTTTCAATACATTCTAGTCATGTTGTCTTTGTTCTACGCTTATAATGTATACAACAAGTGCCGTTACTCTTTTTTTTTTTTTTTTAAATTTGTCAAACGTGTTTTGCGTGTACATTTGGTTGTAAATTTTATGAAGTGAACGTGCAATTGATTATAAATTTAATTATTTTTATTTATGGTTAAAATTAATTATTATTATTTATATTTAAAATGAATTATTATTTTTTATATTTAAATTGAATTATTATTATTAACTTTTAAAATTAAAATAAAAAATAAATGAAGTTAAAGAAAATACTTATGATTTCTCTTTTTCAACTATTAATAATATATTATTTTTGTAAGCTTATTCTACAATTGCAAGAATAAGCTTATAGTAATCATACACACATAATATTTTCACTAGGGTTCCGTTTTGATTTTTCTACAATTGTTACGATATCCTTTTTGAATATATTTTCAAGTCTTTTTTAAGCTTAAGGCTTGTGTTTATAAGCTTAAAATAATATTTTTCTCAAGTCATTTGGTACGTTGGGCAGTTCCCAATTAAGAGTTGCCAATTTATGATTATCGCTATGTGTATGTGAACATTTTAAATGACAATGCAAAATAATATACACAAGCGCTATTTATTTAACGCATAAAAGGATGTTGTTGTTGGATGTTGGACATAAACAAACAATTCATTTATTTTTGTATGCAATTTTGGTCGTTGCACATTTATTTTACATGTATAATGATAAATAATTTTCTTTGTTAATTTTAAATTTTAACATTTTTAGTGGGATTAGTTGTGTTGCAGCTGTAGTACCATTGTGATCATGAAAGAATCCACAATAACGTACAGGTTTATAATGTTCATATTCACGACGCAATCGCAAACGTTGTATCTCCGTAGCTGTACAACTTTTAAGATGACATTCCACTTTATGCATACATGGACGACATAAGTCCGAATTGTTGTTAAAATCATGCCAATAATCACCTTGAGGAGTTTGATCACACGTTTGACATTTGGCGGTATTGAAGGGAGAACAAATAATGGTGACAACTGGTGTTGTTTTGTGCTGGCTACCAAAAGCTGTAGTGATGTGCGGTTGGCGACGAGAAACATGAAATGGATATGTGGAGGGTCTGAAATTAACATATGTACATAAATATTTTGAAATTTTAAAAGAGATGGTACCGACAGGCTGCAAATCGCATATACATATATCAATTCATTTCTTTGGCGTGTAAATTGTGTCCACAAAAAGGTGCCGCATTTGCTCAAAATTAACCACAAATGCAGCAAAAGTCGGGCTGGCAAAATTCCTTGAATTAGGCTTCCAATTAGGTTCTTCCATCAAATTCAAGATTTAGCTCCAACGATAAAATCGGTTATCAAACAAAAGCCTTTTATGAGGATGTTGAGAAATCCTATTATTTGGAAACCCATGTAAAAATCGAAATATATATGAACATATATGATCATACATAGGCCGGTATGAGATCATACATGGGTATACATGATCATATACGTCCATGCATAGTTCAGTGTAGGATCATACGTGATCTCATATATTTCCATATATCTTCGGATCCGAAATTTGTGAGGGTATATGACCGTATTTGCTAATATATGATTATATATTGGCATATGAGCAATTGATTATATATGATCATATATGCTCATATATGACACCATATATGCTGATATATGAGACCATACATGCTTATATATGAGATCATATATGATCATACATTAGATTATATATGCTCATATATGATCATGTATGAGCATATACGATCATATATGATCATATACAAGCATATAATCGTATATAAGCATATATAAAAATATATGCTCATATATGATCATATGATCATACGTGAGCATGATACAAAGGTATATGATCATATATGAGAAAATGTATGGTCATATATACAACTCTACATGGATGATTATGTATTCACATATATGATCATATATAAACCTGCTCAAAAAAAAACTTTCTTTAATTCACAAAAATCACGCGTGTATTAGGCGGCTCAATAGATAATTTGAAAATTTGTAAAAAAAAATAAATTCTACGAATTTTTTTATATGCAGCCTGTCTTCCAGATTTAAACATTCTTGAACTTACCCTGGTGTTAAAAATTTTACTTTTTCAACCCTATCAGCTCCCACATTAAATGGTTTAATTGATTTTTTAAATGATTTTCTTATATCCACATCATACGTGCCCACACATGGATAAGTGGTAGTTTGAACTGGAGGTAGCCTTAATAATTTACTAGCAAATGCCGAATTACCCAAACGAGAGGCATACTATAATTTTGTTAAATTAATATTGAAATATTCCTTAGTTTAATGACTGACTGACCTTAATTTTTAAATGATCTCTTTCATCAACCCTGGCAGCCGGACCAGGACTAAGAAAAATATCACCTTGATGTTGACGCATAAAAGATGATACGCATGGTCCTCGCAAAGGTAGTGTTTCACGTTCTAAACTCGAGCCAAAAGCTACACGTGGTATTTCGGGTGGGTTAACCAAATAAACAAATCCTAGAAAAGTATTTGATTGAAAGACAGCCTTGCCAGCATTTAAAAAAATTCAAAAACAATGCTACCAACTTAAAAATTTTAAGCGGAGTGTTTTTTAAATAAAGTTGTATTATTTAAGGTTCATTCACAATTATGGAGTAGAGAATGGAGTGAACTAAAATAGTGACAGTATAATATAAAACAAAAAAAATTGTAAATGGAAAGGAGAAGGGAACGAAATCTACTCTGTAGAGTGGAGTACTCCATAGATGTGAATGGGCCTTTACTTCAGTTTAACCTTTAACTGTTGAGGTGGTGGTAAATTTTGCCCTCTCTTTGCTGGTTTATGTAATTACAAAAAATGCTTAGGAAATAATAATAATTTTATAATATTTAATTTTTTTAATAAAAAATGTATTATTTTTTAGCAAATAATTATGAAGAATTGTTTTTATTAATTTTTTTAGTAAAATTAAAAGGGGGTAAAATTTACCACCATTTCACTAACTGTGTTCAAAAATTTCACTTCCATAGTTAAAGGTTAATTATACACTACACCACTACATAGGACGGGTATAAAAAAATATTGAAACTAGATCAGTGTAACGTATTCTATTGTCTGCAGGTGTGACTTTAACTTTTTTTCCCCATTTTTATTTTTACTTCTTTCTTTAGCCCGTTGTCTTATAAGTTGACTTTCTTTACGCTGTTGTCGTAATTTATATCTTTCTTCTTGGGATAATTTTTTTAAAAACATTGTCAAACTTTTCACTTAAACTTATTGAATAAAACTAAATGCAATGCTTAAAATTATTTTACTGGTGGGTTAAATAAACTGTTAGCAAATCATAATTCTCTTTTTACTGCTATTCCACACAAAAATTTCAAATTATTTTACTACACAATTAATTTCCTGTTTTATATTGAACTTTTTCTATATTTTTTATTGAACTATTTCTATGGATATCACGCACTTATCAAAAATCACAATATGACACGCATCATTCATATTTAATAGGTCTTTGCCAATATTTTTTATTTTTTTTTTGTAAGTTGATGGTAAATCAATATATAAAAATTTAATATTAGGGATATATTGCAAGGGTTTTCCCAAAATTAAATAAGAAAGCGTAATGTTATATCGAAAAAAAAAATCTGGAAAGTGAAATTTCCTCTCACTCCAATTTTTATATTTTTCTTTAATACGATAAATTATGGTTTTTTGCTGTGGTGAAGCTGCAACTTGCTTATGTTGAATTAGGAGCTCCCTTTATTAGTTGGATGCACTTTACATTTAATTTGTAGACAAATCCAAGATTGTCTTAAAATTCTAGTGTGAAGTTGGCTGCAAGTGAACTGCTGCCAATCAAAAGGCAACAATGCTAACCTAGTGCTTTTCTTGCTAGATTTAACGCTTTTTTACAACTTATACATAACCCGCATAAATAATATAAATTTCAACTAATTTTAAAATTTTTATGCTAAAAAAAATAATTTTTATTGTATTTTACTCAAATTTACATAACAATTTTTTTTAAATTGCTTTCATAAGTAATTTTTTATTTAAAATTTGTATTAAAAATATTAAAATAAAAGTGAGAAATCAAATTCTGTTTTAAGTACCTTTTATTTTAGTTCAAAAGTTAGTTTAAAAAGTTTGTACACTCAGAAAAAAAGTTAGTAGAAGAATTTGTAAACGATTTTCAATCCCACTTTACTATTTTTGTACTGATTTTTAGTAAAAAAAATTACAATTTAGCAAATCTTTTTGCTATTTACATTTTACAAATTACAGAGTTTTTACAGAATATTTACAAATTTTTGTTTCTAATTTTAGAAATCATTTTACAAATTTTTGAATACCAATTTGCGAAAACTACAAAAAAAATAACTAATTTTAAATAAGTAGATATTGAAGCAAATGTTATTTCAATTAAAACTTACATCTACAAACTTAAATTGCCTTAAAATGTTACATAGTTTAAAAAAAGTGGATCGGAAGTGAAGATACCCCCTCATGTCTAAAAACAGGACATGGACTTAAAATAGCATTAAAAAGTTTTTTTAGTTCTAAAAATCAGCTCTAAAAACAATTAAAATTTTACCTTAAAAGTAAAAAAAAATTGCCTAAAATATTTTTCAAAACAGAAATTACCAAATAAAAATAAATTTTTAAATTACAACAAATTTTTAAGCCATTAATTAATTTTTTTTTAAATTTGTCTAAAATATTTTTTGGAAAAAATAGATAAAATAAAAAAATTTTTATGATCGATAAAAAAAATTTATTTGAAATTTTATACTAATATTAATAATGTTTAGTAAATTTTTTTTTGCTGATTTTAGCAAACATATTTTAAATTCCACTTTACAAAAAGTTTACTAAAATTTAGTAGCCGCAGCTAATTTTTTCCACAAATTTTATTGTACTACCCCTCAGCAGACATGTGTTGCTAAGATTAGCAAAACAAATACCGCTGGACTCAAATTAGCAAAATTTCCCGTAATAACAGCAAAATTTTCAATTGTTATTACAGACTTTTTTTTGATGAGTGTATTTAGATTAAATTTATTATCCAGCGATTTTTTAAAGTCGTTTTTCTCCAAAAATGTTGCCATCATATTTAAAAGGTCAAAAAGGAATTAATTCCCTTATTCCTATTTTTTTAAACGGAATTTGATATTTTGGAATTGAATAAACTAATTTTTAACAGTTTCATAGCAAAGTTTAGTTGAAAAAGTTTATATTTAGATTAAATTTATTATGTAGCGCTTTTTAACGATTAAGGGCTGACTGCGCGTTTTTTTCCAAAAATTTTGCCATCACATTTAAAAGGTTCTAAAAAGCAATTAATTCCCTTAATTCCTATTTTTTACTGGAATTTATATTTTAAAATATATTATCTGAGCAAATTTAGGGAATTGAATAAATTAATTTTCTTTCATAGAATTTAATGAATTCCATCAGCAAAGAATACATTAAAAAATATAGTATTATTAAATTGTTGGTCAACAAATTAATTCAATGCTGAATGAATTCCTACCAAATTTATTCAATTGTATATTTAATTCACTAAATTAATTAAAGTTTTAATTCCCCCTTGAAATTAACTCTTTCCTTTTATTTTTTAAATTTAAGTTTTTTACTGAATGCCCTGAGGAACTTAAAGGTCGACTACCCCTGTCTTTTATTCTTGGTATTAGTAATACGATCTGTCAAATCTGTCTAATTCTCTTTTGACAATGGCAATTCTCACAATTAATTCCCTGAGCATAAGTTGAATTATATAGATTTTAATCAATTCCTTACTGAATGATTTTTTCAATTTTAAAGCTTTATGTTTTGATTAGGAAATTCATTAATGAATTATTAAATTCATTAATGATAATTAATGAATTAATTCCTTGAATACAAATATTTAATCCAATTTTTAAGGAATTCTTTTCTTAAAGAATTAATTGTTGCAAGCTATGATTTTGGTACACACCAGAGAACTGCAAAATTAACTTTTTTCTTGATTTAATCATACACAAAAATTCTTGTTCACATTTAATAATTCAACAAAATTCACTGTAGAATAAAATCAGCATCATGTTACTGAACGCGTAATTCGGATCAGTTTGAATCATATGTCGATTATGTTTACTGCAAATTTAATCACTCAACAAAAAGTCAGCGTTGAATAAATCAGAAAAAACAACAAACAACGCGTATGAGTGTATTCATAATTAAAACAAAATAGAAACACATTTCATTAATGATATTGTTTACATTAAGGTGGGACTTAAATTCGCTTTTTTAGAATTTTTATGAGTAATAAAAATATTTTTCTTTGTGAAATATAAATATTTTTTTGGAAAAAAAAATTAGGTCGATATCTCAGGCTTGCCTAATCCGGAAAAATTTAAATATTGTCTAAATTTTTTTCATCAATTTTGATTGGAAAATTAGGCAATATTTAACGTTAATTGGATTGGGCGAGCCTTTTTGGTATTCCTGAAATGTGTTTCTACAAAACCACCACCTTTTTATAGATAAGAAACTACATATTTTGTTTTAATTATGATTACACTCATACACGTTGTTTTTTGTTTTTTATGATTTATTCTACATCAAAATAATTATTGTTGACTCGAATGAACCGAATAAAATCAATGGTTTAACAACGACCGTGATCATAAATCAGTGACAAAACAATTTGCACGTCGTTTGATTGATTTAAAATCATCAACAAAGGAGTATATTAAGCGTTTGAACGCAAACACATATTTATTCTTGTGTTGATTGCGTATGAACGTTTTGCAATCAGCAAATGCAGTTCTCTGGTACACACATAAAGCTAAAACCAGGTAAGTCAGTGTTTTAGCGACAGTTTGTCGATAAAGCAGGTTTTTATTGTTGCTTTTAAGCAATTCAAGACCCGATTAATTTTGATAGAAGAGCGATATGAATATGCAATAAAAAGCATGTTATAGTTTGAAGTCTTGGCTATACAAATAAGTTAAAAACTTAAAAAAATTATTGTTCCAAGGTTATTATATTAACTTTTTACAAATAAATTTTTGACATTTTTTTTATAGTACTTTTTTGAAATATTATTTAAATATAAAAAGAAGAGAGGTATTATAAAAGTAATATGTTGTTTTGGTTAAGGACATCTAGAAAATTATTTTAGGTGAAAAGAAATTTATTGTGCTGTATCTACTTTTCCTGTACTAGATCTGATCAAGAAGTTTCCGAATTTAAAAAAACTTTAATAAGCAATTTCCCCATTTTCTTTTTAAATATAAATAATGAGCTATATGCTCTCTACAAGTGAAAAGGTTACAATCAGGGATGGAAAATATGTTTTCTGTTATTGTACCAACCAGACAAACAAATTGTACTTTTTCGATCCTCACGGTAACAAAGTTTTTTCCGCTTTTTTAACAATTTTATCGTATTGAGTCAGATTTTCTTAGACACTAAAAAGACTTCAAAAAATTTAAATTGACCGGGTGAAACAAAATTTTTCGTTAATTTTATGTAGTCGTATAATTCCCACAAAACTTTGTAAAATTTTACTCTTTTTTTCTGGTTGTCCGCCTCCCTTGGAGGGCAATTTAACCTTTTCAGGATTTGCTATTTAAAAATTTAATAGCTTTTTAATACACTTTTTTCTTATTTTTTTTTTTTGTTTTTTTTTGTTTTGAGAGGTAATTTAAAATCAGCTGTTTAATGTTGCCACTTCCGAATATTTTAGTACAATGTGTATGGAAACATTTGGTACATTTGATGTGACACCAATTTAGAGCCGGTTCAACTTAAAAATGACTTTATTTTTTACTATAGTAGCTGAATAAATAAAAACAGATTTTTAATTTAAAGTTGCTTTTAAAAAAAGTCGACTTTATGTTATGTTGTTTTATCAAGTTATAAATTGAAAATTTGAAAAAATTTTAAATTGTACTAAAGGAGCCGCGGTAGTACGACGGTACCAACCAAGGTAAAAATGTACCAAAAAAAGTACAATTGTACCATGTTTTCCCATCCCTGGTTACAATAGAGCAGCCAGAATTGCCATATTAAAATTTTTAAAATATCTAAAAAAAAATAGAATTTTAAAAAAATTCTCAAAAATAATAGAACTTTAAAAAAATTCTCAAAAATCGTAGGAGGCAGACAGATAAAATCTGGTACATTAGTTTAATAGTATTTTGTATAAGCAATAAAAAAGAATCTAAATTTTGACAAAATCTTAACCCGTTGAGTGTTCACGAAGCATCAAAATTTTAATTTTATTGGTTTATACCACCACTAGAGGGTGCGATAAAAGTACAAATACTCTCACGCGATCGATGAGCGGTATAAAATGGGTTAAATAGTTAAATAGTTTTCGCAAAATTCAAGAAAAAAGTTGGACAGAATTGCCACTGTTCACTGACACTTTGACTTTAGAGTAAAAAAATAAGTTTAAAGAGATGCCATCAGGCGCAGTGGGGCAACAAAATTTAGTGCTTACTCGTATTACAAAGGTTCGCTAACAGACCCCACATTGAGAGACTCCACATGAGAAAATTGAGTAAATTTTCCCGATTTCAAATGTTTCCCCTTACTGCACAAATTTGAAAAAAAAAATTAAATCCGATTTTTAAGCCCTTTGGACTTGCAAAAAAAAAATCAATTGGTCTTGCCAAGAAAACCAACTGGAATTCCAAAAAAAAAAAAGATTATTAGAAAAATACCGATCCCTTGTGATCCGCACTTATAAAAACCAAGAGAATGATTTTAGCTGCATGAAAGACATCGTTGGGCTGTGCTTTTACAATCTGGTTTGGACTTAAGTATTAAGTACCACAATTGTATACAAATCGAATACAAATTTTGGTAATGACCGTTTTGACAAAAAAATTCTTTAAAAGTCATTTATTAAGCTTACCTTCCATATTATTTTTTAAGTATTTTAAGAAAAAAAACTTATTATAGCAAAAATCCTTTTAAACCATTAAAGACCTTTAAAAAATATGTATGAATCTGCTAAAATTTATTACTAAAATGATAAAATTTGTATATTTTTTACTTTTTTAATTACTTTTTTTTCCCCCAATGACAAATATGTACATGAACAAAAATATTCTCAAGAAACTTAATAAAAATTTTGTAAACAACTTTAACCAACTTTTTGACTTGCATGTAATATTAAATAATACCGCGTTATTTATGTTATTTTTAAAGAATATTTACTTGGAAAACAGTAGCGTTTCCTGGTGAAAGGTGATGGAAGATAAAAAAAAAGCTTCAAATGAAGCAAAACTGCAATAGAGCGTAATGATAAATCTTGGACAGGTTTTGCCTGCCATCTGATGGAGAGTTGGCGAAATTATTGAATCTATTCTATTTTATGTTATTTTAATGACAAAATTACTTCCTAACAGTTTAAAAACTCACTACTCACACGCAAAGATTTGTAACGCCGCTGTTCTTATAACGATGGTACTCACAGTTCATACTACAATATTTTAAGTAGTAAATTAACATTTATCATAAATTTGATAACTTTCTATTGGTGTAACTATAAAAATTATTTTATTTGTCTAATACTGTAAATTTTATTCATGTTTGTCTAAAGTTTAAACAAAATAAACTCACTGTTGACCGCACTGCGACAGTTTATCGATTTAGCAGGTTTTTTTATACATATATTTTTTAGAAAAACTAGCGCAATTTTTTCGAATAACAATCTCCCTGCGGCGCTTTTACATCAAAAATGTATTTTGTTTCATGATCAATAATATGTGGCTCCGTCTCGATCCATTTAAGAATCATTTGAGGAAATTTCGCAAAAAAAATTTTTAATTTTTTAAAATAAATCGCGCGGTTTAAAATAAATCGCGCCGAAAGCCGAAAATTAGATAAAAGCACTTCCAACAGGGCTATAGTTTGTCGATAAAGCGGTTTTTTTAATTTATTAAATAAACAAAAGCTGTTTTCAAACAAACATCAAAAAATAAATTTTTAAAATTCAAGAGTAAAACTTGACAGGACTGCCACTGTTAACTGGACCTAGAATGTCTCTCACGTTCTATTAGTTTTTATAAGTATAAATTACGAAAGGATCGTTTGAATTTATTTTTTTTATCGAGCATCAAAATTCTTTTATTTTATTTATTTTTTTTTTCAAAAAATATTGTATAAAAAATTAAAACATAAATCTTTTTTTGAAAAAATAAATAAAATAAAAAGATTTGATGTTCGACAGAAAAAATTAATTTCAAATTTTGTACTAATATTAATAATATATAGTATTTTTTTTTGCTGATTTTAGCAAACATATTTTAAATTCTACTTTACAAAAAGTATACTAAAATTTAGTAGCGGCTACTAATTTTTCTACTAATTTCATTGTACTACACGTCAGCAGACAGGTGTTGCTAAGATTAGCTAAAAATACCGCTGCACTCAAATTAACAAAATTTCCCGTAGCAAAATTTTCTGTTGCTATTACAGACTTTTTTGATGAGTGTATATTATATATATTTTCTTGTATTTATGAGTTATTTATTTTGTGAAAAATTGTTGGTTTAAAAACCGGTGGGAAAGTACCCGAAAATGGAAATATTTGCAGTAATTCTCTAGAATAAATTATTAATAAAATTATTAATAAAAAAAATTAGAATAAAAAGTTCGAAAAGTGAATAAATAACCCCTTTTTTGCAAAAAAAAAAAATACTATTTTCAAAACACATTAAAAAGTTTTGATTTAAAAATATAATCATTATGATATTCGTTCTTGTTTAGGAAAAAAAAGTTATAATATTTTATTTTTATAACGAAAACCTTATTGGCCAAAAACCCAAAAAAAAAAATCGAGGATAAAAATTAAGATTTTGAAATTTAAATATTTTTAAACTATAAGATTTAATATGCTACTAAAAGAATATGTTAAAGTTATATAAAGCTTTTAAACATCCAAGAGGATTTGAAACAGGGTGCACATCCTTTTCTAAAAGTTCAGATTCTTGTCTTTATCGATTGTATCAGTAATTTAGAAGTTCCATTGCTATAAACACTATGTGACCAATTTTAATTTTTTATTTTTTTTTTAATTTTTACACGAATTGCGAATTATTTGAAAATAGATATTTTATTTGAATTGAAAAAATTTATATTAAAAAATAAAAAATTTTTAAAAAAAATCCAGGTCATAATTTTTAAAATCCCGAATACCGGGATTTAAAAAAAAACAGTATAGCATTTTTGAATTTATGTGGCATCCCTATAATGGCACCATATTTTTGCTCTCAAAGAAATGTTTTTAGAATAGAAAATAATTATAACATAGATAATAAAAATTTACCTTTTTTAAATTTCCATTTTCCTCTTAGGTTTCATGTACATTTATTACATATTTTTCACACATATTTTTTTTTATACATTTATTACATATTTTTACATATTTCTTTTCTTTTTTTAATTTTAATTAAGATTTAAAATGACAACCTATTATTGGACCAAATATATTTTGGCCATCTTTAACACATATAATATCGCGTGTTGCTTCAAACGAACAAAAAACCAATAACAAAATACATACAACACAACAAAATACATGCAGTTACTTATTCGGCTCGCGACCACAACTTGCGGAAACATCGACTAACCCAAACAACGGCAAGTATACAATATTTTTTTTATGAAACGAATTAAGAGAACAAAACGAAATTAAACCAACGAACCGGCCCGCAGTCGCAAATTATTTATTATTATTGAAATTTAAACACTTTTTCAAAGAATTAAAAGATTTTTTCTGATATAAAACTATTAAGCGACATTTAATTTATAAAAATATTTAAATATTCTTTATTATTTTCACAAAATCTTTTGATTTAGTTAAAGATTTACGCCGACCGAACATCTGTTTTATATAGAAGCTGCGAGAAAACTGATATATGCAATGAAAAATAATAGTCGTTATGTGCTAAATGAGCTTTACGGCGAAAGCTAAAGTGTACAAAATGACTGTTAATGCATTAAAAGTGTGTATGGGCGCATGTGTTAGTGTATGCGTAATTGGCTTAACATTCGTATTGAGAGTACTAGTAAATACACAAACAACACTATATCATATTTTTTATGAAGCGAATTAGAGGAAATAAAACCAACGAATTGGCTCACAGTCGGAAATTATTTACTATTGAATTTTTTAAACACTTTTTGTAAAGATTTAAAAGTTTTTTTTTGTTATAAAACTATTAAGAGACATTTAATTTATATTTTTGTATAAAAATATTTTCATTTTCTTTATTATTTTCACAAAAACTTTTGATTTAGTTAAAGATTACGTTGACCGGACAACTGTTGTGTATGGAAGTTTCGAGAAAACTGAAATATGCAATCAAAGGAAACATAATAGTTACTAAGTGCTAAATTTGTTGTTGTAAAGCTTTACGGCAAAGTGGCAAAATGACTGTTAATGTATAAAAAGTGTGTATGGACGCATGTTAGTGTATGCGTAACTGGCTAAACATTGTACTGAGAACTGATAGAGTTTACTATTTAACCATTTTAATTTTAAAATCGTCGATATAATTTGTAATAGAAATATTTGGAAATTAGAAATACAAATTCGAAAAAAATTCTATAGGAAATAATTATATGGTATAAAATGGCTTAAAGTTAAGAATAACATAAAATTTAAAAAGTGATGACAATTTTTAATAAACTGACTTTATTGAAAGACCGATTTAAAGTCTTAAAAATTGTTTCTGTTGGAAATCCTGACAACTGTAAAAAAAACTGTAAAAAAAGAGGAAAAATAGTTCAGTACAATAAATTTTTGCCTAAAAACCTTTATTTTTAAAGGAACAACAATATATTACAAAACAAATTAAGCTATACAAAGCGAGATTTTTTATAAAAAATCTACGAAATCATAAAAAAACTCTTTAAATCTGAAAATATTCGATCAAATTCAAAGTCACTAACAAGTTCCATAACAAAAGACTTGAAATTATTTAAGGATCCTGTGAAAAAAAGGAAAACTTTAAAATATTCTTTTAAATCGTTTGAATATTTTCTCTGACTTCTCTTTAACTTAAAAAAATAGACTTTCTGATTACCAGGGCAGAGTTTTTCATACAATTGCAAGTTTGTAGTCAATAAAGCAAAAACGATTTGCAACAAAATTCCATCGAAGGTGGATATTTAATGCATATTATTGCATTTTTTTCATTTTATTACATATTTTTGCATATTTTGTGTTAATTAAAAATAAACTTAAGGAAGAATTTGTAAAACTTAATATAGCACGTACTAAAAGGAGGGAGAATCAATCTGTTGGAGAATTATATTAGATTTAATTTTTAAACAAACGCACTCGTGTAATAAATATGATTTATAAAAATCTGAAAAATTTTAACTAAACATTTTTTGCTTTTTAGTGCGTATTTTTAATTTTATTGCTGCATATTTTCGATTTTTTAGTGCATGCAAGTCGCTGCCTACCAGAGCACACAAAAAAATTTAAATATTTTGTTTGGAGAATGAAAAACTTATTGGCAAAAAACCAAAAAAAATCAAGGAAAAAATATTGAGATTTTTATAATCTGATTTAAATATTTTTCTAACCTTAAGAACTACTATGATTATTTTAAAAAAATATTTGTTCTTTATGTCGTAACAAAAGAAGTCTCAAATAAGCCAAATAGATCAAAATATTTAAGAGTGATATGACAACCAAAATTGTAAAGTTTAATACCCTGTAGCACAACCTGTATTAATTTCTAAAGCATTAGAATCTCCTCTTTAATTTTTGTGAAAATAATTTCTCCATTAAATCATTATTTAAGAAGATCTTTTAAAAATTCTGTGTGGCCGATATTTATTTTTGTATTTTTTTCTGATTTTTCCTACTAATTTCGAATTATTTAAAAATGTATTTTAATTGAAATAATTTATATTAAAAATAAAAAATGTATGAAAAAAAATCCCGAAAATACCAGGTCATAATTTTTAAAATCACGGGATTTGCAAACAATCAGTATTGTATTTTTGGCATCCCTATTATTGCATCATATTTTTGTTCTCAAACAAATGTTTTTGGAATAACGAATAATAACAAGATAGATAATAAAAATTTACCTTTTTAAATTTCCATTTTCCTTTTAGGTTCTATGTGCATTTAAGACATATTTTTAACACATAATTATTTTTATACATTTATTACATATTTTTATATATTTATTTTCTTTTTTTTTAATTAAGATTTAATATGAAAACCTATTATTGGACCAAACATATTTTGGCCATCTTTAACACATATAATATCGTGTGTTACTTCAAACGAACAAAAAACCAATAACAAAATACATGCAATACAACAAAATACATGCAATACAACAAAATACATCCAGTTACTTATTCGGCTCGCGACCACAACTTGCGGAAACATCGACTAACACAAACAACAACATGCGTACAATACTTTTTTATGAAACGAATTAAGAGAACAAACCGAAATAAAACCAACGAACCGGCCCGCAGTCGCAAATTATTTATGATTGAATTTTAAAAAACTTTTACAAAGAATTATATGATTTTTTTCTGATATAAAACTATTAAACGACATTTAATTTTTATTTTTCTATAAAAATATTTTAATTTTCTTTATTATTTTCACAAAAACTTTCGATTTAGTTAACAATTACGCCAACCGGACATCTGTTTTGTATGGAAGCTGCGAGAAAACTGAAATATGCAATGAAAAATAATAGTCGTTATGTGATAAATGAGCTTTACGGCGAAAGCTAAAGTGTACAAAATGACTGTTAATGCATTAAAAGTGTGTATGGGCGCATGTGTTAGTGTATGCGTAATTGGCTTAATATTCGTATTGAGAGTATTAGTAAATACACAAACAACACTATATCATATTTTTTATGCAGCGAATTAGAGGAAATAAAACCAACGAATCGGCCCGCAGTCGCAAATTATTTTGTATTGAATTTTATACACTTTTTACAAAGAATTAAAGATTTTTTTTGAAATAAAACTATTAAGCGACATTTAATTTTTATTTTTGTATAAAAATATTTTAATTTTCTTTATTATTTTCACAAAAACTTTTGATTTAGTTAACGATTACGTTGACCGAACAACTGTTGTGTATGGAAGTTTCGAGAAGACTGATATATGCAATCAAAGGGAACATAATAGTTATTGAGTGCTAAATGAGTTGCTGTAAAGCTTTACGGTAAAATTCGTCTAAAAATTGCGAGTGAACTCAAATAGGCAAAATAGGATAAATCAGGTATCGTAAATGAGTTTGTTGCAATTAAAGCTTTACCAGAAAAGATATCAAAACTGCAAAACTACCCTGTAGTGGGAGCTTAAATGTAATATTATATGAGCAATTATTTTAAGCTTTAAGAATGAGAAGATTGGTACTATATTACTCTTTGTGGTACTATTAGAACCTCAAAATTACTATGGTAATCCTATGACTACTTTGGTACTGTTTTCAAAATTTCATGTATCTTGAGTTTCTTTGTTTTTTTTTTAATTTTCCATTCAATCTATATTTTTTAATAGAAAATTAGTTTCAAATATTTAAACTATTAAGTTCTAAAAACTCATTATTAAAATATCTATACAACAAATATTAAAAATTAGGCAAAGTTAAGAAAAAAATAATAAAATGACAAAATTGATAATTTTGCAAAATTTTTGACGTTTTAAAATCGGATATACAAAACCCAAATTCATTAAGGAAAAAAACCAAATTAAATTAATAACAAATCGATAGAAATTACAAATTTGTCAATCAAATGAATTCAATAATTGAATAAATCAAATAAATTGATTAAATCCCTTCAAGAGAATTCGATCGAGAAGTAAACTAGGAGTGATTCGTGGTTCTTTGAATCAGTATTTTTAAATAAATAAGTACATATCGATTGCTTAATGTAGAAAGACCCTACCTCGATTTTTTATTTGTTTAAAAAATTTCCTTGACTACAATATTTAAGACTTAAAGGCCAATTTTATTTTCAAAGTTTTTAATATTTTATTATTTTATTTTTTATTAATTCATCTCTTGAAAAATTAAAAATCGAGTTAAGGCATTTCTGCATTAAGCCACAGATATAAAGCTTTAGAAATTTTTATTTTGTTTGTCCGATTTATCATACTGTTTATGAATAATTTCAATTTATATGTTTTTAAAATTCAGTCCCTCTCGACATCCTTTCGATTGTACCATACTTTCTATTACTGACGGCTTGTTCAGAGATAGAGACTCACGGTTCTTTAAAAAAAATATATATTTATCTGTTCTATTGAAAAAACACATTCTTATCTATTTTTGATTAAAAAAAATCAAATATAAAAAAAAATTTTGTTTTGAAAAATTTTCATGATCTTGAACCAGGCTAAAGTACATGTCATAGAAAAAATTTATATTCATACAATTTTTCCATTTAAAAACTTTAAACTATAAACTGCAAAATTTGATTATAATGTGTACAAATAAGGGGATTTTTTATTTAAATTTCAAATGTATTTATTGGTTAAAAATGTACTGCGGTACTTTTGCAGGTACAAAAAATGTACTTAATAAAGTACTGAATTTTCCAAACCTGAGCATGAATAAAGAATTAAGATCAAAAATTAGATTAATAATTAAAATTTACCTTCTTTAATTTCATTTTCCTCGATACTTTTATAATATTTTTTTAAATTTCTTATACATTTAACACATATTTTTATATATTTATTTTTTTTTTAATTTGGATTTAATATGGCGACATAGTATTTGACTATACATACTGTAGCCATCTTTTACAAAAACAACATTTACAAGAACAACATTAACACAAAGAACACGCTGTCATATTTCTTATGAAGAAAATTCCAGAACAAAATGAAATAAAACCAACGACTCGGCCCGAAGTTGCAAATTATTATTGAATTTTAAGCAATTTTACAAAGAATTAAAGATTTTTTTTGATATAAAAATATTAAGCGACATTTAATTTATATTTTTCTATAAAAATATTTAAATTTTCTTTATTATTTTCACACAAAAACTTTTGATTTAGTTAAAGATCTCGTCGGCCGGCCATCTGTTTTGTCTAAAAGTTGCGAGTGAACTAAAAGAAGGAAAAAAGGAAAAATAAGGCATCGTGTGTTAAATGGGTTTGTTGCAATTAAAGCTTTTCGAGAGAAGACATCAAAACTGCAAAACTACCCGGTAGTGGGCGCTTAAATGTAATATCTTATATAGCTTATAAAACTCTATACGAATATTTAGCCAATTACGCATACACTAACACATGCGCCCATGCCATTTTGTAACTTTAGCTTTCGCCGTAAAGCTTTACAGCAACTCATTTAGCAGATTATAACTTTTATTTTTCATTGCATATTTCAGTTTTCTCGCAGCTTTCATATAAAACAGATGTTCGGTCGGCGTAAATCTTTAACTAAATCAAAAGTTTTTGTGAAAATAATAAAGAAAATTAAAATATTTTTATACAAAAATATAAATTAAATGTCGCTTAATAGTTTTATATTAGAAAAAATCCTTTAATTCTTTGTAAAAGTGTTTAAAATTCAATAATAATAAATAATTTGAGACTGCGGGCCGGTTCGTTGGTTTTATTTCGTTTTGTTCTCTTAATTCGTTTCATAAAAAAGTATTGTACGCATGTTGTTGTTTGTGTTAGTCGATGTTTCCGCAAGTTGTGGTCGCGAGCCGAATAAGTAACTGCATATATTTTGTTGTATTGCATGTATTTTGTTATTGGTTTTTTGTTCGTTTGAAACAACACGCGATATTATGTGTTAAAGATGGCCAAAATATATTTGGTCCAATAATAGGTTGTCATTTTAAATCTCAATTAAAATTAAAAAAAAGAAAAGAAATATATAAAAATATGTGCTAAATGTATAAAAAAAATATGTATGTGTGAAAAATATGTAATAAATGTACATAAAAAATAAGAGGAAAATGGAAATTTAAAAAAGGTAAATTTTTATTATCTATCTTATTATTATTCGTTATTCCAAAAACATTTATTTGAGAACAAAAATATGATGCAATAATAGGGATGCCAAAAATACAATACTGATTGTTTGCAAATCCCGGGATTTAAAAATTATGACCTGGTATTTTCGGGATTTTTTCATAAATTTTTATTTTTAATATAAATTATTTCAATTAAAATAAAACATACAATTTTAAATAATTCGAAATTAGTATGAAAAATCAGAAAAAAAATACGAAAAAAATTAATATCGGCCACACAGAATTTTTAAAAGATCTTCTTAAATAATGATTTAATTGAAGAATTATTTTAACAAAAATTAAAGAGGAGATTCTAATGCTTTAGAATATTATTTCTATAGTCTCGAGGTTTTAATACAGGTTGTGCTAGAGGGTATTAAATATTATTATTTTGGATGTCGTGATGTCGTATCACTTTAAAATATTTTGATTTATTTGGCTTATATGAGACTTTTTATATTACGACATAAAGAACAAATGTTTTTTTTTAAAGAATCATAGTAGTTCTTAAAGTTGGAAAAATATTTAAATTAGATTATAAAAATCTCAATATTTTTACCTTGATTTTTTTAGTTTTTTGCCAATAAGTTTTTCATTCACCAAACAAAATATTTAAAATTTTTTGTGTGCTCTGGTAGGCAGCGACTTGCATGCACTAAAAAATCAATAATATGCCCGTAAAATATGCAGCAATAAAATTAAAAATACGCACTATAAATCAATAAATGTTAAGTTCAAATTTTTCTGATTTTTAAAAATTATATTTATTACACGAGTGCGTTTGTTTAAAAATTAAATCTAATATAATTCTCCAACAGATTGCTTCTTCTTCCTTTTAGTACGTGCCAAATTCTTCCTTAAGTTTATTTTTAATTAACACAAAATTTTAATTTAAAGAAAATATGCAAAAATTTGTAATAAAATGCAAAAATACAATAATAATATGCATCAAATATCCACCTAAAAAATTTACAAAAATATGTAACAACAATTCGATGGCATTTTGTTGCAAATCCTTTTTGCTTTATTGACTATAAACTTGCATTTGCATGAAAGACTCTGCCCTGGTAATCGAAAGTCTATTTTTTATTTAAGTTAAAATACATGTCAGAGAAAATATTCAAACGATTTAAAAGAATATTTTAATGTTTTCCTTTTTTCCCACAGCATCCTTAAAACAATTTCAAGTATTTTGTTATGAAACTTATTAGTGATTTTAAATTTGATTGAATATTTTCAGTTGCTCATTGTTCTTAGATTTAAAGAGTTTTTTTTCGCAGATTTTTTATAAAAAATCTCGCTTTGCATAGTTTACTTTGTTTCGTAATAATTTGTAGTTCTTTTAAAAAGAAAAGTTGTCAGACAAACAATTATTGTACTGAAATATTTCCTCTTTTTTTTATACTTTTTCTCTTGTTTGAATATTTTGTAGTTTTTTTACAGTTGTCTGGATTTCCAACACAAAAAAAATTTAAATTTTTGCAAAAATTAGCAGATTGAAGTTTATTTATTGAAGGAACTTTCAACTTCTTAACTAAAAAGCCCTTTAATTAAGTTAGTACTTTAAGGTCTTTCAATAAAATCGGTTCATTAAAAATTGTCATAACTTTTTAAATTTTATGTTATTTTTAACTTTAAGCCATTTTATACCATATAATTATTTCCTATATAATTTTTTTCGAATTAGTATTTTTCATTTCCAAATATTTCTATTACAAATTATATCGACGATTTTAAATTCAAAATGGTTAAATAGTAAACTCTATCAGTTCTCAGTACCAATGTTTAGCCAGTTACGCATACACTAACATGCGCCCATACACACATTTTATACATTAACAGTCATTTTGCCACTTTGCCGTAAAGCTTTACAACAACTCATTTGGCACTTAGTAACTATTATGTTTCCTTTGATTGCATATTTCAGTTTTCTCGAAACTTCCATACACACCAGTTGTCCGGTCGGCGTAAATCTTTAACTAAATCAAAAGTTTTTGTGAAAATAATGAAGAAAATTTAAATATCCTTATACAAAAATATAAATTAAATGTCGCTTAATAGTTTTATATAAAAAAAATCTTTAATTCTTTGCAAAAAGTTTTTAAAATTCATAAATAATTTGCAACTTCAGGCCGAGTCGTTGGTTTTATTTCATTTTATTCTGGAAATCTCTTCATAAAAAATATGATAGCGTGTTGTTTGTGTGAATGTTGTTTTTGTAAATGTTGTATTTGTAAAAGAAGGCCGCAATATGTATGGTCAAATAATAGGTCCAATATTAAATTTAAATAAAACTGCAAAAAAAATTAATTTATAAAAATATGTGTTAAATGTATAAAAAATAAAAAAAAAATAATTATAAAACCATCGAGGAAAAGGAAATTTAAGAAGGTAAATTTTAATTATTAATCTAAATTTTGTTCTTTATTCTAAAAGCTTTTGTTTGAGAGAAAAAGCTTTAGCTGGTAAATATCATGATCAGGTTTGGATAATTCAGTACTTTTTTTACCTACAAAAGTACCGCAGTATATTTTTAGTCAATAAATATATTTGTAGTTCAAATGCAAGAATCCTCTTGTTTTTACTCATTATAATCAAATTTTGGAGTATAAAGGAAATAGATTTAAAATGGCTTAAAGTTTATAGTTTTTTAATGGAAAAATTTTATGAATATAATTTTTTCTATGACATGAATTTGAGTCTGTTTTAAGATTATGAAAACTTTTCAAAACAAAATTTTGTATTTTATTCTGAATTTTTTTTTAATCAAAAATAGATAAGAATCTGTGTTTTCCAATAGAACAAAAAAAATTTTTAAAAATAGTTCCATTAGTCTCAGTAGGAACAATTTCAAAATTTAATATTTCTATCTCTGAACATGCTGCCAATAATTGTAAATATGGTACAATCGAAAGGATGTCGAGAGGGACTGAATTTTAAAAATAAATTTTTTTAAATTATTAATATAAAACATATAAATTGAAATTATTCACAAACAGTATGATAAAGCGGACAAACAAAATAAAAATTTCTAAAGCTTTATATCTGTGGCTTAATGCAGAAATACCTTAACTCGATTTTTAATTTTTTAAGAGATGAATAAATAAAATACTAAAATATTAAAAACTTTGAATTTAAGATTTTCTTGAATGTAATTTTTTCATTTAAGTCTTAAATATTTCTTCTGGATTTTACGCTTAAATCTAAACAAATCAAAAACCGACTTAGGGCCTTTCTACATTATGCAATCGATATGTACATATGTATTAAAAAATACTGCTTAAAAGAACCACTAACCACTCTATGGAATTCTATTCTCGAAAGTAATTAAAAAATTTTCAAAGGTGCTTTTTTTGAGCGTGATCATAACTATTCCCAAATTACCCCAAGTTTCCCTATAAATTAACAAATTCAATCAAATTCACTTGAAGGGATTTAATCAATTTATTTGATTTATTCAATCATTGAATTCATTTATGTCGTCATTCATTTGATTGGCAAATTTGGAATTTCTATCGATTTGTTATTAATTCAATTTGGTTTTATTCCACTAATGAATTTGGGTTTATTCAATTTTAAAATATGCAAAATTAGCAATTTTGTTATTTTATAACTTATTTCTTAACTTCGCATAATTTTTAATATTTGTTGTATAGATATTTTAATACTAAGTTTTTAACATTTAATAATTTAAATATTTGAAACTCATTTAAAAAATAGTTTGACAAAAAAAACTCAAAAAATATGAAAATTTGAAAATATTACCAAAGGAGTCATAGGAGTACCATAGTAATTTTGAGGTTTCAACAGTACCACAAAAAGTACTATAATACCAACTTTTTCATTCTGAAAGCTAACAAGAATTGCTCATATAACATTACATATGAGCGCCCACTACCGAGTAGTTTTGCAGTTTTGATATCTTCTCTGGTAAAGCTTTAATTGCAACAAACTCATTTACGATACCTTATTTATCCTATTTTGCCTATTTTAGTTCACTAGCAATTTTTAGACGAATTTTGCCGTAAAGCTTTACAGCAACTCATTTAGCACTCAATAAATATTTTTATGTTTCCTTTGTTTGCATATTTCAGTTTTCTCGAAACTTCCAAAGACAACAGTTGTCCGGTCGGCATAATGTTTAACTAAATCAAAAGTTTTTGTGAAAATAATAAAGAAAATTTTAATATTTTTATGGAAAAATAAATATATAGTGTTGTTTGTGTATTTACTAGTACTCTCAATACGAATGTTAAGCCAATTACGCATACATGCGCCCATACACACTTTTAATGCATTAACAGTCATTTTGTCACTTTACCTTTCGCCGTAAAGCTTTACAGCAACTCATTTAGCACATAACGACTATTATTTTTCATTGCATATTTCAGTTTTCTCGCAGCTTCCATATAAAACAGATGTTCGGTCGGCGTAAATCTTTAACTAAATCAAAAGTTTTTGTGAAAATAATAAAGAAAATTAAAATGTTTTTATAGAAAAATATAAATTAAATGTCGCTTAATAGTTTTATATCAGAAAAAATACTTTAATTCTTTGTAAAAGTGTTTAAAATTCAATCATAAATAATTTGCGACTGCGGGCCGGTTCGTTGGTTTTATTTCGTTTTGTTCTCTTAATTCGTTTCATAAAAAAGTATTGTACGCATGTTGTTGTTTGTGTTAGTCGATGTTTCCGCAAGTTGTGGTCGCGAGCCGAATAAGTAACTGCATGTACTTTGTTGTAGTGTATGTATTTTGTTATTGGTTTTTCGTTCGTTTGAAGCAACACGCGATATTATATGTGTTAAAGATGGCCAAAATATATTTGGCCCAATAATAGGTTGTCATTCTAAATCTTAATTAAAATCAAAAAAAGAAAAGAAATACATAAAAATATGTAATAAATATATAAAAAAAATTATGTGTTAAAAATATGTCTTAAATGTACATAAAACCTAAGAGGAAAATGGAAATTTAAAACAGGTAAATTTTTATTATCTATCTAATTCTTATTCGTTATTCTAAAAAAATTTGTTTGAGAACAAAAATATGATGCAATAATAGGGATGCCATATAAATTCAAAAATGCATTACTGATTTTTTGCAAATCCCGGGATTCGGGATTTAAAAATTATAACCCGGATTTTTTCAGCATTTTTTTTGTTTTAATATAGATTTTTTTCAATTCAAATAAAACATACAATTTCAAATAATTCGATTTTAGTATGAAAAATCAGAAGAAAAAAAACTTAAAAAATAAAAATCGGTCACACAGTGGAACTTCAAAACTACTGATCCCATCGCGAATAACTGTATTCACAAAAATTTAAGATTAGAATCTGAACTTTTATAAAATTATTTTTGTAGTCAACTGGTTTTAATACAGACTGTGCTTTGGGGTGTCAAATTTCATCATCTTGGGTGTTTAAAAGCTGTATATAACTTTTGGATATTTGGACGTATTTGACTGATTTGAAACTACTTTAGTTAAGAAATAAAGAAAAGAATATTCTTTCTAAGTTCAAAATCTTAATTTTTATTCTTGACTCTTTTCTGGTTTTTTGTTATCTACAGAAAATTTCAGGAATTTTCCTAAAACAAAAGGAAAAACAGCAATGATTCAATTTTAAAGTAAAAACTTCTAAATGTGCTCTGAAAATGTTTTTTTTTTCATTTTCTTTCCACTTTTACTTCTAAAGGGTTCTTCTTTAACGTGGGTTCTCCCAAAAGCGCAAATTTTGTTGAATAAACTAAAATTGGAATAACTGGAAATTAATAAAATTAACTACACTTAGAAAAAAAAGTTAATAGTAAAATTTGTTAACGTTTTTCAATCCCACTTTACTATTTTTGTGCTGATTTTTAGTAAACCAATTATTATTTAGCAAATCTTTTTGCTATTTACATTTTACAAATTACAGAGTTTTTACAGAATATTTACAAATTTTTGTTGCTAATTTTAGAAATCATTTTACAAAATTTTCGAAAACCGATTTGCTATAATTAGCAAAAAAAAATGTACTAATTTTAAAGAAGTGGATATTGAAGGAAATGTTATTTCTAATTAAAACTTACACCTACAAACTTAAATTGCCTTAAAATGTTACAAAAAAGGGATCGGAAGTGAATATACCGACTCATGTCTGAAAATAGGACATCCACTTAAAAAAGCACTAAAAAGTATTTTTAGTTCTAAAAATCAGCCCTAATAACAATTAAGATTTGACCTTACACTCAGAAAAAAAATTAATAGAAAAATTTGTAAACGGTTTTCAATCCCACTTTACTATTTTTTGTACTGATTTTTAGTAAAGAAATTATTATTTAGCAAATCTTTAGGAAATATTTTTTCTAATTAAAACTTACACCTACAAACTTGAATTGCCTTTAAATGTTACATAAAAAGGATCGGAAGTGAATATACCGACTCATGTCTAAAAATAGGACATCCACTTAAAATAGCACTAAAAAGTTTTTTTTAGTTCCAAAAATCAGCCCTAAAAACAATTAAAATTTGACCTTAAAAGTAAAAAAAAAATTTTGACTAAAATGTTTTTCAAAACAGAAATTTATTTTGTATAAAATATTTTTGAAAAAAAATAAATAAAATAAATTTTATGCTCGGTAAAAAAATAAATTTAAAATTTTGTACTAATACTCAAAATATTTAGCAAACTTTTTTGCTGATTTTAGCAAACCGGTTTAAAATTCCGCTTTACAAAAATTATACTAAAATTTAGTAGCGGCTACTAATTTTTCTACTAATTTCATTGTACTACACGTTAGCAGACATGTATTGCTAAGATTAGCAAAAAAATACCGCTGGGCTCAAATTAGCAAAATTTCCCATAATAACAGCAAAATATTCAGTTGCCATTACAGACTTTTTTTGGTGAGTGTACTAAAATATTTTTCAAAAAAGATGTTAATAAATTAAAACAAAATCATAAATTTGTTTGTTATTACAATTTTAAAGCCTTTGATTTTTTTTATTTTGTCTTAAATATTTAGTATCATTAAAAAATTAGGCTATTGAGCTTGATAAAATTAAAAATATATAATTAAAACAGATAGATTAAATAATATTTAAAAATTTACATACAAAAACATAGGGCACGATGTAATTTATAAACTAATATAATAAACAACACTCAAATTAAGGGTGTCCCAAGAAGAACGCAATTTTTAAATCTGGCAACATTCGAAGTGTCATTGTTTGACATTTGAACAATTGTTATTGTTTGCTAGTAGAAGGTACGAGGTTAGTAAAAATGGAGCGCTACACGAATGAACAACGCATTCTCATTGTGAAATTGTTTTACCAAAATGGTGAAAGTTTTGCGGCTACAGTTCGCAAATTGCGATCAATTTGGGGTCACAATAATGCTCCAAAAGAGTCAACTGTAAAGAGATTAATGGATAAATTTGCCGAAACTGGGTCTGTTAGTGATGTAAAGACAACAACGCGCCATCGACCAGGTCGATCGACCGAAAATGTCGAAGCTGTACGTGATGATGTCGCTCAAACTCCATCCACCTCAATTCGACACCGAGCTCAGCAAATTGGTGTCTCCAAATCCACTTTGCAGCGAATTTCGACGAAAGATTTGCATCTTCATGCATACAAAGTTCAATTGACTCAGGAACTGAAGCCAGCTGACCATGGACAGCGAAGGGAGTTCGTTAATTTTAAGGGAGTTCGTTAATTTTGCCGATAAAATCATCTTCAGTGACGAGGCCCATTTTCATCTTGATGGCTTCGTCAATAGGCAGAATTGTCGCATTTGGGGTGAGAAAAATCCTCGAGTGATTCACGAGAAGCAAATGCATCCTCAACGTGTCACTGTGTGGTGTGGTTTTTGGGCTGGAGGAATCATTGGACCTTTTTTTTATGAAAATGAGGCAGGTCAAGCGCAAACAGTCAATGGTGTTCGGTATCGTGAAATGATAACCAGTTTTTTCTTGCCTAGAATTGAAGAAATGAATGTGGAGGGCATGTGGTTCCAACAAGACGGCGCCACATGTCATACAGCCAGAGAAACAATTCAATTGCTGCATCAGTCATTTCCCGGTCGTGTTATTTCGCGTTTTGGAGATCAGAATTGGCCGCCTAGATTGTGCGATTTAACTCCATTAGATTTTTTTCTTTGGGGTTTTTTGAAGTCGATGGTTTACGCGAATAAGCCGACGACGACTCAAGCCTTAAAAGAGGAAATTGGACGCTGCATTAATGAAATACCGCAGCATTCATACAAAACGATCATTGAAAATTTCATTAAAAGAAGGCGTACATGCCAGCAAAGCCGCGGCGGCCATCTGCACGATATATTGTTCCATACATAACCTCATTCTGTCTACTTTACGATATAATAAAGTTTCACGATTTTTTTTTTTTAAATATCTGTGTTTTATTTAAAATTTAAAAATTGCGTTCTTCTTGGGACACCCTTTATGTTGTGAAAGAAAAAATATTAGTATGCCAGATTCCCAATTGGTTCCCAGAATTGGAAACATTGACATTTGGAATGGCAACCCTGTCAATTTGTGCTTCGAAAATCGAAAATGGTTGCCAAAGGGTATTTCTATAAATAGATGGTAAAAGCTCATTTGTACGGGTAATCATTCACTAACTGAAAAATGTAATTTCACATAGTCATTTTCCTTAGAGTGTGTGATATAAATGCGTGTTCATAACCATGAGTTATTTGTGTTGGGTGGTTTAGAAGGAGGCTGAAGATGACCTGGTCGCTCGGGTCGAAAGTGTGCACTCCCTCTAGCGCTGATCCTTACAATTTTTTCCATTTAATAAAAAAATTAGTGTTTACTAATCGTTAGTATCATTAAAAAATTAGGATCTTGAGCCTGATAAAATTAAAAAAATATACAAAAAATAAATAAATTTTGATCCTAGATAAAAAAAAATAAATTTAAAATTTTGTACTAATATTAATAATATTTAGTTAACTTTTTTGCTGATTTTAGCAAACAAATTTTAAATTCCACTTAACAAAAAGTTTATTAAAATTTTGTAAAAAATTTCCCATAATAACAGCAAAATATTCAGTTGCCATTACAGATTTTTTTTTTGGTGAGTGCATAAAGCCCAACTCTAGTTTTGTTAACCAAAAGTCCACAAATTTTGTAAATTACGATAACATTTACAATAAACTGTGATTACCTTAAAAGTTGTTTTAAACCTAACTATTAACACAAAGTTCTTTTTTTGTTTGTCTTACATTTAAACTGTAAAAAAACATGCAACAATTTATTGTTTATAAGACGAAATTTGGATTAAAAACAATGTTTACATTAAAAAAAGAAAAAAACACATTTGCTATACAAGATGTTAGATATAAGAAGAAAACGGTGATACAATTTAGCACCAAAAAAAAATAAATATTAAAAATAAAACACAAAAAAAATATCACACAAATTTTATCACAACCACAGTTTTTTTTTTTTTTTTTTTGTAAATAAATAAAATTTACAAACTTTTCAAATTATCAAAAGTAAAACTGTTAAACCCAAAAAAGTACAGTAACTGTGATATAATATTAAAAAGGGAAATACATCACTGCAACTGTACTTTCTTCAATTTGAACAAGATAATTGAAAGATACAAAAGTGATACACTGTGATATAGTAATTTATTACATGTAACAGTTCTCTTTTATTAAAACAACACAATTCAAATGCAATTTTATATTTTATGATTATAATTCCAAGATAATTTGTAATATTAAAAGTCGATAGCACAGCCACTGTGATATATGTATGATTATGAAAAATGCAACTACCTCACAGATACTGTTCTATGCACTTTAAATATATATTTTTTTAAATATATAAAGAACACATTTTAACACTATAATTTTCAAAAAAAAAAAATTGAAGATTAATATCACTGCAATGTAAAGAAAATCACTGTGATATATTTAATAAAAAAAAACATATATCACAACAATAGTTCCTTTTATTGAAATGAATAACAATTTTATATTTTTTTAAGGCACCACTCAATATTTTAAACAAACACTAAATCACTTTTTGGTAAAAAAAAAAAACAAAATGTTGAGAGAAAACAACGAATTTCAATGGATGAAAAGCTTTAATGAGTTTTTTTATTATTTACATCATTAGATCAAGACAACCATTGAAATTAATTTTTTCATAAAATTTATCATACTGTTTGGAAAAATTCTATCACTTGTTGATTGTTTTAAAATTATAGCACGAGTGTTCGATCTAGTCACTAAATACAAAAATTAAATCAAAGAAACTAAACCAACAATCGTCATTTAATTTTAAAATTTTTTTTTTAGAATAAAATTATCACTAAAAATGTTGATATATTTCTTAAAACATATTGAAACTCACTTTGCCCAGTGCTGTATGAAAATAACAACAACTGTACAAATTGTGTCTCAATTTTGGTAAGATCGCAAATTATCACTTTTTTTGTGGTAAATTAGATTTTGTTATTATAAAAAAAACTTTGCCCAGTGCTGCAGTTTCAAGAACAGCAAAATCTGTGTAAAGTTTAAACTATAAAAACTATATTTTTAAAAATATAAATATTTGCCCTAGATGTTCACAATAGAGTGTTAATAAAATAACTGTTAGATTTTGTTAATTTTTCCCAAGTATTTATGGAAATAATTTTAATCTCAGATATTACTTACAGATGTTACTCTCACATATTACTCACAGATATTACTTACAGATATTACTCTCACATATTACTCTCACATATTTCTTTTAGATATAACTCTCACAAATTACTCGTAGAAAGTAGCGTAGACAGAGAAAGAGATATCAATATAAGAAGATTTTAATTTCAATCTCACTTTAGACTTTATATTGTATATGAAAAAATTTGTTGTTATTTATCACTTTTATAATGTGAATTGTTAAATTTTAGTAAATTAACTTTAGAAAATAATATTATTTTTTTCACTCGATCTTTATGATCGAAAATTAATAAATTTTCTAATACAATTTTTGAAATTTTTCCCAAGTATTTATGGAATAAATTTAAAATTGTATTTTTAATTTTTAAATAAAAATTATTTTCTAATGTTTATCACCACTAGATGTTAACTGTAGGTAGATGTACAAATCAACTGATGGATTTTAGTAAATTCTCGGCAGTATTTATACCAAATTTGGGATAAGAAATTTTAGTGTTATACACAATATTTATAAATCACATTTTACTCTCAAATATTATTCTCACATATTACTCCTAGAAAGTAGTGTAGATAGAGAGAAAGATATAACAGTGGCATGTATATAGAGATTTTAAGATCAATCTCATGTTAGACTTTACATTGTATATGAAATATTTTAAATAAAAATACAGAGTTACGAAATGATTTTTAAATTTTTAATTTTTTAATTTTTTTTTTTTTTGATAGGAATTTAGTAATTAAAAATTTTAGTCACATTCGGTAAGTCCAATTTTAAATTTTTTTTTATTCAGCTAGACCTCATAAAGTATATATATTCGTGATCCTTATGCAATTTTAAGTCGATTTAGCGATGTCCGTCTGTCTTTCCATCTGTCTGTTAAAATGGCGATCACGACGTGAAGACGCAAGCGGGGATGCCTATTTTTACCCAGATTATTGGACATCCTCCCGAGTAGTTTGGTATTGAAAATGAGCAAAATCGGTCCAGCGGATAAAAAGTTATGAGTGAAAATGTGAAGATACCTCTAAGTATTCCATACAAATTATAGTATTTTAGTACAATTTCATAGTAGCGACTGGTACATAATATATTTTCTCATATTTTTTCACCACTTGCTTAGAAATGAATAATACTTTGTATTCACCACAATTTTTTTTCACCTCAAAAAATTTTTTTCACCACTAAAATTTTTTTCACCACAAAATATTTTTTTCAACCCAAAAAATTTTTTTCACCTCAAAATTTTTTTTCCACTAAAAAATTTGTTTTCGTATCCAAAGTTTTTCACCTCAAAATATTTTTTTTACCTCCATAATTTTACTTCCAAAGTTTTTTACATTATTTGTATCAAAACCAGTAGAGAACATTTTTTTTAGGATATTGGTGGAGGGTATTCAAAGATTCGACACAGTCGAATTTAAGCCTTTTTTACTTGTTTTAGATAATATTGAACATAAAAAAGTAATTACTTTCATAAATAATTACTGTCATATTTGATATTACACCATTTACGGCAAAAAAAAACATACAAAATCTTCACCAATTTTGCTCATAAATAAAATTATACCAGAGAATTAATTTGAACGACGAGACCTAATTTAAGTTCCATTAAATATACTTTCAACTAAAAAAAGTTTTACTTTTTTTAATTTCGTAAGTCTGTATTTTATTTCAAATAAAAGTTCTAACAAAATATTTATTACTTTTCTATATTTTTTGGCTTTTTTAACAATTGTTACATCAGCAAAAGTCGTTGTAATTATTTTTTATTAAACTACAATTGACCGATGAAATTTTTATTTTCTATTTTTACAATTTAAATTGTGATTTGAGGCCATTGAATTTCTAGTGAAATTTTTTTCACGGGAAAAACAGTTTACTCCGCTTTAAGCATCACAAAATTAAAATTTTTCCCAAAATTAAGGGTTTCAAAATGAATTCCTTAAAATTAAATTCACTTCTTTAATTCAAGTAATGAATTCATTAAAAAAAAAAATTAGGAATTACTTTGTGTGAAAGAATTCGAAGAATTAAAATTATTGTATAAACATTATTGATTAAAACATTAAGAATTACAAATAAGGAATTCACTCAAATTTAGTTAATGCAAATTTTATTTCAGGAATTAATTTCCTGAAGGAATTAACTTTTTCTCTTCATTCCCTGTAAAAATTAAATTTTTCAGTTGTGTTTTTTTGAACTTTTTATTTTAAATATTTATCCAAATAATCAAGCTCGAGGTCTTTAATAAAATTAATAATTAAAATTTCCGCTAAATTTCCTAAGAACTTTTTTGTTTAATTCCCTAAGAAATTAATTTTTTTCATAATTCCCTTAAAGAAAAAACAAAAAAAAAAAATCTTAGAATTTTTTTGGTTCGGGATCACAATTAAAATAAGATAGAAAAAATTTTAAGGATTTGAGCTAGAGGGAGTGGCACATTTTCGAGCTGAGTAGTTCATTCTGAACCACCACGCTATACCTATAAAAGCTACAGTAATAGCTTACACATTACATTACTTCAAACCAAAAAATAATGATACAATTTCAAACACATTATTTTTGGTTATTTTTCCTTCAGAAAATTTAGAGAAAAAGTTAATTCCTTCAGGGAATTAATCATAAAAGTTAATTCCTTCAGTGGTGGGTCTGGGCGACTATTGCCCCTTGGTCGAAGGGACCTAAGGACTCTGACTGGATACTTTACTGAGCATTGCGACCTTAAGTACCATAGGCACAAGAAGGGTCAAGCCGACACTGATTTGTGCAGGTTTTGCGGGTTGAAATCGGAGACGTCAGAGCATGTCCTCTATGATTCTCCTGGGCTTTGTGTCAGGAGGATCAGGTTCTTGGGTGACCGTTTCTCGTCGCCTTTCGATATTTGGAATACTTCACCCGGAAAGGTTCTTGGTTCTGGGCAGCACAAAAGACCTGTTCTGGTCGCGGTGCGTAGTGCCATTTGAAATAATAATAATTCCTTCAGGGAATTAATCATAAAAGTTAATTCCTTCAGGGAATTAAACAAAAAATTAATTCGTTCAGAAAATTAAGCGAAAAATTTGATGAATTCAAGAGCAATTCATTCCTTAGAGAATTAATTCTTTAAGCAAAATTTGAAATGAATTAGATTTGAATGAATTATTTTGCAAATAAATTCTTAAATTTTATAAAAGAAATTAAGGAATAATAAATAAATTTCTTCAAGATAAATCGTAGGAATTTATTCAATTCCTTAAGTTTGGTTATGGAATCATTCCAAAAATATTTATGCAGTTTAAAAAAAAATTAATTCGAAGCTGTAATTTTAGTGCAAAAATTTATTTCAAAGAAAAAGAAAAGAAAATGCATATAAATTAATTTTGAAAAAACACATTTATATTTGCATTTAAAAGTTTTTTATTTTGTTCAAATAATTATTATCAGGGCAGCAATCTTCATGCAAATGCATGTTTATGGTCAGTGGCCCAAGAAATATTTTGACCAAATACTTTTTCGTAGCAAAAATTTCCAACGAATTTGTATCGATTTGTTGTTGCATATTTTGTCTTCAAGTGAATATTTTTGCATATTTTAGGATTTGATTTGGATAATTCAAAGCATCCTGAGTAGAGTATTCAAAAAAACGACCTTTTTATTCATTATTCGAGTCGATTAATCGTTGAAATTGGGAATTATCGTGCAATGCAATTTCTTGGTTTTTTTTTTTAATAAAAGTACAGAGAGGTGTTTTTTGTTTATAAAGAGTTTGCTGTGGATTCAAAGCATCCCGAGTAGAGTTAAAAAAACCGACCTTTTAAAAAAACCGGTTTTTGGTTTATTCGAAAAATTGTTTGAACTCTGCACCCTGTATTAGTTTTTTCTCGCATCAAAAAAGTGTTCGCGATTTTCTCGTCAGATCTAGTGCTTTTAATTTTCCTTTAGCAGAAAAAATTTTCGGTTAGCTATTAGCCAAAAATCTAGCGAATATTTTTTATCAAATGTTATTTAACTTAAAGCGCAGTTGTTTTTTCAAAAATGCTATAAAATTCGACAAATGATATTATTTTTAATAAAAAATAACCTCTATATGTTTTTTTAAATACATATTGTTTTTAATAAAAAAAAACCGGTTAATCAGTTTTCGGGTTTGAATACTCTAATCGTACTGAAGAGTGACCTGCGGGAATTCCCATTATATCGGCTAGTTCCTCCTTCGCTATCCTCAAGATTTTCCTGGTCCTGCCCACACCCAGGCCACCCCACAGGACCTTTGGGATTGCACCAACATTATTTCCATTTTAGATCTCCTTGTGTATGTTGGTTGCCCCATTGCCCAAGCTCCATTCTCGTCATCGGAAAAGATCGAGACCTGAGGTTAACTGAATTTATTCCTGGCCAGCGCTCTCATTCCCCTCCACTCCACAGTCCCCGAATAAATTTCTGGGGAAGTCGATTAAATTACTGTGCTCTACGCATAGTAAACTCTTCCCAGGAGGAGAGTGCACATCTATTGGGTTCGTGGGCACCGGGTCCCACTGAGGATAACTGGCGGACGAGCTGGCGAAGCGAGGGTACAGCTGCCTGGCGAAAGGGCAATAGACCTTCGTAAGACACTTCAGTTTTTGAAACTTGAAGTAGACTCTACTGTTATGGGCAGATCTGAGGCGGTTTGATGCAATACCGGAACGTGCAGGGTATTGAGGATCATGTGGAAGTCTTACGATGCTAATTCTGGTGGGGGTACTGACGGTTCACTTCTAGGCAGCGGTTCTTGCCAAGAGAGCGGGAACGCTGGGCGAGTGTTAATTGTAGGTTTTGTGGGGTACCAGGGGACAGAGAGACGGTGAAGCTTGTTATGTCTGGCTTGGGAGATTATCTATTCCGCGATCTGAAGGAAATCTCTAGAATCGAAATTCTAAGATTTCTGGCATTTGCTAGGAACCTACCCTGGGTGCCATCACATCTAACTGGTCTTTTTATGCGGGATATCGTTTCCATCTGGGAAAGCTAGGGACCAAATTGGTCTATGCGGGATCTATGGCAAGACACTTCAACCTACACTCAGAAAAAAAAGTTAGTATAAAAATTTGTAAACGGTTTGCAATCCCACTTTACTATTTTTGTACTGATTTTTAGTTAGCAAATCTTTTTGCTATTTACATTTTACAAATTACAGAGTTTTTACAGAATATTTACAAATATTTGTTGCTAATTTCAGAAATCATTTTACAAATTTGTTATACCCTCCACCATATATGGTGAGGGTATATATCAGTTTGTCATTCCGTTTGTAATATGTCGAAATATAGGTTTAAGACCCCATAAAGTATATATATTCGTGATCCTTATGCAATTTTAAGTCGATTTAGCGATGTCCGTCTGTCTGTCCGTCTGTCTGTCTGTCTGTTGAAATCACGATCACGACGCGAAGACGCAAGCGGGGGTGCCTATTTTTACCCAGATTATTGAACATCCTTCCGAGCAGTTTGGTATTTAAAATGAGCAAAATCGGTCAAGCGGTTCAAAAGTTATGAGTGAAAATGTGAAGGTACCTCTAAATTTTCCATACAAACTTGTACAATTTTTCTGTATCTATTTTTTTTTTTCTGTTAAGTAAGTAAAAATGTTATTAAGTCTTCTTATTGTTCGATTACATTTATTGTCTTACATACTATGATAACTAAGTTAACGTAAAAATGAACAATGTTAAAGTCGCTAACAGAGCAGACCTCTGTAAATAACATTGCTAAAACTAAATAACAAAAGTTCGTTACATAAATTGACAAAACATATTCATATTACAGTTCATGCAAAATTTAGTATATACGTATATCATCTTCATCCCCTTTGGTGGAGGGTATTCAAAGATTCGGCACAGCCGAATTTAGCCCTTTTTTACTTGTTTTAAACCGATTCGCAAAAAAATTAGCAAAAAAATTTACAAATTTTAAAAACTTAAATTGCATTAAAAAAGTGTTACATAGATTAAAAAAGGGATCGGATGTGAATATACCGATTCATGTCTGAAAATAGGACATCCACTTAAAATAGCACTAAAAAGTTTTTTTAGTTATAAAAATCAGCCCTAAAAACATTTAAAATTTGATCTCAAAAGTAAAAAAACTAAAATATTTTTCAAAACAGAAATTACCAAATAAAAACGATTAATTCGTTCATGTTTTAACAATGTTTAAGATTTTTAAGCGTTTGATTTTGTTTTTAATTTTGTACAAAATATTTTTTGAAAAATATAAATAAAATAAAAAAAATTGTATGCTTGATAAAAAAAAATAAATTTAAAATTTTGTACTAATATTTTTTTTTGCTGATTTTAAATTCCACTTTACAAAAAGTATACTAAAATTTAGTAGCGGCTTCTAATTTATCTACTAATTTCATTGTACTACACGTCAGCAGACATGTGGTGCTAAGATTAGCAAAAAAAAACCACTGGGCTCAAATTAGCAAAATTTCCCGTAATAATAGCAAAATTTTCAGTTGCCATTACAGACTTTTTTGGTGAGTGTAACCTGTAGTAAATTGTTTGGGTTTCACGTGAAAAAAATGGTTATACTTCATATAAAAAATTATTTTTCACGATAATGAATTTCAGGTAAAAATTTAGTACAATTTTGAAAAAAGGATACTTTTAAAAATTTGTGAATTTTGTTGCCTGCTACAAAAAGCACGTTAACCAGACACTCAGCTGCTACTCAACAATCTTGGGATCTAGAAGATTACACAACATGTTGGAAAAATTTACGGTAGAGCTTTATTAATTTGGAAGCGTAAAAGTTTTATGCTACTTGTGATCAAAGAGTAATACATCAGCACAAATATAATTAAAAAACTAAAAATTAAGGAAAATTTTAAAAATATTTTTATTTATAAAATCAAAAATAACAACATTCAACTGATAAAGTAAATCCTAGAGGGCTACAACACATTAGCAGTTTTTTTTCTGCAAAATCTGTTCAATGCAATGTTTTTTGTTTTTCATAAATTTGCTTCATTGCTTCATTTTATGTCGTCAAATACAATACACACGAGCTAAAAGACAAGGGATTTTTGGCTTAGTCCCTGTCACATAAAACAGTAATAAAATTTAAACTCTATTTGTTACAAACGCATGGTCTTTAAATTTTCATTTCCTAATAACTAAGAAAAATTCCAAAGGCTTTAACTAAATCCCAACAACTAACTACCTGCATACTTACTTGCCTTAATATTGAATACTTTTCAGCGATTGTACTTTTAGTATTTGAGTTTAGTTTGTAAACGTTTGTAAAAACCCCAGTAGAAATGCAATAACATGGTTTGGTGGAAAAATTTTAATTTTTTTTTAAATTTTTTTTTAAATAACTTAGAATTGATTACTTTTCAAATATACTTACCCAAGAAACATTTTTACGGACTGTCCGATAAGTACGGATTCATGAATTCGGCTTTTACTGTACGTTTACGGTCCGAAAATACGTATCCGTCAAAGCTTGTACGTAAACGGAACATTAACGGACCGTATAATTAAATTTTCGAAAGCAATACGTTTTGATTCCGTTTTGGTGCATCCATTTCTGTACCGTCAAATACGGACCACTGTTTTTCATCAGTTTTTCTTCCGTTGCTTTTGGATTTGTATAGTTATAAAAAAACGAATACTTAAATATCCCTCAGGTAAATATTTATGAAATTGTGTGCAAATTTATGTAGATTTGCAAATAAAAACATTGCTTGACAGTTTGAAATAGATTTTGTAAAAAAATAAGCAAATTTGCATTGTCTGCTTCATCATATCGTAAGTACTATCATTTAAACAAAAATTAAATTTTTGTTTTATTTTTTTTTTCATGATTTTTAATGGGCCACAATCGCAATGTCTGATGGATGCTAATTGTGCTGGAGATAAATGTGGTATTTATTTGTAATTTGTTTGTTTTGTTATTTTATTTTAAATATCTTTGTAAATAAATTTAAAGGAAACAAAAATAAAAATTTGCTATTAAAAATTAAAATAATATGCCTTTACACAAATCCGTTTTTTGTTGAAAAAACGGTACGAATGAGGACCTTATACGGATCCGTAAATGGTTTGTCATTGAAGGACTTTTAACGGACAACTCCGTTTTTCATCCGATATATCGGTCCGTAAACGGTCCGTCATTGACGTTTTTAAACGGATTCGAATCAGTTTCGATGTTCCTTAAAATCCGTTTTCTGGTCCGTTTACGGATAAAGAAAACGGTACGAAACGGACTTGGATTCCGTTTAATACGGACCGAAACCGGTACATAAACTGTACGTATTGTTTGTTGGGTTTTTTCGATGTGTAAACTTAGCACATAGTTTTGTGTCTGTATGTCTTGTCTTTAAAAATTTTCCACTGGGTATATTTGTATTTCGTTAGTACCAGCAGGGCTTATAGCTTACAATCTACCAGACTTCTTAAAAATTCCATTGTATAAATTTTTCAATATTCAAGGTTTAGTTAATTGTTAAATTTTAAAGTATATTTCAGAAATTCACAATTTTTATGGTACCATTGTTTCATTGTTAAATAAATATATTTTCTTTTAAATTTTCCAAAAATTTTGCTCATTAACATGCTGAGACAAGCTTTCGGCTTAAGCAAGTAAGGACGATACCTACTTAGTTTAATGATATTTATTTTCCATTTTTTCCCAAACAGCTCAACATGCCTCAAAAACTGTGTTTTCTTCTAGGTTTATCCACGCTGCACGTTCAAAATTCTTTTTGGCTCAATACGTTGTTATTTAAGTTAGTAACGGTCCAGCAGGACTTTTAAGTAAAGGAAAATCTTTTACCAGACTCTTTTGTGCCACATAGAGGGATTACTGTTAAAGAACTATTTTAAATAAAACACAAAGACATATTCACCTGGCAAAGAAGATTAACTACACCTAAAAATGTTTATCTGTAGAATCTACAGAAAATATTAGTTAAAACAAAGGTATTTGCAGTTAAAATGGTGACAAAGGTATTTACTTTCAAAATATTTTTTCACAACAGTCAGACCTTCTCTAGCAGTCAGACCAAGGGCCGTGATCTCAGAAATGCTCACATAATTTTTTGTGCATTTGACATTTCGAAAAAAATTTCGATTATCACTTCGAATAGTCCCAAAACAGAAAATTTCCAAAAATTTGAATTTCATTCTAAATTAAAAGTCTCTAAACTTACACTCACCAAAAAAAGTCTGTAATGGCAACTGAAAATTTTGCTGTTATTACGTGAAATTCTGCTAATTTGAGTATTTTTTGCTAATCTTAGCAACACATGTCTGCTGCATGTAGTACAATGAAATTAGTAGAAAAATTAGTAGCCGCTACTAAATTTTAGTAGACTTTTTGTAAAGTGGAAGTTAAATTCTGTTTGCTAAAATCAGCAAAAAAAATTACTAAATTTTATTAATATTAGTAAAAGGCTTTGATTTTTTTTTTCTTATCGAGCATCAAAAATTTTGAATATATTTTTTAAAAAACGAATTAATCATTTTGTTTTAATTTGGTAATTTTTGTTTGAAAAATATTTTGGTAATTTTTTTTTTTTTTACTTTTAAGGTTAAATTTTAATTGTTTTTAGGGCGGATTTTTAGAACTAAAAAAACCTTTTTAGTGCCATTTTAAGTGGATGTCCTTTTTTTTAGACATCAGTCGGTATCTTCACTTCCAATCCCTTTTTTAATATATGTAACATTTTAAGGAAATTTAAGTTTGTAGGTGTAAGTTTTAATTAGAAATAACATTTTCTTCAATAACCACTTTTTTAAAATTAGTAATACTTTTTGCTAATTTTAGCAAATCGGTTTTCAAAAATTTGTAAAATGATTTCTGAAATTAGCAACAAAAATTTGTTAATATTCTGTAAAAATTCTGTAATTTGTAAAATGTAAATAGCAAAAAGATTTGCTAAATAATAATTTTTTACTAAAAATCAGTACAACAATAGTAGAGTGGGATTGAAAACCGTTTACAAATTTTTCTACTAACTTTTTTTTCTGAGTGTAGAACAACGCTGATTATCTCTAATAAACATTAAGGGTATTCGCATTTTCTCAGCCTAGAAAAGTTATGAGAATGGAAACTGGGTCCTACACCACTAGGCACAGTGCTTTGTTCCCACATAGCGAAAGGGCAAAAGTAGGAGTTATAAAGGGTGGTTAAATTATAAGGGCCGATGTTGATTTTAAATAAAACACAAATTATTTAGGAAATTATTGTCATTTCTTTTAATTATGATAATATGGTATGGTTCAATTAAATCAAAATGGCCGCCGCGACCTCGGCGGCACACCACCATCCGATGGTCCAAATTTTCGATGACGCTGAGGCATAATTGCCGTTAATGTGCCAAATTATCTCATCCTTTAGCTCTTGAATTGTTGCTGGCTTATCGATGTACACATTTTCTTGCAAATAACCCAAAAGAAAGAAGTCCAACGGTGTCAAATCACATGATCTTGGCGGCCAATTGACATCGCCACCACGTGAGATAACACGGCCATTGAATTTGTCGCCATTGAATTTGAAAAGAGCCATTGTTTTGTTAGCTGTGTGGCACCGTCCTGTTAAAAACCACATATCGTGCACATCCATATCCTCAATTTCTGGCTTCGAGAATTGCGTTATGATCTCGCGATAGCAAACAACGACGGCGAGTCGAGGTTGACGGCTATTCTGCCACACTATCGCGAACAACAGCAATGTTTTCCGCAGAACAAACTAAGCGAGCATGCACAGGTGTCTTCTCATTTCCTACAGACCCGATTTGCAGAAATATGTGCACAATTATCCCGATTGTGAACACATTTGGTCGATTATGCTAACCAAAAAAATCACAAAGTGCATTTTGATTTGAACGCCCATTTTCATAATAAGCCTGTGTGTATCTTTACATGGTTCAAATTGAGTCTAAAATTGAGAAATGTCAAATGAAATGCAGAAAAAACTTGACGCTTAGGTGTGGTTCACATTCAACATCGGCCCTTAAAATTTAACCACCCTTTAGTAGGTAAATAAATTAGGGACCTTAACGGGATTTTTTTACTAGACACTGTAATCTTAGGTACCATTTAGGGACTAGAGGTCTGTCTCATAAGAACATTTGTAGGTTCTGCGAATTAAACGTTAAGGCGGCGAAACAAAGACTACAATTTTTTAGCGGATATACAGTATCACCCTTGGAAATTTGTGCCAAATATTGGGGTCCTCAATATTTAGGGCAAAATGAGGCTGCACAAAAGATATATTTCTGATCGCCGTACATAGCGCCTTTCTAATCTAACCTGGGTAAATTAAATTGTATACACTTTTTTGTATACAATTTAATTTATATACAGAAAAATCAAAGCAATGATTCGCCTACCATCCATATATCCTGAGGGATCACTACGTAACTCGATTCGAAAAAAAATTCGAGTTTGTAAAATATGTACCTTTTGTAAAAAGAAAATCTTTAGCATAACCCTTGCACCATTATACCCTCCAACATATATGGTGAGGGGGTATATCGGATTCGTGATTTCAAGTCGATTTCAAGTCGATTTATGTTGAAACGGCGATCAGTGCAAGAAGACTCAAGCTAGGGTGCTAATTTTTAACTAGATTAATGGACAACCTCCCGAGCAGTTTGGTATTGCAAATGAGCATAATCGGTCCAGCGGTTAAAAAGTTTTTAGTAAAAATGTAAAGGTACCTCTAAATTTTTCAAACAAATGATGTATTTTAGTACAATTTCATAGAAGCGGGGGTAACAAGTAAAATCTTTTCACTTGTTTTTCACCAGTCGCTTAGAATTAAAATATATTTTATATTCACCACTAAAATTTTTTTCACCACAAAAAATTTTTTCACCTCAAAATTTTTTTCCCCCACAAAATTTGTTTTCACAACCAAACAATTTTTTAACCTCAAAAAATTTTTTTCGCCCCCTTTATTTTACTTCTAAAATTTTATTTTCATTATTTGTATCAAAAACAGTAGAAAACTTTTTTTTAGATTTTTTTCAACTCAAAATTTTTCCATACAAATTGGCGTATTTTAGTACAATTTCATAGAACCGGCTGGCAATTTTCTCTTGTTTTTTAAACGGTCCCTTAGAATTGAATAATATACACAAAATTTTTTTTTTTACTTTAAAATATTTTTTCACCATAAAATTTGTTTTCACATCAAAAAAAAATTTTACCTCAAAAAAAATGTTTTACTTCAAAATTCTTTTAGTTTTCTTCGATCTTGATTTGTGTATTATTTTTTTATTGAGCTTAAGATCTTTTATTTATAAAAAAATTAATGAAAAATATTTATTTATCCCAATATTTCAGGGGAAATTGTTTTTTACTTGAAAAAATTTTTTTCGCCTCCATAATTAAACTTCTAAAGTTTTATTTCCATTATTTGCATCAAAAACAGTAGAAATTTTTTTTTAAGATTTTTTCACCTAAAAATTTTTTTCCACCACAAAATATCTTTTCACATCCAAAAAAATTTTTACCTCAAAAATTTTTTACCTAAAAAAATTTTTTTCACCTCCATAATTTTACTTCTAAAGTTTTTTTTTCATTATTTGTATCAAAAACAGTGAAGAATTTTTTTTTAGGATATTGGTGGAGGGTATTCTAAGATTCGGCACAGCGGAATTTAAGCCTTTTTTACTTGTTTTTTATATGTAGTTAATATATTTTAAGCATCAAAAAACAGAAAAATTTAACTTCTAAAGTTTTTTTTTCATTATTTGTATCAAAAACAGTGAAGAATTTTTTTTTAGGATATTGGTGGAGGGTATTCAAAGATTCGGCACAGCCGAATTTAAGCCTTTTTTATATGTAGTTTATATTTTTAAAGCATCAAAAAATAGAAAAAAGTAGAATTTTTATAAGAATTTTTTTTTTTTTAAATGTGCAAAATTTATGAATTCGAACATTTTTTTCGAATTGAATCGAAAAAAATTACGGATTGAATCGAAAAAATTTGTTTTAGCCACAAAACCAGATCATAACAAAAATTGCCTTTTGTTATGAAAGCTAAATTATTGGGTTTACAAATTTTTATTTCCATCAAAGCAAGAACTCGTCGCTTACCTGCTATATGTCCTTTTAATAATTTGATTTTTATTTAAAATAAAACATATAAAGACTTATGAAATAATTTTTTTCTTTTAATATTTATTTGATAACTTATTTTTTGGAATTTAGTAATTAAAAATAATTGTATAGACAGAAGAATCGCAAGCAGCTCCTTTACAGCGCATTCAGAAGGACCAATTTTCAATTTTAAAATTTTATTGTTGATAAAATATCCTTTCTTTGGGTTAACTTTAACTTATCTATTGAAAAAAAAAATGTACAAAATTGTCATATAAAACAACAACAAATTTTTGAGTTAACTAATAGTTAATTCCAGTATTAAACCCAGCATTAACATTTGAATTTAGTTTAAATTTTTGTTTAAAATTCCAGTTAAGAGAAAACATGGTTTAATGGAAATTGTAAAACGGTTACCTTAAAAATTGTATACATAAGGACAGTTTAGTGATCAAAAGAAAGAAAAAGGTTCAGCATAAGACTAAAATGTCTTGTCCTTAAACATTACCTGTCAGGTACACATGTATATTTGTATTTCGCTAGTAGCTACAGGACTTAAAACAATCTACAAGACTTAATCGTTTTATTATTGTTTTTTTTTTTTCCCCTCAAAAACTGCATTGGTATGAATCTTACAATATTCAAGGTTATTCATTGTTAAGAGTTGTAAGTAAGGTGGTGTTTTTAAGAAAATTACAATTTTTATGGCTTCATTGTAGAATGAATATTTTTTTGTTTTTGTTTTTCAAATTTCCAAAAATTTGCTCATTAACATGCTGAAACAAACTTTGGGCTCAGGAAAACAAAGAAGTTACTTAGTTTTATGATATTTATCTTCCTTTTTCTTTCCCAAACAGCTCAACATGCCTCAAAAATGTGTTTTTTTAGTTTAATCCATCCTTGTATATTTAAAATCTTTTTTGGCTCAATACATTCATGTGAATATGAGTTTTGAGCTCTACGCTGTTATTTAAGTTAGTAGGAAGGACAATTTTTAGTATGTTAATCAGCAGGATTTTTTAGTTAAGGAAAAAATAAAACAATCTGTTTATTTTAAAAGATTGTTTTGTACTACATAGAGGGATTACAATAGAACAGAGGTTGGCAAGTCTTTTTTCGTTGCGTGCCAAAAACAGATTTTTATTTAAGTAAAAATATATCGGATGGGTTTTCTTATGGAAGAGCAATTGAATCTAAGGAATTTTCTAAGGAAAAAAAAGAGGAATTTTTTCGGGGAAAAGGTTCTCATAAGCTGTAGGTTTTTATGTTTTAAAAGGTCTTCAGATTCTTAGGGATTTTCCATAGAAACATATATAAAGGGTGGTTAAATTTTAAGGGCCGATGTTGAATGTGAACCACACCTAAACGTCAAGTTTTTTTCTGCAACGCGTTAAAGTTATTCAGGCTTATTATGAAAATAGGCGTTCAAATCAAAATGCATTTCGTGGACTTCGTGATTTTTTTGGTCAGCATAATCGACCAAATGTGTCTACAATCGGGAGAATTGTGGGCAAATTTCAGCAAACCGGGTCTGTGAAAACACCTGTGCATGCTCGCCTAATTCGTTCTGCGGAAAATATTGCTGTTGTTCGCAATAGTGTGTCATGAGGTCGGCCAAGCATTTACCATGAATGATGTTCGCTATCGCGAGATAATAACGAACTTATTGTGTCCAGGAATTGAGGATATGACCCTGAACGATGCCACTTGCCACACAGCTAACAAAACAATGGCTCTTTTGCGCGACAAATTCAATGGCCGTGTTATCTCATGTGGTGGCGATGTCAATTGGCCGCCAAGATCATGTGATTTGACACCGTTAGACTTCTTTCTTTGGGGTTATTTGATAGAAAAGGTGTACGTAGATAAGCCAGCAACAATTCAAGAGCTAAAGGATGAGATAATTCGGCACATTAACGGCATAGAACCTCAATTATGCCTCAGCATCATCGAAAATTTGGACCATCGGATGGAGGTGTGCCGCCGAGGTCGCGGCAGCCATTTGGTCGATATTTTGTTCCATACATAATTAAACCATACCATATTATCTTAATAAAAAGAAATGACAATAATTTCCTAAATAATTTGTGTTTTATTCAAAATTAACATCGGCCCTTAAAATTTAACCACCATATATATGTTCCCTCAAAGAGTTCTTACGTTTTGGGTTCCAAATCGAGTCCGTTTTTTCATGCTAAAGGTCGTCATCATTAAATCAGATCGTTTTTGTTTTTCTTTTATTTCAGTTTGTGTAATCGTTTTTATTTAGGATGTAGTAGCTGATTGGACTTCTCCACCCGATCCTGGTGATGGGGCTGCCAGTATGTCTCCAGGCCGACGTTCGACAGAGCCTCATTAGCGTTAACAGGGGTCACCAAGTCCATTCTTGACAGCGGGAGAGGTTGTCAGTTGGAAAAGATTGGCTATGTGTACAAATATACGTTTTATTTGTATTCGCTTCACTTTCTCATTGGATCCCCATAGAAATAGCTCTTCAAAATATGACGATTTTCTTAGAAATAGAATATCAAAAATTCTTTAAATTCTGGGGAATTTTTTCTATTTGCTAATATAGGTAAAATACTGAGAACAATTTCCTATAAAAAAACCCCTCGTATACTAAGTTCTTTTTCTAATGGAAAAAGTCTCAAATACTGAGCACTTTTTTATATAGAAAAACCTCTAGATTCAGAGGACTTTTTCCTTTAACAAAAAACTCAGATACTGAGAATTTTGGGTGGCGGCGTCGGCAAAATTTTTGGTGGCGTCGTTGTAAAATGTTTGGGTGGCGGCGTTGTAAAATTTTTGGGGGGCGGCGTCGGAAAAATGTTGAGTGGCGGCGTTAAAAAATTTTAGGGTGGCGGCGTCGAAAAATTTTGGGTGGCGGCGTTGTAAAATTTTTGGGTGGCGGCGTCGGAAAAATTTTGAGCGGCGGCGTTGGAAAATTTTAGGGTGGCGGCGTTGGGAAAATTTTCAGTGGCGGCGTTGGAAAATTTTAGGGTGGCGGCGTCGGAAAAATTTGGGGTGGCGGCGTTGGGAAAATTTTAGGGTGGCGGCGTTGGTAAAATTTTCAATGGCGGCGTTGGAAAATTTTAGGGTGGCGGCGTCGGAAAAATTTAGGGTGGCGGCGTTGGGAAAATTTTCAGTGGCGGCATCGGAAAAATTTTGAGAGGCGGCGTTGGAACATTTTTGGGTGGCGGCGTCGAAAAAAATTTTGAGTGGCGGCGTTAGAAAAATTTTGGGTGTCGGCGTTGGAGTTTTTGAGTGGCGGCGTAGGTTAAATTTTCAGTGGCGGCCAGCCAGCTAGACCGCCGTCGCCGCCTTCAAACCATTTCAAACGCTGCGGCGGTTCGAACCATCGAACATCAAACCATCGAACCTTCGAACATCAAACCATCGAACATTGAACCGTGGTCCAACGCCGCCAGTTTGAACGGCGCCATTTCAAGCGCTGCGGCGTTGATGTTCGAACCATCGAACATCAAACCATCGAACATCGAACCTTCGAACATCAAACCATCGAACATCGAACCTTCGAACATCAAACCATCGAACCTTCGAACATTGAACCGTGGTCCAACGCCGCCAGTTTGAACGGCGCCAGCCAGCTAGACCGGCGCCGCCGCCTTTAAACCATTTCAAACGCTGCGGCGTTGATGTTCGAACCATTGAACATCAAATCATCGAACCTTCGAACATCAAACCATCGAACCTTCGAACATCAAACCATCGAACATTGAACCGTGGTCCAACGCCGCCAGTTTGAACGGCGCCAGACAGCTAGACCGCCGCCGCCGCCTGGCGGCTGCGGCATTGATGTTCGAACCATCGAACATCAAGCCATCGAACATCGAACGGCGCCAGACAGCTAGACCGCCGCCTTTAAACCATTTTAAACGCTGCGGCGTTGATGTTCGAACCATCGAACATCAAACCATCGAACATCGAACCTTCGAAGGAGTTTTTCTTGTAGGAAAGCTCTCAGATTGTAAGGATCTTTTCTTTCTGGACTTATTCCTATAAAAAAAATCCTGCGGACTTTTTCCTGAATAGTTCCTGAGGAGTTTTTCTTGTAGAAAAGCTCTCAGATCCTATAAAAAAAACTCCTGCGGACTTTTTCCTGAGAAGTTCCTTAGGAGTTTTTCTTGTAGGAAAGCTCTCAGATTCTAAGGAACTTTTCTTTCAAAAAAAAAAATTTCAGATTCTGAGGAATTTTTTCTACAGAACAACTCTCATATTGTAAAGAATTTTTCCAACACTCATATTCCAAGGATTTTTATTTCTAGAAAAGCGCTTTTTATATAGGAAAAACATAAAATTGTGAGAATTTTTTCCATAAAAAAACCCTCAGATTCTGAGAACTTTCTCCTATAAAAAACCCCAAGATTCTAAGAACTTTTTCGCATGAAAAATCATTCAGATTCTGGCGAATTTTTCCTTTAGAAAAACTTCAGACTCTGCAGAATTTTATCTATAGAGAAACCAACAGATTCTGTTGACATTTTCTATAGAAAAACTATCAAATTCAGAGGAATTCACTCAGATGCTGAGAACTTTTTACTACAGAAATTCACTCAGATTTAGAGGAATTTTTCTGTAGATACACCTTCGATTTTCAAGACTTTTGTGTACAAATAAAAACTCTAGAGACTAAGAAAATTTTCCTTTCGAAAAATCCTCACATCTATATTTAAAAAAAAGACTCAGAATCTTTTTAAAGAAAAAAAGAGTCCTTAGAATCTGTATTTTTTTATAGAAAAAATTTTCCTCAGAGCTGAATGGTTTCTTTTTTTTTTACTGAAAAAGTATTAAAAAGTGACTTTGAAAGTTGATAATAGCGTAAAACCCTTTCAGAGTTTTTTTCTTTAGAAAAAAAAGAAAATTTTCTATAGAAAAAAAATCATTCATTTCTCTAAGGGCTTCTCTGATAGAAAAATCTACAGGCTCTGAAGATTAATCGCTAATTTTTAAGATTTTGTTTTAAAACTATGCAACAATCATAATTTTTTTTGAAGATGTTCAATTATCTGTGGTGTTCTGAAGGTACGAGTACATGCAACTAAAACTAAGAACTATCTATCAGAATGAGAAATTTAAAGCCACGAAGCCAGTTTAAAAACTTCAGTTGAGTTGCACGAATTGCGAGACATTTAATATGTTGATTTTAGCAAGGACTATGAAATTTACAGGATGTTCACAGTTAAAAGCATGGCTTATGATTGGCTCGATGCTTTTAACTCCGTATATTCTAAAAGTTTTATAGTCCTTGCAAAGTTAGCAAAGCTATCTTTATTAGCATAAAATCCATATTTTTAAAAACTTTCTATAATGGTGTCCGCCATATTAAATCCACCATTTTGAATTTAATACTTTCGATTTCAAATTCCTAATTAAAGTCTCTAAATTCATTATAAATAATTCATTTAAAACCAAAATATTAATATTTTTAAATTTATGACCAACATTTTGGATCCGCCATTTTGAATTAGGAATTTTTGATTTCAAAATTCGTGCTTAACAATAGTTAAAAATACTATAGTCACCATTTTATTCAAATCAGACAGAACAATTTTTTTAAAAATTAATATATCGCCATTTTGGATCCGCCATTTTTAACTTTGAATTTTTTTGTTCCAGAGTCGCAATCAGCGAACCCAAAATCCTTTAAAAATTATTGATCAAAATTCAATATATAAAAAATTTTAAATCCAATATCCGCCATATTGCATCCGACATTTTGAATTTTTTTTTTTTACTTTCTGAATACAGATGTGAATCACCCTGCGGGAAAAAGGGTTCAGTTGGGAATTGGGTGGGACCTGTCCCGTAGTAGGTGAAAACTGGAACGGTTAAAGTACCTACCAGGTGACCGGTTTAAAAGTCATGACAGCAATCACAGAGGGCAATTGACCCCCTCCTAGGACAAGCCCATGTTAAAGTGACCGGTCCTGTGACCTATCTCTATCACAGTGAACCGGTCACGTGACGTATCCCGGGATAGGTCTTTTTCCCGCAGGGCAGCAATTGTTTAAAACCCCATTAGACTTTTTTCATTCGTATTATAGTTTTGGCAAAAAATTCAAGCTTGTTTGGCCCTCTGTGCACAGTTTTGACTTCGTGCCGTTACGTAAGGGTACGTTAATCCTACATATGACTAATGGGCCCTTTGGGGTCAAGATAGAAGTATTTTTCAAAATTTGGTCGATAGTATTTTTACAGCCTGTGATATCTTCCTATAAAAACAAAACAATATTGAAGTTTTTTTTTCCAAAAATGCCTTTGTGTGGCAGACATATTTATTTATAGACAAAATTAATTGAATCTTACATTATTTTTTAAGATATTCATAAGCTATATATTTTTTATGATAATATTCAATTAACTCTTTAACTTCACATTTAAACAAAATGCTCAATTTATTTTTTCTGTCGCTTAATGTAGCATTTTAAATATTGTACTAACTCCATTCCGAAATATGTTTTACATTTAAGATGAGTTTTTTTGTGGTGAAATATGTTTTTTAAAATTATATGTGCAATATTTGATTTGTTTTTTTGAGGGGAGAAGGAGGGGGCTAAAATTATTGCACAATAAGATGGACGTTTTATTATTTTTATTGGGCCAATCTATGAAAAAAAAAAATAATTTTAAATTTAAGGGCTGTATTAGGAAAATATTCTAAACGATAGACAATTACTTTCTTTAAAATTTTCGATACTTTTTTTTCGTTTAAAAAAGATTTCCGTAATACATAAAACAAAGGATTAAATTCGAGTTTATTTTTAAACATACGATTTTATACATTTTGTGTAAAAAATCTATGCGTACGTTTGTAAATGCTGTAATTGGGCATCACTGCAGCATAATAAAAGTAATACGTTCAAAAAAGCATCACTTGGCAGCACTGATTTTAGACAAATTTTTTTTTGCAAACAATTGACAGTGCTGCCGCAATTATAGCATCATTAAATTTTCTGATGCAAAATGTGTCTTTTTTTCGATTTATTTGATTTTTAATTAAATTCTGTGAAAAAAAATTCTGATCTTGACCATAATCTTAACACCTTTATAAAAATGTAAACCATATTTCGTAACGGTTTTTTATAGGGATGTGCAATTAATCGATTAATCAAACTTGCTTTTGAATCAATAACGATTAATTGATTTATCAAAAACATGATTAATCAGTCATGTTGATTAGTCAAAATAATGATAATTGAGTAATTATAATTTTGATTAATCATGAAAAATGAGTAATTGAATATTTTTATGTTTTTCTGCGTTAAAAATGCTCTCTTAAACCAATTTTTTGACGAAATATAAAATGATATATAAGCGAATAGTTTTCAGATCAATAATTTTTTACCAATGGAAATTTCACAAAACACCGATAATATTGGCCTAATTTTTTGATCTTTTTCTTTCTGATCAATACTAATCAAAATTATTCAATTTCTGATTAATCAAAATTTAAATTCACTGATTAATCATAATTATGATTAATGAAATTTTCAATTAATCCAATTCATAGATTAATCAAAATTCTGATTAATCCTATCATTTGTTTAATCGTTTTATCCTACATCCCTTGTATTTTATTTTATACATTTTAAGAACATATATTTAAACTAAAATTAAATAATAAAAAAAAAGAGTTAAATACACTTTAACATTGTTTTATAAAAAATTTCATGTAAAGTGTAAGAAGTGTAAAAAAACACAAAAATTTAAATTTTATAGAAAAACCTTAAATACAATTATTTAGAAAACAAAATAATGTAGATATTTTATATATTATTTTTATAAAATATTTTAGTTATATTCCATTTTGTTTTTTTTTTAACAAAATAAATCAAATAAAAAGAACCCCAGAATTTTTTGTTAAATTTTATTTTTTTTTCTTTTTTTACTTTATTTTTTTTTTTTTTTGTTAAATTTTTTTTTGTATTTTTTTATATTTAATATTTTTAATGAAAAATTATTTATTTTTATATTTTTTTTTTTTAATTATGAATTACCTTTTTTCAGTTTTCTTGCTTTTCTTGTTTCTAAAAAAAACAAAATATTTGTTGAATAATCATCAGTAAAAAAAATAGATTTCTAATGATTTGATAGAAGAGAGAGGGAAGGAAAAAAATTATATTATAAATTTGACTTAATTTTGTTAGGAAATTGTGTCACTCGTTGTTGTTGTTGTTGTAGTTGTTATTTTGCCAAAAGTTGCCACAAAAAAAATATAAGTAACCGGGTTTATTGCAGCACACAGATTCTTAGATTCTTATTTTTATAGGTTGATAGTTTTTTGGTGTTGGTTTAATAATAAAAATCGCTTTTAACCTCTTAGCTGCGCCAGTCCTATACACATTAATCGAAGGTTTTCCTTAATCTTAACTACACACAGTTAATTAGTTAAAGCTGTCAAAATAAATGTTAATAACATTTATTTTACCATTTTGCTAAATAGTGTTTATACAGTTTAGACACTTTGTCGTTTGTTGTAAAATTTCAAATTCCAATTTCCTAATACAATTTTAAAGATGTGCAAATATATATATATTTATTATATAAGTGTTTAAAAATCTGTAATTAAATAAAAAAAATATTATTAATATTATATTCTTTTTAAAGCCAACAATTTTAAACACAATATTCTTTAAACTCCATCAATTCAAAGAAAAATCTTAGTAACAAACATTTTTACATTAAATTTGAATTATATTAAAGTAAATATGATTTTAGTTAAAATAAACTATTTCGTATTTAAATTAATATTTAAAACAAATTATTTTAGAATCAAACAGAAGCAACAGCAATAGCTTTGAAATCAAACTAAGTTTGTTTTCCTTTTAATTTAAATTTGTTCGCTTTTTTTATTTTTTTTTCTTTTTTAGTTATTTTTATTTTTTTTTTATTTATTTTATAAAGTGCTAAAACCAAAATTTAAAATGCTGATATATTAATCTAAATATAAAAATAAAATTAAGATTAACTAGCAACATATTTAATCTAATAAAATTTATATTTAATTTAATATTAAATTTAATTTTTTCTCTCTGTGTAGGTTCTGGCCACAGTATAAATTGAGGTTTATTCAATTTAATGTTAACTCTACTTAATTTCATTTCACTTTTTTTTAAATTAAAAAAAATATAATAAAAATATTTTCGATAATATTGATATCAATAATTAATATTGATATCAAATTAAGATTAACTAGAAACATATTTACTTTAATAAAATTTATATTTAATTTAATATTAAATTTAATTTATTCTCACTGTGTAGGTTCTGGCCACAGTATAAATTGAGGTTTATTCAATTTAATGTTGTTTCTACTTAATTTCATTTCTCTTTTTTTAAATTTAAAAAAAAATAATAAAAATATTGTCAATAATATTGATATCAATAATTAATATTTATATCAAATTAAGATTAAGTAGAAACATATTTACTTTAATAACATTTATAAATTGAGGTTTATTAAATTTAATGTTGTCTCTACTTAATTTCATTTCTCTTTTTTTAAATTTAAACAAAAAATAATAAAAATATTGTCAATAATATTGATATCAAATTTAGATTAACTAGAAACATATTTACTTTAATAAAATTCATAAATTGAGGTTTATTCAAGTTAATGTTGTCTCTACTTAATTTAATTTATCTTTTTTTTAATTAAAAAAAAAATAAAAATATTGTCAATAATATTGATATCAATAATTAATATCGATATCAAATTTAGATTAACTAGAAACATATTTACTTTAATAAAATTTATAAATTGAGGTTTATTAAATTTAATGTTGTCTCTACTTAATTTCATTTCTCTTTTTTTAAATTAAAAAAAAAATAATAAAAATATTGTCAATAATATTGATATCAATAATTAATATCGATATCAAATTTAGATTAACTAGAAACATATTTACTTTAATAAAATTTATAAATTGAGGTTTATTAAATTTAATGTTGTCTACTTAATTTCATTTCTCTTTTTTAAATTAAAAAAAAAAAATAATAAAAATATTGTCAATAATATTGATATCAATAATTAATATCGATATCAAATTTAGATTAACTAGAAACATATTTACTTTAATAAAATTTATAAATTGAGGTTTATTAAATTTAATGTTGTCTCTACTTAATTTCATTTCTCTTTTTTTTTAATTTAAAAAAATAATAATAAAAATATTGTCAATAATATTGATATCAATAATTAATATCGATATCAAATTTAGATTAACTAGAAACATATTTACTTTAATAAAATTTATAAATTGAGGTTTATTAAATTTAATGTTGTCTCTACTTAATTTCATTTCTCTTTTTTTAAATTTAAAAAAAAAATAATAAAAATATTGTCAATAATATTGATATCAATAATTAATATCGGTATCAAATTTAGATTAACTAGAAACATATTTACTTTAATAAAATTTATAAATTGAGGTTTATTAAATTTAATGTTGTCTCTACTTAATTTCATTTCTCTTTTTTTAAATTTAAACAAAAAATAATAAAAATATTGTCAATAATATTGATATCAAATTTAGATTAACTAGAAACATATTTACTTTAATAAAATTCATAAATTGAGGTTTATTCAAGTTAATGTTGTCTCTACTTAATTTAATTTCTCTTTTTTTTATTAAAAAAAAAAATAAAAATATTTTCAATAATATTGATATCAATAATTAATATCGATATCAAATTTAGATTAACTAGAAACATATTTACTTTAATAAAATTTATAAATTGAGGTTTATTAAATTTAATGTTGTCTCTACTTAATTTCATTTCTCTTTTTTTTTAATTTAAAAAAATAATAATAAAAATATTGTCAATAATATTGATATCAATAATTAATATCGATATCAAATTTAGATTAACTAGAAACATATTTACTTTAATAAAATTTATAAATTGAGGTTTATTAAATTTAATGTTGTCTCTACTTAATTTCATTTCTCTTTTTTTAAATTTAAAAAAAAAATAATAAAAATATTGTCAATAATATTGATATCAATAATTAATATCGGTATCAAATTTAGATTAACTAGAAACATATTTACTTTAATAAAATTTATAAATTGAGGTTTATTAAATTTAATGTTGTCTCTACTTAATTTCATTTCTCTTTTTTTAAATTTAAAAAAAATAATAAAAATATTGTCAATAATATTGATATCAATAATTAATATCGATATCAAATTTAGATTAACTAGAAACATATTTACTTTAATAAAATTTATAAATTGAGGTTTATTCAATTTAATGTTGTCTCTACTTAATTTCATTGCTCTTTTTTTAATTTAAAAAAAAAATAATAAAAATATTGTCAATAATATTGATATCAATAATAATGATAGTGTTAATAATATTGATAGTTAAGAATAAATTTATTTGAAAATAAAATAAAAATCTAGGGATTACAACAATCATTCAGAAAAATATATTTAAAGAAAAAAATTAGGTTAAATTGATTGAATTTCACAAAAATATTGTCAATAATATTGATGGTGTATTATAGACTTATTAATAATTTACCTTTTGTTTTACTTTTCCAATATTTTTTTTTCTTCTTTTTTAATAATTATGTGGCTTTAAACCAGTAGTCCTTACATCTAGTCCTAAATCTATTTTGAGGGGCTATAGGATAGGTCTTATTACACTGTTGAATAAAAAACGAGAAAAACAAACAAACAAAAAGAAAAGAAAAGAGAAAGAGAAAGAGCACAAAACAAAAAATAAAAATTTATTAAATATATACAATCTTTAAAGATATTTAAAACTAATATTCCAACAATGAAAATATTTGAAGCTAAATTCTTTAAATTTCAATGAAATTTTCACATATAACAAATTTAAGATCAACCACTTTCGATTTTGAAATACCCAGTTCAGGATTACACCACTTTGCAGAGAGAGCATTTTGTTTCTTTCTCATTCAAACTTACATATTTTTTGTATCATGCCTCCACTCCGCAGCGTGGTTTACTTCAGCATTGTGAATGTTTTCTTAAGGGGTAAAATAAACAAGGAAACCCTTATCTTTCTACAGTTCCTTTGGGTAGTAAAAAAATTAGAATTTTTACACTCTAAATCCTATAGATATTCCAAATTTCGTAAAAGCTCGATCTTAAGAATTTAGTTTTTCACAATATATTGTGATAAGATTTCATCAAAAATCGTCGAGATTAGCTTTAAATGTCTTCCTTGTTAGATCTTATTTTAAATTTAGAATATACACCATAAATTCTACCCATATATGGTGAAACTACAAATAGCGTATAGTAAATAATTGTCAGCAACACTTAAAAAAAAAAAATATAAAACTTCAAATTTAGCCACAGTCTGAGGATCCCTCTCTCGCTGCAAGAAACGTTCTCTTCACTTTTATATGACCCAGAAAACAAAGTTTGGGAAATGTTAAATCTGGTCTCATTTATATTTTTCTAAATAATAAATATAGCTGAAAGATTTGACGATTTATCGTCATTTTAACGAATTTTTGTCAAAAATAGGCAAAATAATGTTTTGACGATTTTTGTTCGTGTAATGATAATTTGAAAAAAATAGAAGCAAATCTTGTACTTTTATAAAATTGTTTTAAATTGTGAAATTACTTTGAAAAATCGCAAAAGTAGCGTCACTAAACAGCTGTAACTTGTTCACTAATGAACGAATTGTCATTAAATTTTGACAGATATCATGTGAAGGTTGGTAGTTCCAAAAAATCATGGAGTCTTCATTAGTGACGCTAGCTATGTGTTATCCTACGGATTTTTTCAGCCGATGTGTTATTTTGAATGAATTCCCTAATAATCGAATTCGATTTATTTTTTATTCGAATGAATTTCCTTTTAAACATTTCACGTCTCAGGAATTTAATCAATAACGTCTAAGGAATTTCATCAATATATTTCACACGATTTTATCAATCATTGAATTTAATAATTAGGAATTCATTCGATTTCTTACTCCTTTGATCAATCTCATTCGTCTTTTTTATGTAATTGAGCAAAGAATCTTAAAAATTTTAAATCTTTTTCAAAATTTAAAAAAAGGAAAAAATAGAATAATAAAAAACCAAATTTCAATATCAAAAAAAAAAAGGAATTTTTTAAAAATTCGGTAAAAAATCGCTCAAATTTAAAAAAAAAAAATTAAAAAAATGCCAAATATAGCCCTCTCTCTCTCTCTCTGTCTGCAATAAATGGTTCTCGAGATAAGCCCGATCTAAAAAATCTAAACTGGAGACCTCTAATGAAAAATTCATATATTTTTTTTTCTAATTTTAGCTATTTTTTAAGTTCTAGCGTTTTTATGTTATTGGCGACTTTTTTAAATTGTAGTGATAATTTAATTTTTTTTTTCAATTTAAGGGTTTTTTCGTATTGTAGAAATTTTTGAATTTTGTCTTTTTTAAAATTTAAGTAATTTTTTTTTACCAATTTGGCGAGTTTTACAATTTAAGCGAATTGTTCAATTTAAATTTTTTTTCCAATTTTTGAGATTTTTTAATTTTGGCGATTTTTTGAGCAAATTTTCACATTTTAGAATTTTTTTATTTCGGGAAATCTATAATTTTGGTGATTAGTTCCACTTTCGGCAATTTTTTTCAATTTTAATTTTATTTATTTTGTTTTACTTTTTGGTTTTCTTGTATTTGAAAAAAATCTTCAATTTTCTTTAATTTTAAAATCGAAAGAACAGTCGAATGTCAATTTTTTTTTATTAAAATACTGAAAAAATTAACTGTAAAAACAGTAGTTTTTACAAATATATGTCAGTTGTTATGAAATTTTTGTAGTAAAAAAATTGTCAGTTATGTCGTAAAAACATTTTAAGTTAATTTAAAGGTAAATATCTTTATCACCTTTTAAACTGCATATAACTTTGTTTTAACTGGCATTTTCGGTAGATTCTAACGACAAATTTAGTTGAGAGTATTTGTAACAAATCAACTTACATATTAACAATGTGTAATTAGCTTCTAACTGGAAATTTAACTAAAGCATTTGTTAGTGTTTCCCAGGTAAAATTCTAATATAACTGTTCGTTAGTTTATAACTGGACACTCAGTAATCGATATAATAATTCGATATAATTATTTCTGAAATTTGTTTAATCAAATTTTCTATTGACAAAAAAAACTTGTTTTTGTAATTTTTCAAAAAAACTGTTCTATTATTATTTTGTACACTCTTTTGTGCAATGGTAAAAGAAGGTGTTTTTTAGCTCACCTGTAAAATGTGTGTTTTTAAAATAAGTATTTTTGTCAAATCAAACAAAAAATCGCAAAAATCAAAGTAAGGCCTGAAAATTTTCAAACCCTTCTAAACTTCCCCTAGAAATTATTGGATGGCGTATCTTTTTCACATGGTTTGTGTCCTTAATAACCTGTATGGCATTTTAGATGGTTAACACCTGTCGTTTATTCTTACTTATTTATTTGGCGAAAAAATGTAAACCACTTCAGATTGAAAAAAAGTGCAGCTGAAACACATCGATTGCTCACCGAAACTTATCCTGAACATGTTCCATGGATTTCAACGTGCGAGAGATGGTTCGTAAGTGGCGATTTTAACACGGAAGACTAAGACCTCCCTGGTCAGCCAAAAAAGTTCGTAAATGATGAATTGGAGGCATTTACTCGATGAAGATTGTTGTCAAACTCAAGAAGACCTTGCAAAAATCCTTAAGAGTCACTTAAGCAGCAATTTTGAAACATTTGCAAGCAGCAAGATTTGTCCAAAAGAAAGGAAATTGGGTACCACACGTGTTGAAGCCGAGAGTCGTTTAAAGAGACGATTTTGCAGGTCCCAACGCCTAAAATGAAGTCATTTTTGCATCGAATCATTACTGGCGATGAAAAGGCGATCCATTAAGAGACCATCCAAATTAGCGCCAAAGCTGAATATTCAAGGCACCAAAGTATTTGGTGGGACCAGAAGCGTCCTATCATGAGCTACTGAAATCGGGATAGGCGATCACAGGGGACCTGTAGCGAACACAATTAGTTCGTTTGAAGCGAGCATTGGCCAAAAACGCTTCACTTCAGAACAGGGTATCCGAAATTGGCTTGATTCGCTCTTAAACTTATAAAATAAGCAGTTCTTATGGCTCCAGAAAGATGGGAAAAGGTCATAGCCTTTTATCAATGTTTTATATAATTTTACCCTAGAGGTAAAAAAAATTTCATATCCATCTCAAAAATTTTTCAACTAAAAATACTTTTTCTCGCCAGGTATTTGACGACAAAAAATGTAATAAAAACTCCAAAAAATTAAAAATTTACAAATTTTTTACAGTAATTAGAAAGCGATAATCGTACTCAATTTATCGCTTCATTTTCAAATGGTCTTAAATTAATGCGAAAAAAATTCCTTGGCAATTTTACAACAATTACAGTGGAAAAATAACCACGAAGGCACAAGGTGATTCCTAACTCGGGCAATATTTTCAATAGGGCTACTGAGCCGAATTTTCATAGTGATTATGTTTTAGTAAATGTACTCTAAAAATACTCTATACTATTTGTTTCCCCCAGATATCGATCTCCTGATTCCATATTTGTAATATCACATATCATTTCGTACACTGAAAAAATTTCATAGGTAATATATACGAAAACTTTTGTACATTGTACAAAATAATTCATTATTTAGCACTACTAAAAAATAAATCTACGAAACTGTTTTCGTAATTTTAAAAATACATACTGTATAAAATTCAATTATTAAAAGTACTTTCTAATGAAAAGAAATTCTGTTAAAAAAAATACTTTTAAAGGTGATTTTTTTTAATGAGCTCTTTTATTAAAGATTTTTACATTAATACATTTAAAAAGAAAATTTTTGATTTACAATTTCAAAAATCATTTTCTAATTAAAAGATTATTTTAAGCTTTACAACAAATTGTTTCATTTTAATTTCGTTAAAAAAAAATGTATAAAAATTATACACAAAAAATACGAAATTTTTAGTTTCTTAAAAAAAAACTGAATTTTGTAAAATATACGAAAAATTTGTACAATCTGCGAAATTTTTTTTTGTTATATGTTACATGAATTTTTAGTACAGTGTTAAAAACATTATGAAGGGCACTAATTCTCTGGTAGCATATAAATAATGACAAGTGAAAAATAATTTTAGACGTTGTGACTTAATTTCCCATTTATTGACAAAGGCTTTTGAAAATATTATTATTTTTCTCTCAGGCTTGAGATCATGTTAACTGGGCCAGCCATCACCATAACAAGCGGTATTTTATACGAATCAGAAAATATTAGGAATACCCTAAACCAATCAAATTTTAAATAGATTCAAACTTAAAATAATAATAAAAAATAAATATAAGAGATTTAGATTTTGTTTTTAAATTTTTTTTTTTTTTTGTTTTAATTTTTTTTTGTTTTTTATTTTTTTTTTATTAATTTTTAATAAAAATATAAGTTTTTAAAATAATTTTTTAATAAATTTTGTACTTTTTATTTTTTTTTTCTGTTAATTTTTTATTTTTTTCTTTTTAATTTGTTTTTATTTTTTTTTTTATTATTTTATTTTTTTTTTTAAGAAAATAAAAAGTTTTTATAAGTAATAATTATAAAAAAATATATAAGTATATGTATAGTAAAGTTGTCCTAAAAAAACTTCTTGTAAATAGTAGATATTAAAGAAAACAAAATAATACATAGGAAATATAGCGTCAGATAAAATGCAAAAAAAAAACGTATCATCATCAAAGAAAAAAAGCAAATTCGAGATTTTCACGATTTTATAATTAAAATTCAAAATAATAAATTTGGACACAGTGATTCCAAACAACGAAAAAATTAATATTTATCTTCTTGAATAATTATTCAATCGGAAACAAACGGTGTTCCCAAAGCACTTAGCCCAACCAAAGTAAAAAATAACATAACAGGGCTATGAACTAAAAAGCTTCAACATTTACGCCAACTCTCCATCAGAGATGGGGAGGCAACAACTGATCTAAGATTTATCATCTCCAGGTAATAAGTATTCAAGCTCAAGGTCCATTTTATACAAAATTATTTATTTTTCATCCAATGTTTCGCTATCTCAATGGATAGCTTCTTCAGGGATTTTTTGTTTTTAATTTCTTAATTAAAAAACAAAATTTCTTAATTAAAAAACAAAAAATCCATTGAGATAGCGAAATATTGGATGAAAAATAAATAATTTTGTATAAAATGGACCTTGAGCTTGAATACTTATTACCTGGAATTTGTATTAAAAATGTCGAAGAAACTGAACTGAATACTTTATTTATCATCTCCCGCAATAACAGTGTTGCCATATTTGAAGCTCTTTATCTTTCACCGCCTTTCACTTCTTTGCCTTCCAAAGAAAACAAAACATTAATTAAGAATTTACTGAGTGTTTCTTCCCTTTAAAAAAAAGACAGGCGGGGGTAAGCTTTAAAAAAAACATGTTTATAGTCACCCTGTTTTTACACAGGTTAAAGTCAAAATTAAACATATAACTTTTACATATTTTTTTTTCTTCTCCAAAATAGATAATATTGATGAAATTATTTTTATATCTGAATTATTTTTCATTTTACAAGAATTTTTGCTTGCCTCTATAAACCATTGAAAATTGATGTTACGCTGTTTCGCATTTTAACTGACGATATGTTGAAAAAAAAAAGAGTGCGGGCAGACTAAAAATAAAACATTTTGAAAAAATGTATGTTAAGGCTCATTAGTATGGGAATATGTGGGAGAATCAGAGAACTGCAAAATCAACTTTTTTCTTGATTTAATCATACACAAAAATTCTTGTTCACATTTAATAATTCAACAAAATTCACTGTAGAATAAAATCAGCATCATGTTACTGAACGCGTAATTCGGATCAGTTTGAATCATATGTCGATTATGTTTACTGCAAATTTAATCACTCAACAAAAAGTCAGCGTTGAATAAATCAGAAAAAACAACAAACGACGCATATGAGTTTATTCATAATTACAACGAAATAGAAACACACTTCATAAATGTACATTAGGGTGGGACTTAAATCCGCTTTTTTAGAATTGTTATTAGTAATACAATACTAAAAATATTCTTCTTTGTGAAATAAAAATATTTTTTTTTAAAAAAAAATTTAGGACGATATCTCAGACTTGCCTAATCCGGAAAAATTCAAATATTGTCTAAATTTTTTTTCATCTATTTTGATTGGAAAATTAGGCAATATTTAACTTTAACCGGATTGGGAGAACCTGAGATATCGACCTTAATTAAAAAAAATAAATTTCACAAAGTACAATATTTTTGGTATTACTAATAAAAATTAAAAAAAAACAGATTTGAGACCCACCCTAATATACATATATGAAATGTGTTTCCACAAAATCATCCCCTTTTTATAGATAAGAAACTATTTTATTTTAATTATGAATACACACACACGTTGTTCTGTTTTTTTATTTATTCTATAATAATTATTGTTAACCCGAACGAACAAGAATACAATGAATGGTATGAAAACAACCGTTGAAACCGGGCGTTGGCGTTGAATAATATGACATTGTTTTATATATATGCATTTCGTGTATAAATCAAAGCATTAGTTACATTTAACTTGTTTAAAGTGAATATACACTGGGGTGGGCCGAAATATCCGCTTTTTCAATTTTGATTAGTAATACCAAAAATATTGTTCATTGTGAAAAAAAAAAAAATACCAAAATTGCTAATATCTTGGTAACTATCAATTTTAGGAGATTTTACCATTTAACTTTTTTTGTAGAGAATTAAATTTACAATCAAAATACGTGAACAAATATTTTTAGACAATATATAACTTTAACCGGATTGGGCGAGCCTGAGATGTCGACCTAAATTAAAAAAAAATGTTTTCACAAAGAACAATATTTTTGGTATTCCTAATAAAAATTCTAAAAAACGTATTTTAGACCCACCCTTATATACATATAACATATATGAAATGTGTTTCATATTATGAAACACTGATTACACTCATACACGTTGTTTGTTATTTTTTCTGATTTATTCTACATCAAAATAATTGTTGTTGGCTCGAATGAACAGAATAAAATCAATGGTATAAAAACGACCGTTGATTATAAATCAGTGACAACAATTTGCACGTCGTTTGATTGATTTAAAATCATCAACGAATATGTGTGTTGGAGTATATTTAACGTTTGAACGCACATATTTATTCTTGTGTTGATTGCGTATGAACGTTTTACAATCAGATTATGCAGTTCTCTGGGGAGGATATTAGTGAGACAAAGAAGAAGAAGATGATAAAGAAGGAGCTACAGAAGGGCGGGATGATGTATTAGAATCTGGTTTAAGTAAAAACTTACAAGTTATGGTTGTGGTTGTTGTAGCTGTAGTTCCAGTGATTAGCAATTCATCAACATCATTATCATGGTCAACTAGAATATGATTACTGTTGCTGTGGCTGCTATTATTATTATTATTGTTGCTGTTGCTGTTGTTGTTGTTTTGATTACTGGAATTGTAAATATTGTTGTTGATGTTGTTTTTGTGGTTGTTTTTATTATGTGTCGCCATGAATACATGTTGCTGCTGCTGTTGTTGTGTATGATGGTGATGATGATGATAAAGATGATTATTGTTGTGGCTGCTATTATTGTGGTGATTAGTGGTATATGAAGCTGACATACGTCTTGTATTACGATTATATAAAGACGCTGTTGCATTGCAAGATGAAGACGACGACAACGACAAAGAGGAGGAGGAGGAGGCGGCGGCAGAAGATGCTGAAGAAGAAGAAGCCGTGGATGATGTTAAACGTTGACAAAAAATACTATTGGAATTGGCAGCTGCAGCGGCATTATTATTTTTGCGAAACTTTTGTGTATTATGGTGTGGTAGTGTGGCATGGTTAAGCAACGTATGTGCAGGAGGATATAAATGTGAATGGGGTAAAGCGGCCAATGGTACAGGTGTTGGCGGCGGTCACGAACATGCTATTTCAGCTGTAGGTGGCGCTGAAGCTGTATTACTACTATTGCTGTTGCTGTTGCCACCCGTAACAACTTCTCCAGCAGCAGCAGCTCCACCACCACCACCCCCACCACCACCATTGCTATTATCTGAAGCATCATCCACTTGTGGTTTATTAGCAGCTGAACTAAATGTTGGTGGCGTTTGTTGTTGTAAGGTGGGTGTAGTTGGTGTAGTTGCACCTCTACCAGCATCACTTGATGCATTTGAATTTTCTTCCGCCTAAAAAAAAAAAATTGTTAAAAATTAAACAAAAAATTAAATGAAAAAAAATATATATATTATTTCAAGTCTCTACTCACCGATTCACTAACTCGTGATCGTTTGCTCGAACTGCCATTAGGGCCGACATCTTTTTGTTGCATCTCATTGGAGAGCCTTTTACGATTTGCTATAATTGCATTGCTAAAACTATTATGATTATCCATAGATTTACGTTCACGTTTTAGAAAATCACCCTCTAAATACTGTGACAATTGTTTACGTTTAACATGTCTGGCCTCTATGCACATGCCATCTTTTAACATTTTAATATTGACCTGAAAAAAGATAATGAAGGAGAAATACAACAGGGATTCACACAAAAAAGTTATAAACCTATCCCGTCCAAATTTAAAAATCTGTATCACTTTTAAAAATGGAAATTTTTTAGAAGTTTCTTTAACCATTTTTTGTCCGAGACGAAACGAATATTTTCCAGGCAAAAAAAGCCTCAGAATTGTATTGAAAAATTTAAAAAGAGTATTCAGATTGTGAGCTATTATCAAATACTCTATCCGCAAAATGAAAAAAGAAAAACTTTCTATTATAGGCTTTTAACTCTGAACAACATCTGTGTGAAACGCATGGAAGATGTTGAAAATGTGAAACAAGTGTTTACATTGGCAACATCTTTCATCTTTCATCTGTTATTTATTCAGCTGTAAAAAGTCGCATAATTTTTGTTAAAAATAAAAAATGGATTTAGAAAAAGCATAAATAATTGGAGTAGTTGTTGCTTTGCAAGACCAAACTCGAATTTTAATGCAGTACATTGAAATATTAAAGGCCATTCTGGAATGAGATGATGATGAAGAAGAATTTTTGGTAGACATAAGTATAAAATTCTTACATCTGCCGCTCATTTTCCTTTGTTGAATTTTTTTTTTTTTTGTGTTTATTTTCTGCAATGTCAGTTTGCTAGTGATGGCACAAAGAAAATCGATTTTTTTTTGTAATTTTTTTAGTGAAGACACTTAAAATAACTAAAGATGTAAGATGAAACAAAAAGATTATCTTTTGTTGGTGTAGAAAGATGTAGAATTTTTAGCCTATATAATTCTTATAGGAAGATGTTAACATCTTTGCACATTGATGAAAGATGTAAGATGTAGCTCAGTGTAAAAACGGCTTCAAAAATTGAAAATCTGTTTTTATAAAAACAAGTCACCATAATCAGAAAATTTTTTTTACCAAATATTGCTCAGAATCTGAAAATGTTTTATATGAAACAAAATTCTAAGAATCTAAAGATTTTTTATTTATAAAAAATCCTAAGAAACTGAGAATTTTTTTAAAGAAAAAAAGTCTGAATATATTTTTTTAACCTTAATATCTGAAAATATTTGTATGGGAAAAATTTTCAGAATTTGTGTATCTAAATCTTTGACATCTCGTTATAAATTAAAAACCCTAAAAAACCTGAGATTTATTTACATAAAAGACAATTGACAATTTAAAAAAAAAAAAATGTAAAAAGTCTGATGATTTTTCTCTGGGAAAAGATCCTTTAAATCTAAAGATATTTTTATAGGAAAAATTTTCAGAATTTATGTATCTCAATCTTTGACATCTTGTGAAAAATTAAGAACCCTAAAAAGCTGAGATATTTTCATAAAAAACTGCTAGGAAACTGAGAATTTTTAAAGAAAAAATCTGAACAATCTGATTATTTTTCTCTGGGAAAAAATGCTTAAAATCTAAAGATATTTTTATATAAAAAAAATTTCAGAATTTATGTAATTTATCGTAAAAACTTAAAAACCCTAAAAAACAGAGATTTTTTACAAAAAAAAACCCCTAACAGAGAATTTTTTTAAAGGAAAAATCTAAAGTCTGATGATTTTTCTTTGGGAAAAATCCTTAAAATCTAACGATATTTTTATAGGAAAAATTCGTATAGAATTAAATTTAAGTGTTAGATTTTACTTAAGTGTTTACTATAATACCGCACCTTAGAATAAGAAAAATTTTAAGTATGAAAATTTCTTAGAACCTACAAATTTTTTAATAAAAAAGTTAACAATATCTAAGAATTTGTCTATAAGAAACTTTTCTATGAGGAACAAAATTCTAATCATCTTGTTATTCGATCTAGCCATGCCCATCTGTATGACCGTTAAAATGGCCATTAGGCCGTGAACACGAATGCCTGGTTGCTTGTTTTCACCTACATTGTTTGTTATCCTCCCAGACAGTTTGGTATTGCAAATGACCAATGACGGTCCAGCGGTAAAAAAAAAAAAGTTATAAATGAAAATGTGAAGGTACCTTCAAAATTTCGATAAAAGTTTGGATGATTTAGTTCAATTTCATATAAACATCTGGTGGATAATACATTCATTTTCTCATAGTTGTTCACCTAGAGATGAAAATATTTTATATTTACTTCAAAATTATTTTCACCTCAAAAATTTTTCTGCACAAAAAATTTTTTTTACCTCGAAAAATTTGTTCACCTTAAAAAAATTTTTCTCAATTAAATTTTTTTTTATGTTATCTATAGCAAAAACAATGTGGAAGGTATAAGTTCATAAAGTCGAAATTAATGATTTTACATGTTTAGTTTAGGAAAATCTGTTACACGACAACCGTTTAAACCACGCACCAAAAAAGGTTTTAAATCGCGGATAAAAAATTTTATCCGATTATTAAAATCCGATCACTTTAAAAAAAAATCTGCTTCAAAATCTGCCTCTTAATCCTAGAGATGAAAATATTTTATTTTCCCCACAAAATTATTTTCACCACAAAACATTTTTCACCTTGAAAATTTTTTTTCACCTGAAAAAATTTTTACCACAAAAAATTTTTTTCACCTCGAAAAATTTTTTCACCTCAAAAAATTTTTCTCAATTCAATTTTTTTATGTTATCTGTAACAAAAACAATTTGAAGGTTTTAAAAAAGTCGGTAAAGCCGAATATAATAATTTTACTTGTTTAATTTATGAAAATTCTATTACACGACAACGGTTTAAACCACGCACAAAACGCGGTTTTAAATCGCGGATTAAAAATCGCGGATTCAAATCCGATCACTTTTAAAAAAATCTGCTAGCATATTAGATTTGACGAATAAATAATTAAAAATTAATTCAAAAATCATCCACTGAATTCGCGATTTCGCTTAAAATTGATACACATGATTTTCTTATCAAATACGAATTCGCCACGCCCATTTTTTAAAATTGATACACATAATTTTCTTATCAAATACGAAATCGCCACGCCCATTTTTTCAATTTATAATGAGGAATTAGTACTCCGATTCTGATGATTCTTTTATGGGAAAAAGCTCTCAACTCTTAAAGATTTTTCCTTCAACATTTAAGGATTTTTTTTATAAATAATGAAGTGTTCGTAATCAAAAGATTTTATCAGAAAAGGGCTTAAGGGTTTTTATGGGAAAAAGTCCTCAAAATTTTTATAAGAAAATGACTCTGAATCTGAGGTTTTTCTATAGAAAAACAAATCTTCCATGGACTAATTTCAGAGAAAAAAACATTCTTGAGTTTTGGGGTTTTTCTATTGCAAAAAGGATCACAGAATCTGAATACTTTTCAATAGAAAAAGTTTTTAATAATTAAAGGCTGCTCTCTTTGGGCGATTGTCTATAGGATTATTTTTTTCTAAAATTGACAATATTTGAACTTAGTTTAAAGAAAATAGTTTACTAAGGGTTTTGAGGTTAAGAAGAATAAACGTTATTTTCGTTGATAGAAAAGGGGGCTTAAGAATTTTTATAGGAAAAAGTTTTCAAAATTTTTTATAATAATAAAAATGACTTTGAATCTGAGGTTTTATTTATTTATTTATTATTGTACAATTTCAAACACTATTTTGAGAGAAAAACGATTCTTAAGTTTGGGGGGTTTTCTATTGCAAAAAAGACTACAGAATCTGAATGCTTTTCAATAGAAAAAGTTTTTGAAAACTAAAGGCTTTCTATGGAAAAAATTTCGGAAATATTTGAGAGATTGTTTATACGATTTTTTTTTTATTCTAAAATTGACAATATTTAATTATATTATAATTTAATTTTAGAGGGTTTTTTTATTCGCTCACGCCTTAATGTTTCAAGGAAAATTACTCAGAATCTGAGTTTTTCAATAGAAATAAATTTTTGCATGGACTATTTTCAGAGAAAAAACTATTCTTGAGTTTTGGGGTTTTTCTATTGCCAAAAAGATTACAGAATCTGAATGCTTTTCAATAGAAAATAACTAAAAGCTTTGTATAGAAAAAAATTCTGATCTATTTGAGCGATTGTCTATAGGATTTTTTTATTCTAAAATTGACAATATTTAGTTTAAAATTAAAATTATCTAAAATTCTTGTAAATTTAATTTAAAGAAAATAGTTTACTAAGGGTTTTAAGGTTAAGAAGAATGAAAGTTTTTCTCTAAAAAATTATAAACACTATTAATTTTCAAGCAGACTAGCTAGTTTCTGCTCATTTTTTTAATTTACATTTAAAATAATTAATAAAAAAATATATTCATACTTACACCATGTTGTATAACATGTTCTGTAAAACTCTGTATATTTTCTGTAAGATCTACATTGAGATTTTCGGTACGTTCAAATTCTAAACCAATAAACCACATCGAACAAAATGGTGCACTGGAAAGTGTTGATTGGCCGGTAGCAGAACCAGCAGCATTCTGAGATTTTTCCTCTTCATTGCCACTACTATTTTGTGAGCATTGTGTAATATTGTTACTACCGCCCTTTTTGGGATCAAAACATTTGGGATTAACATGAGCCAAAGAAATGTGTTGATTACGTTCTAAATTGCCAATAAGCAAACGTATTTTAGATTCAACTAAACCACACCATTCCAATTGATCATCGGCTGTTTGTGAATTTACCAATAAAACAATAAAATGCCGATATCTGAATTAAAGAAAAATGTTTTAGTATTTCGGGCATACAATTGGTGGTGTCTAAATAATATTTACAAAATACCTGTAAAAAAAACTTGGTGCCTCAAAAAGACGATCCCAAGAAGCTCTACCCATCATTATTTCATCTGTTGTAGTCATACCGCGATTAAATTCCATTAGTATGACTTTTTTGGTCGATTCGGAAACATTAAATGTGGAATTTTGTTGTGGATATGCTGGTGTTATAATCGGCATTAAATGATAACGATCTGAAGCGTTGACACGTGGATCCCAAACCTTAATAAGAATAGTTTGTATAGTTTAATTTTTGAAATTGCAATTTTTTTTAAGACAATTGCGTTTTTACTTACTGGAAATCTTAAATTAACAGTATCTGGATGTTTTAACAACACCGGATGCGGCCACTTCCAACGGGAAAATACCAAAAAGAATTTATGTACCAATGTTGAAGCTGTAGCATTTGGATACAACTGACAGGTACGGGCCACTAACATGGCCCATGTAACACCTCCAAAGTAACCCAATGAATTGGAATAGATGCCATGTTCTACAACAGAAAGAAAATTGTTAAAATATGATAAAAAAAAGTTGAAGAGCTTAATTTTAATTGAAAAAGTCTTTAGAAAAATCTTAGAATTTTTCTTTACAAAAAAAATCTTCAGAATCTGAGAAATTTTCTTTAGAAACAAAAAACTTTTTATTTATAAATTTTTTAAGAAAAAAGTCCTTAGAACTTTTCTATAGAAAAACAAGTAAAAAAGGCCTAAATTCGGCTGTGCCGAATCTTTGAATACCCTCCACCAATATCCTAAAGAAATGTTTTCTACTGTTTTTGATACAAATAATGTAAAAAAATTTTGAAGTAAAATTATGGAGGCGAAAAAAATTTTTTGAGGTGAAAAACTTTTTTGGATGCGAAAACGAATTTTTTGGTGTAAAAAAATTTTGAGGTGAAAAAAATTTTTTGAGGTGAAAAAAAATTTTTGAGGTGAAAAAAATTGTTTGTGGTGAAAAAAATTGTTTGTGGTGAATACAAAATATTATTAATTTCTAAGCGACTGGTGGAAAAATATAAGAAAATGTATTATATACCAGTCGCTACTATAAAATACACCTATTTGTATGGAAAATTTAAAGGTACCTTCACATTTTCACTCATAACTTTTGAACCGCTGGACCGATTTTGCTCATTTTCAATACCAAACTGCTCGGGATGATTTACAATAATCTGGGTAAAAATAGGCACCCCTACATGCGTCATCGCGTCGTGGCCGCCATTTCAACAGACAGACAGACGGACATCGTTAAATCGACTTGAAATTGCATAAGGATCCCGAATATATATACTTTATGGGGTCTTAGACCTATATTTCGACATGTTACAAACGGAATGACAAACTGATATATACCCTCACTATATATGGTGGAGGGTATAATTATTCTCTATAGAAAAAATTCTTTAGAATTTTGCAAATTTTTTCTGAGAATATTCTTATAAGAAAATATTTGAAAATCCAAGAATTTTTCTATGGAAGTCTTATCAACTAAGAATATTTTTTTTTATAGGAAAAAAATTTTCAGAATTTGTAAATTTCTGAAAATTTTTCTATACAAAAAATTCCATAAAATATAAGATTTTTTCTAAGAAAATTTCTTAAAATCTGACAATTTTTCTATAGGGAAAAAATCTTTTGATCTAAGAAATTTGTGTGAAAAATTTTCTAAACAAAAAAAATTTCATAGAAATTGTGATTTTTTTTTTTTTTTTCTTAAAAAAGAAAGTATTTATAATATAAAAAATTTCTATAAGAAAATTCCTTAAAATCTGACCATTTTCCCATAGAAAAAAGACCTTTGATAAAGACCTTTGATCTGATTATTTTTCCATAAGAAAAAATCCTTTGATCTAGAGATTTTGTTGGTTTTTTTTTTTTTTTTTTGCAAATAATTAAAAAATTTTGTAATAATACAAATATTTAAAGTTAATACTCACTTTTAGCCCATAATTTTATGGTACGCAATGCTAAACGAAAATTTTCTATATTCGGTACTAACGACAATATTTCATCGGTTACACGACAACCGTTTAAACTACGTACCGAGCGCGGATCTAAATTTTTTAATAAATTATCATCGCGTAAATCAAAATCATCTGGTATCTCTTTAAGAGATAATCTGGCAAATAACAAATCAATTTCGATACCATCAAAATTCATTTTTATTACCGGCACAAAAGCCTCCTCAACGGCCCGACATTCTGTTACCTCCGCTTGTTTTTTCAATAAATCCAAAAATGATGAAAAATAATCAGCACGTTCTATATTGCGTGGTGCAACACACAATGCATCAATATCAGCTCCCTTGTGATGGACACCCAACCGATATGAGCCGAATGTATAAATTTTACCACCCAATTTTTGAGCAGCTGCTTCGGGCATATTTTTTGCTAGCGAAATCTGTTTAACCCATTGTTTAACAAGTGTATTAAGTTTGGCTAGAATTTCCATGCGATGATTTAATTCGGCCTCTGTTTCGAATACCTTATATGGTTCTAATGCCTTACGAAGTTCTTCGGTTTTTTGTAAGTCTTCTGGACGTGGTCCAGCCAAACTAATGGCTGAGGTCATTCCAAGTTGTTTAGCTGGCTGTTGTGTGGGTGAATTTTTTAAAGAGCCATTACTGCTGTTGTTGCCATTTTTTTGGGAACCACTGGCTGAGTTTGTATTCCACATTTTAGATACAATTTTTACTTAAAAACTTAAAAGGAAATAGATTTATATTAAAAAGTCAAAAAGATAAAATTATAATAAAAGCAGAACATACCTTTGTTTAAGCAAATATTTTCTAAAACTTTTCCTATTATCTATATTAGAAAAAATCTATAATTATTTTATATTTTTTATTTTTTACTTTTCTGCTTGTGTTTCTTTTAAAATTTTTTTATTACGCGTCAAAAATTATTTCAGGAATATTGACATGAAAAAAGTGAGTCTGCAAGAGAAATAGAAAATTTTATAAAATTAAATATTTATCGGAATACAACAGAAGATTGTGCAAACCATATTTAAAATAAAATCAGACTTTTCAATTACAAAAAAGTACTTAACACATTTATGAAATCCGCCATAAATTTAGACATTCCCAGATTCCTTTAACTGATTTAACCAACTTGATGTTTAAAATGATAATTAAAAAAAATATATATTTTTTGCTGTAAAAAATCAACTAATTGGTGAAATAACTCCATACTCCAGGGAACATATATTTTAAATATTGTAGGCAGGCCGCCAAAGGGGAGACTTTTGCCCTATCGAACCCACAATTGTTACCAAGTTCCTTCCAAAAAAAGTACCTAATCAGTGAATTAGCCAGGGATGACATATTTGAAATTTCAAATTTCTAACCGACTTTCCCCTTATGTACCCCCAATATTTACCATGTTGCGAAAACTCAAAAATGTATCATTTGTAAAGCAAAATGGTAATTTTCAGATTTCTAGTCGGGGCGTTAAGAAGCAGACATTTCCCTATTTTGGTTCGGCTGGTAAAAATTAAAAAAAAAACACTTTAGGAGAAACCTACTTAATTTCAAATTCCCAGCTCTAGCGGTTTTGGTATGAACGATGGGCTGAGTCAGTCAATTAATCAATCAGTCTTACAGTTATTCAATCCATCATTCAGTCCGTCCCGTTATTCTTTTCTATGTAGAAAATATCTCTAAATACAATTCTTAGTAGTAGTATGTCCAATAACCTATTAAAGCTCACTTCAGAAAGGACCATTCTATGGGAAATATATCTGTATGTAGAACCGATTCTAAACAAATTCAATACGGTTGTCTCAGTATCAAAAAATCAAAAAATATAAATTTAAATTTAAAAAAAATCACCCTTATTCTAGTTGTCGTTATCAATGTCGTCGTCGTTTTTGAGTCTACATCACTTTGATTCGACGTCGACATCACTTCGACAGCAAATTTGTATTCCATAACAGTGTTGAAACGATGTCGACAGTTTATCGATTTAAATAAAAACACATCTCTAAAAATTGAGTCGGCAGATTTATTTTGTTTATTATTTTTGCGAAAAAAAATGTTTTTTATGTGTAATTTAAATTCTGATTCGAGTGATGAAGAAAATAATGAAAATCTAGTATTGGAAAGAAGACTACTCAGACAGAAATCAAATATCTTTAACCTGCCGGATAACAAGTAAGTAGAGCAAAATCAAAGTATGTTACTTTAAAGAATGTTAATCTTCTAATTTTTTTAAAAGGTTTGAATGTTACTTTCGGCTGAATAAAACAGCCTTCAAAGATGTACTGGAAACAGTAGCACCTAATTTGAAAACCGCAATCAAATCCACATTTATTTCCAAAACAATAAAGTTGGCAGCTACATTAAGATTTTTAGCCCAGGGGTCGTACCAGCTCAGTGTTGAAAACGACTTTAACTTGGGACTGTCGCAGACAATCGTTTCTAAGATTCTTTCTGAAATGACAGTTTGCCCCAAATGGATAAAATTTGAAATGACAGATGCTGAAAAAAATGAAGCAAAATTAAAACTTTTTGAAAAAACTGATTTTCCTGGTGTTATTGGATGCGTGGATGGAACCCCCAAATCAAAATTATCGCCCCAAATAAAGAAGACCAGCATCTGTACTTCAACCGTAAAGGATTTTTTAGTTTAAATGCTATGATAGTACGTATGTTATATATTTCACTGTATTTTATAATCATAGATTTTTGATCATAAAATGAGGATAGGGTTTTTAGAAGCCCGATATGCAGGTTTAGCCATGCAAAAAGTGTGTTAAAGGAACGATATACTGCTGGTGATCGTAATTCATGGCTTTTAGGTAACCAATTTAATATTTATTTAAATATCATTTAGCAACATAACTTTTTTAGCAGGTGATGCAGGCTATGAGCCATATTTGATGACCCCATATCGCTTTACTGCTGAAGGAAGTGCTAAGGCTATTTTTAACACAAAGCATGTTAAAGCGAGAAATATAGTGGAAAGAACAATTGGTGTATTAAAAACCGATTTTGCTGTCTTCTTGGAGCACGTCAACTTCATTACAAGCCTTAAAAAAGCGACAAAAATTGTTAATGTTTGCGCTGCACTGCACAATATATGCATTGAATACGGCTTAGATAATACATATGAGGATGCAAGCAGTGCAGAAAATATAGAAGCTGATGTTGAAGTACATGACACAGATATTACGCAACGTACTGAGGCTTCTGAAATTAGAGATCAAATAAAACAAAGTTTTCTCTAATTTAATTCAATCTTTTAATTATTTTTTCATAAATCCAAGTGTTACTAAATTATATTAAAATAAATGAAATTAAACTCTAAAAAATTTAATTCTAATTTACAAAACAAAAAAAAAATAGAATTTGTTAAAATTATTCCGTGAGTTTTTTGTTCAGGAGTTGAAGCTCCTTTTCCTTTATAAATAGTTCAATTCTTTTTATTTGCAAGTCGCTTTCATGGACTTCTTCCTCTCTTTTACTTCTTTCTTTATCCATCTGATTTCTTTCTTCCAATAATTTTAACTTTTTTTCTTCTACAACCAGCAATTGTTTTTGTCGCTTCTCTAAATCTCCAATGCTACGTTTGATTGACGATAATGAATTTGATAATTCCGTCAATAGTTTTGTCTGCGAATCGCTTTGATTTTGCAGCAGCTCTTCTTGAAGTTCACTCCTCAATCTTTTTTTAGGCGTTATACAATTTTTTGACGAAATAGATTGTTCAGTGCTTTCAGGCGGACTTTCGTGTAATTCCTGGTCACATGGCGAATTTATTATAAAAAATTCGGTATCTTCAGGCATTTCCTCTTTAATATTCAAAGCATGCTCTTCCTCTGGCACATCACATTCGTTTCCCTGATTTTCACATTGAACTCCCTGAACGGTGCCCTCAGGGTTGAGCTGTTTCTGAAACTGTAGCAGATTTGCCACAGCTTCCTCCAGTGGGCTCAATATAAATTGGTTAAATCTTCCGCCACCTGTAGCATTACGCTCGGTTTTGTTGGCTACCATTTTCTTTTTAACTTTAAATTTTAAGTCTCGCCAAACCTATAAATAAATTTTGTTATATTTTTATAATGCATTTTATATGATCATGCTTTCTTTACCTTTTGCCATCCATCACCCATTCTTCTCGGTGGGCCAAGTGCATTTAATGAATTTGATATTTCTTCCCATTGCTCTTTATAATTACTTGGAACAGTGCCTCTGCGAAATCCTATTGCAAGCGACGGATTTTTATCCAACTCTTCTATGAGTTTTTGAAATTGATTTGCGTTCGTTACCTTCATTTTTTCAATTTTTTCCGTTTTTTTTATTTCTCAGTCATTACTTTTCCTCAAGTCGTTACTAAAAATTGTGTCGACAAAATCAGAGTCGTTTCAAGACAATATCGTCGTCACAATTTCTTACAGAATACCAAATACTTGTCGACAGATATCAATTATTTTCGATAACGACAAAGGGAATACCAATTTCAAAAAAAAAATCCCAAGACGACAATGTCTTGTGTCGATGACGACAACTAGAATAAGTGTGAATATATATAAATTAAAAAATTTTATATTTTAATGTAATATTTATTTAAAAAAATAATATTTTTTTTTCTTCATTTTTCAGAAAAAAATATTTTAACCATTGAAAACTACCGTTCAGTATCGTTGGTAGTTGTTATTCGGTTTAAATGTTTAGCATCATCGGAAGTTATCGGTTTATGTATGTGGGTATGTATTCAAAAACTGTTATTTATTCTTGTAAAGCAACTTTATAAAATGATATAGCAATTTAAAAAAAAAAATAAAAAATTGTAATTAAATTTGTTACTATGAAAATTATTTTGAAATCGCTAAAAAAAAATTTAAAACTAAGAAAAATATGTTAAAAAATATTAATTTTTAACAGACTATGCCTTGACCTTGTAATTACCGGGGCAGCGACTTTCAAGCAAATGCATGTATAAACCAAAACTTCTCGGAATCGAAGAATTTACAATATTTTTTGCATATGTACTGATTTTTTTCTTTTAAAAGCATATTTTCCTTTTTTTTACTACATTTATTAATTTTTTTTTTGTCATTTTTCCTTTTTTATCCAAAAACGCTTAATTTTTGAGATCCGCTGTAGGTTATTTAATTAGTCTTCAACTTTTCCCAACATTATTATTATCCCAAACAAAAGGTATTTTAATTTAAAATTAAAATCTTAAAAAAAAACAAAGGGGAACTTTAACTGACTTAATTTTTGTTGTTCTTGTTACCCATGCAAAAATTTAATTTAAAATTATACTCTACTCGTTATTTTTTTAATAGGTTTTGCTGCAATTCCAATTGGATTAATATTTTCTCCACTTCCAATTGGTTTTCTTGGCGTAATGGATTGAAATTTCGCAAGTCGAATTGGGTTTACAGAAATGGTTTCAAAATCAGGAAAATTCGCTAAATTTTTGTGCATAATGGGGAAAATTTTCCTTGGGTTAAAAATGTGTGATTTTAAATCAAATATTTGGTATACAAGTTAAAAATGTCGAGTATTTTGCTTGAAAAATGCATTATTCCATCGTTAGCCACTACATTTTCCCATCTTGGTGGTAGCATATGGATTCGGCGCCAAAAGAATTGCTCCGGTTTTGAAGTACAGAATGAATCAAGCCAATTTCTGATACACTGTTCTATAGTGAAGCGTATTCTTGTAAGGGAGTTTTGCATCGATCGAAACAAATTGGTAGTCAGAAGGGGGCAAGGTCTGGGCTATAAGGCGGGTGAGCCAAAACTTCCCATCCACTGTTTTCCAAATAGTTTATGAACGGTCTTGCAACATTTGGCCTAACGTTGTCATAGTGAAAGATTATGGCCTCGTGTCTGGTCGAATATTTTGGTCGTTTTTCGTTGATTGCTCTCTTCAAGCGAATCAATTGTGTTCGGTACAGGTCCCCTGTGATCGTCTGATTTCAACAGCTCATAATACAAAACACCCTTCTGATCCCATCAAATACAGAGAATTACCGCCATGGATATTCGGCGTTGATTTGGCTGTTTAGACGGGCTTTACATATGATTTTTTGCGCATGAGGTTATCGTAATGTATCTATTTTTCATCACCAGTAACAATACGATGCAAAGTGACTTCTTTTTGTAGCATTCAAGCAGCATTTCCGATATGCAAAATCGCCTTTTAACGTCTCTCGCCTTCAATTCATATGGAAGCCAATTTCCTTGCTTTTGAATGATTCCCAATGTTTTTAAACGCAGGGAAATGGCTTGTTGTGTGCAAGTTCTTCTTGCGTTTGACAACAGTCCTTGTCGAGTAAAGCTTCCAATTCCCCATTTTCAAAAATTTTCGGCTGACCAGGCCTCTCTTTGTCTTCTGTGTCGAAATCACCAATTTTGAATGGCGCAAACTATCGTTCACAAGTTTTTTGAGTTGGTGCAAGTTGACCGAAAGCTTCTATCAACAAGTGATAACTTTCAGCAGCCGTTTTCTTTAAATCAAAGATTATCAGACTTAACAGCAAAACATCTTTTTTAGGCACAAATTTAGACATTATTATAGCGATTGAAAAAAATGTGTTTATACTTTGGCGTCTATCGAATACAGAATTCTAATGACAGATGTTTACTCTCCAAAATACCATATATGTTATTATTGACACAAACCACATGTGATAGTTGTGCCATCTGTTGTCCATTATTAACTTGTATACCCAATATGTTATAAAAATTTATTTAACTATGGTTTTTTCTTTCTGTGTAGGCAAAATAAAGTTTTTTTTAATATTCCGATTTTCATATTTTTTAAATTTCCTAATTCTGTCATTTTTGTTTTATTCATTTTGTGTTTTCCCTTGTCTAAAAGGAATATGAGAATTATAAACTAGGCTTCAAAAACAGAGAATTGACAACACTAGTGCTGAAGAAATATATTTTTTTTTCAGTGAATTTATCAAAAATTATAAATTTTCTTACATTCCATTTTGTTAACATTTAGTAGAAAACTCACAGATAAAGTTGCTTTAAAAATACCAGATGTCCCATAGCATTTAATAACAGAGACTCAAGTAATGCCGCCATATAATTTCTTGAAGTTATTTTTAATATTTATTTGTAGAATTTAATTAGTTTATTTTAGTATGTATTTCCGGAGTACATACATGGGGAGTAAAGTAATAAAAATCGAAAATTGTGCAGATAAACAGCCAGACACTAAGCCAATTGCAGACACACTTCCACACTTACACCCATGGCCATATAAATAGGATACATAACATAGTGGTTTAAGTGACTAGTGAATTAACCATTCATGTTAATAACTTCCTACACACCATTCCAATTGAAAAAAGATTATCTATACATTGTACCTATAAGATCTAAGTCGGCTAACTTATCTGAAAGTATGCTCAATCCAGAGAAAATTTTTATGCAAATTACATCCACATATTTTTTAATTTTTTATCCATACATCCGTCATATTCTTCTTGAATTTCAATGTATTTTACGCTAAAGGACCTTAAAGATACAATTTTGTACTAAATCCTAATAAATAAAATTGTGAAATATTGTTCTTGGATTTTTCTTTCTTTCGTTACACTGTGAGGTTTCATATATCCCTAGCAGTTAAGCTAATAACATTATACAAAAAATCTAACAAATTAGCAATTTTCATCATACATTTAGTATTAACATGTTGCTTACCATTAAATAACATTTATTCAGAATAAAACTGTTTTTCCAACAGCCTTTTTTTATATGTACAAATCATATATGAAAAGGAATTATACTCCAAAACACGGAGATGATGTTAATGTGACCAAGTTTTGTACATTTATATGAGACTACTTGATTTTAAGAAAAGAATAATTTCAATTGTTTCTTATACATTTAAAGCTCAAAAATAAAAAGTATATATTATCCTATTTATGTGGCCATGGCTGTAACATATAAAACTTCCTGTTTGTGCAGAGAACCAACAAAACAAAAGAGAACCAACAAATCCCTGCACCTGCATTTACAGAGATTCCATAAAAATTGTTTCCACCCCTAATCTGAAGAATTGAAAAAAAACATATACTAAAAATAAAACTTTGAAATAACAAATAAAATTATTTGATAAATGAAATTGCAATTTGTTTACCTTCCCTCTTTATATTAATTATTTCAGTATCCAAAAGTTTCTTTTATGTTTCTTGCAATGCCAATGTCTTTTTTATGTATATTTTCTCATATTAGCCTCCATAAACATTACAAAGCGAATTACTTTTGCTTTTGTCGTTCTTTTGTATTTTTAAGGTTTTTCTCCACGCATTTAATTTTTTCTTTATTTCGTTTCTTCTTTTGCTTTTCTTTTCCAAGCCACTTTTTTTTCTAAATGTTCTTCTACTTTTCTCCAGTACTTTTGGGCGAAAATTTTCACTTGACTTTTTCTAATATAAATTCATTAAATTAACACTTTATTTCTATTGCTAAGTAAACAATTAACATTGAATAACATGTTTTCCATAAATTTACTTAAAAATTAAACAAATTTAGGTCTGATAATTTAATAATAAAATCGCGTAATTTACATGAAACGCTTCTTTTTCGTTCGAAGAAAAGTAAAAAACAAGATAATGAATAAAAACAGTGATGCCAAATTTTTGGCGTAATACTTTTTATGCAGTGATGCCAACTTTTTAAGGGTAAATAGCCAAAGAAATTTCTACAAAAAGCATATTTTGTTCATATAGGCAATACCATATGAAATTTGACCAAACCAAAATTTCTAGCATAATGTAAACGCAGTTTTAAAACTGATCATTAAACATTTTTAACATTGATACTGTACGGGTAACTGTTAGATTGTATACAAAAATACTATATCGTTTTTTAACCAAGTTTCAGATATATATGAATATTACTCATTTCTTGATGAATAACGCGGGGGTTCACACAGAATTAAAAATTGATACTGTACGGGTAACTGTTAGATTGTATACAAAAATACTATATCGTTTTTTAACCAAGTTTCAGATATATATGAATATTACTCATATTTTGATGAATAACGCGGGGGTTCCCACAGAATTAAAAATTTAGCCAACCCAAAATTTTTTTGTTGTTTTTGTATAATTGTGGGACATGGAGGCTTGGGACTAGTCTTAGGCATACTTGTTCGTTTTAATGGCCGCTTTTTCTAGTTTGATTTTTTGTAAACATAGTTTCTATCTTCTAGTTGAATCGCTTTTGTTGTGGTCCACTCAATTGGCATTTTAATTATTTTTCCTTTCTAATATAAGGCTACGTTTCCACTGAACGTGTTTTTCGTGTATTTTAAAACAAAACACTGTCTTGTACATGTTTTCCCATATATATTTTTTCGTCAAAACAACATGATTTGCTCAAAACACGCAAGTAGAAACGTAGCATTAGCCTGTGCATTGTAATGTGATTTAAATTTAGATTTGCATGTAGTTTTTTATGCTTAGACAGTCCTTACGTAGTGACAAAAAAAGTACGGTGTTCGTTATTCGTGCATGTTTTTGTCATTTCTCTATCGCACTCATATGTATTCTTCTTTTGTTGCTTCTTGCATATTCGGTTTTGGTGAAATAAAAGTCACCGTATAGATAGACATAACTTTGAAAACAACTTTAAAAAGGGAATTCAGAAAATTGCATGCAATCAATTGCATCGTAAAAATTGGCTCTAAGATATTGATGTTATTGCATAAAGGTTGAGCGCCCCGGTAGGCTAGTTGGTAGCGTGCTAGCTTATCAGTGCGGGGGTCGTGGGTTCAATTCCCACCAGAGGCTCTGGTCTGTTTTCGCTATAACGAGCCAAAGGCCTTTGTTGCTAGTGCTCGGTAAGGGTATTAACATATAATTTGTAATTATATGATTAATAATTAAAAATAAATAAATATTGCATAAAAACGTAGATATGCTAGTGAAAAAAAACGTTTTATCTAAAAGGTGCTATGTGCATTCAAGCTTTAAACAAAACTCGAAAAGCGCTAAGTTGGCAACAGTACAAAATAATATATTATAAAAACTTTGTACCATTTTGTTGTAGAGATGAACTTTTTAGTATCATTTCAGAGTTGGTACATTACAAAATTCGTGCCGATTTATATTTCAAAAAAAACGCTTGAAATCGTTATTTTGAATGGACGTTTTTAAATTAAATACATTTTTCATCAATATCTACTAATTATTACAATTTTCGAATATATAAAATGTAATTTTGGCTATAAAAGAAGTGCCCAAACCAGATAGTGATAGTATCGGGGTGCGAAAACTATTCAGTATTTTTAAAAATTCAGTATATAATTTTTTCTAATTCCTAGGGACTGCCAGAAAGAAATTAGTATTTTTTTTATGGCATAGTGCCAACAAACGTTAAGATAAAATAAGGATAAATAATAAAAACTGTCAAATAAAAAGTCAGACCTGTTAAGGGAGAAGGACTATAGGACCTGTTTTCTATAGGAACATGTAACAACGCGTACAAAAATCGTAGCTAATTAGGAGCAATTTGCATAAATTATTCAAAAATAAAATAAAAATACTAAAAACTTTAAAATTAAACCTAAAAAAGCAGTAACCCAAACAAACTGTAACAGCCAAGTCTAATGAAAACCCACTAACCATTTAAAGAAATTTGTTGCTATTCATTTTCTGCATCAGGAAAATGTAAAAATTTTTAATTAAGCTGTGTCAGTCATTTTAGAATAAATAAAATAAGAGAAATAAGAACAAATAGATAGAAAAAAATACAACTATTACATTTGGGTTTAATTATACAAATTCCATAAAGAAATCTGGCCATCCATGCAAGCCACAGCCATAATTGGAGCTTTCCACATGTCAACCGGTCCGCTGGAATATGCAATATCCATAATGGCACTCGTTTTATGTTCGGTTAGAACAGCTAATGGCCTTAAACTTTTCCAAGAAAAAATACGAATTTTACCATTCCAGCCACCAGAGGCGAATACTTTTTGATCAGACCTAATGCGTATGCAATTAATACCAGAATTTTTCAATGATATATCAGTGGAACGTTGTAATTGCATTGATGGTCTTCGATACGAAATGGCAATCATCTTATCAGCTAAAGGAAGGAAGGAAGGGAGAATGCTAGATAAAGTTTATATTTAATGTCAATGGATATGAACTTACAGGGCCCTCCAATAACACCTTTATTAGTATGAGCATCATAATCCAAAGCCATTGGATCTGGTTCCAGTTGTAGAATATCAACGACCGTGCCAGTACTAAGATCCCATGTTAAGAAATTACCACTTTCATAACCAGCCAATACATATAATTTGGATGCATATTCGAATGGTTTGAAACAAGTCAATGAACCCAATTTGGGTAATTGAGCATCTTCAGGTACTAGTATTTGTGATGGATGCTCCAAGTTATTAATTTTTAATACTCCAATGGAATTCTCTTCACAGGGATAAAATAATAATTGATCATCTGTGGCATTTCCATTTGTATGCAAAGCCGTATGACAAAAACCCAAATAGTTGGCTTTTATTGTAAAGTGTCTCTTATAGCCCGAATTACTTATCGACCATAAAGTCACTGGGCCGCCCTTTTCCTGCGATATCAATATATCGTCGGTGTGATGTAGTGTTGTTATGGGGTCTTTGCCAATCGAAAAATGCAATAATGATCGATTTGTTTGTAGATCCCATAGAAATACGGTACCCTTAATGGTGCCAGCCAAGAGCCTTTCATTTTGATGAAAGCATAGTGAGTTAACGGGACCCATTTCGGTGCATCTTAAAGTAAAAACTGGATCTGGTGGTAGAACAGACATTTTTTTTTAATAGTTGCAAGTTTTTTAAAAACAAAATATCACTAATTAAAAATAAAACTATACACAATTTTTAGTAAATGAAAAACATGGAATTTGCCAAGTAAAACAAAAGCGGCACAAAAACAAATAATGAGATCAAAAGAGAAATTGTAAAAAACAGATGACGGAAAACTTTTAACCACCAAAGAGATGCCAGACTATGGTGAAATATTGACCGTTAAATTAAAAATAGTTTGAATAGCTTATTGACGTTTTGCACATCATTTTTAAGTTGTTCATTGGTTAAATGAGATGGAAAATCAGGTCAGGAAATTATCTTATCTGCGCTTTAACTGGCTTTTTTTTTGTAAACAAATACAATTGGTGGCGCCATTGTAGTCTTGAGGATTTTTTTTACATGGGATTTTTTGGGGATATAAAAAATATTTTTAGGATATTTAAAATTTAGGTAACATGGGTAAATTCATTGGAAAAACTGTTTAAACTGAAAAAGAAAAAAGGTGTTATTTAAAAAAAAAAGCTTTCATGAAAAAGGTGGAAAAAAACTGTTAAATATGGTAGCATCTGTCATTGTGCCAACTTTGTGTTACAGTGTTGTATTGCAAACTCACCTCTAAAGAAATTATTTACCTAGGGTATAGAGCGAGTTTGTGGGTGAATTTTAATGAAATTTTGTAGAATTTCAAGTTTGAGGAATTTAACAACTCTGTCAAACTATCAAAGTTATATGTTTTTCATTTATGATATGGTAGCACTTTTTTTGCCAGCTAATTCATGTATCAGTTTTGTCAACTGAATTCATATAGCTGCGGTGTCCGAGTGGTTAAGGAGATGGACTTGAAATCCATTGGGTTCTACCCGCACAGGTTCGAATCCTGTCCGCAGCGAATAATTTTTTTTTATTTTTAAAATATTTTAAATTTATTTTTTTTAAATAAAATATAAATTAATTCCAATATGACGAGAAATAAATAAAATATTAAAAAATATATAAAATACTTCTTTTCTAAATACAACAATAGAATTAAATAAATATAAAAAATAATGAAGTAGAATGTACGTTTTAATAGTTTTTTTTGTTACAGTTCTACCTTCTTTTAGAGACTCTACCTAGGTTGTGTGAAACTTCGGGCCTGCAGAGATCTTTTTTTTTTTTTTTTGTAAATATATGGAGGTTACAAGCTTATTACAAAGTAAAGCGTTGACAACCGTTTCATATTTTTATTATTGTTTTAGAGGAGTACGAATGGATGGCAGGTCTTCGCCCTGATCATAGAAACTTTAATTTGTTTACGGATGTTTCTAAGATGGGCGAGAGAGTTGATGCTGCGGTTTCCTGTAGAGAGCTGGGTATCAAGGAATCGTATAAACTTTCAGTTTTCTGTAGCATTTTTAAGGCGAAAGTTCAGCTGGCCAAAATGGCTGCTGACCTTTCTTTTGTCCCTTGGACAATTAATTCTTACGGTACTTTCTATATTGCTTGTCAAGCGGCTATCAGGGCGATTTCCGCCGATCTGACATATTTATCGATTGTCCAAGAGTGCAAGGACTCTTTAGGTAGACTTTGTGCCAGCATGAGTGTGCTTATCTATTAGGCTCGTCGCCACCGGTGCATTGAGGGTAAGGAGATTGCGGATGAACTGGCGAAGCGCGGGGTCCAATAGACTGCGTGTGCTACTCCAGCAATGGACATTCGTGAGCCAATCCAGTTTTTGAAACCAAAAGTGGACTCCACTAAAAAGCATGTCTGAGGCGTTTTGGTGGAATACCGGAACGAGGGTGTGGAGGATTATGTGGAAGTCTTGTTATCGTTAATCAGAAGCGATTGTAGAATTCTGGTGGGGGTTGTGACGACTCACTGCTGGAATGCAATTCTTGCCAAGAGAGCGGGAAAGTTGGCGAGTGATAATTGTAGATTTTATAGGGTACCGGGGAGCATATTATGTGCCACTGTCCGGCTCTTGTGCCCTCCAGGACAAGTTGCTTGGGATATTATTCCGCTATCTGAAGGAAATCTCTAGAATCGGAATTCTAAGACTCCTGCTAGGAGAGTTTGGGACATCCTGGGTGCCGTTATAAGGACCTTATTGCGAGGAGTTTGATCAGCCAGCTTAACAGAACCTAATCTAGGTTGCGTTTACATCTGGATGCTGATTCCAAATGATTTGCAAACGATTTGCAAACGATTTGCAAACCTGTGAAGAGAAAAAAACTACTCTTCACTCACTTAAAAACAATAACTTCCCTAATTACGTTATATTCCATTTGCTTTTTTTTCAAATAAAAGGATTTCCTTAAATTTTTTCAGGATATTCTAAAATCCCCTGTTTTTAAATGCAAGGAAAAAGTTTTCCTAAAACATAACCTATTGGCAACCTTTGGTCAGTGTTTTGATAAATCAGTTTGTCATAAATCATTTTAAATCAAGTGTAACAAAAACATATTTTATTGTAATTTATTTTAAGTTTCCATAAAAGTATTAAATTTTATATAAAAATATAAATGTGATAAAAATGATTGTGAAAATATTTATCATGATTGCAAGTGTAATAATCCAAAAGGTTAAAGTGTTCTTGTGCAATTATCAAGATTGGATTTGTTCATCAAAAGTCCTAAATATGCAAAATGTTCATATGTTCCAGTAGTACAAATGTTAATATGTTCCAGTAGTACAAATGTTTATATGGTCCAGTACTGTTAAAAAGACAAAATTGATATGTTCCTGTAATGTATATGCTGTAAGTAATTTTCCAATTTTATTGTTTATTAGTAATTTAACCAACTACAACTCTGCTTTTGGCGGGACTATTGCGCTTGTAAAGGCTTTATTTTTTTGTATTGCTTTTTAATCACAAATTTTGCATTGCATTTTGTTTAAGATCATCTTCTAGGCACATTTTCTATAAACAATTATGAAGGAAAACATGTAAAGCCAGTATATGAAGGCCAAATTTTTTGAAAATAACATAATGTTTTTGGTTAAAATAAATTTTAGGTTAGGTTGAAACGAGAAATAAAAAGTAAAGATGTTCTTGACAACTGACTCATGTCCAAGAATTGGACATACATTTAAGACCGAAAGTCCACCACTTTGTTCGGTTCGAATTTTACTGAAGATCGCACCACTCCTTTATGTAAAACCCTGGACATTTTTCTCGGTCTTCATACCGGCTGACTTCAATAAAGACAAGACTTCTTTGCTTAAGTATCAAAAAAATCTTAAACAATTAACAAAAAACTATTGTTATTGAAATTTAATAATTTTGCCACCGACACAATAATAAATGTTTTAAAAACATTCAATATTTTAAATCCTAAAGTCACTTAAGCCAATTGTAGTTGGACCTATAAAGTGCTACAACTTATCACAAGAGGTAGCGGGTTTGTTTGAACTTTGTTGTATATATTTATTTGTTTTATAATCTACATACGATGCAATAAAACAATTTTTTGTATATATATTTTATAAAGATACAGTCGAATTTATTGTTAAAATTTTTTCTTAATAAATACAATGAGAAAGTGCGTTGATAAAACCTTTAATTCTTTTCAAATATTTAACTTATTAACTTATACAAAAATAAATAAAAAACAAAAATCTAAAAATTTTTTAAAAATGTGAAAAATTTTAAAATATTGAATGAAAGAAAAAAAAAAAACAATAATCACAATATACTCTTCTAAAACAAATAAATTCGCAACTTTTCAACTATGGGCATTAAAATTTTATTATTTTTTTTTAAACTACACATCTTTGTCTTTACAATTTAGCTCTTTGTTTAACACCAACAGCTTCTAAAACACCACAATCTTCCATATGTTTAAATAAGGTATCTAAATATTCCTCACGGTGTTTAATCAAATGGGCAGCATGTTGAGAATGCTTCCAACGCTTAAAGGTACACTTAATGTCGGCTCTCTCCCAATTTTCGCGTACAGCCTGATTAGAGGATGGCGGTCCAATGGGATCATTGTCTGATACAAAGAATAGGGCAGGTTTTTTACAAAGGGTAGAATGAAACATTTGGCTAGAACGCATATAATGTATGGTAGCCTGATTGTGGAATGTTTTCATGTGGTAACTAAAAAGAAGAAAGAAAAATTAAACAATTAACTGGGATCCTGTTATTGTATAAAAATGTATTCTCCTCATACTTACAGGGTATAATTACGTAGTGCAGATTGCATACGTGGATTTCTAGGGAATATCGATTTGGGTAAACCAACCGGTATTTCAGTTATATCGGCAGCACTATCCCACACTTGACACAATATACGATTCAAAATGTGTTGATATCTGTCCATATCTCTGGACATTTGCAACATTACTTCACCAAATTGATAGGCCCCTACTGAGAAGCCATGCAACAAAATGGGTCCATATGATTTATTGTTATCCAAAAATTTTAAAGTTTCGGCGGCCACCACTTGTGTACCCTTGGCGGGCCACAGTAATTGCCATGGTGTAATATGAACGACCATGACATCAAATCCTAATTCTGCATAGATTTCAGCATATTTCTTTATATGTTTTTGTTTGGCCATAAGCCAAGCCATCATTAAAACTAAAGGATTTCCAGTTGGTTTTTTGAATCTAAAATTAGGCAAAAGAGGTTTATAAAGTTTGGAATATCTATGGATAAATTGTTATAGTATTAATAAAGTTGATTGAGGTAAAGAATTTGTATGAGAAATTTTTTTAATAAACCTCTTAACTTTATAAGGAATTTTGTGAAAAGTGCTGTTTAATGAGGTTAATTTTTAATACTCGATACTATATATTTTTAAATTTGAATACTCGATATTTTAAATTAGGGACTGATACCTAAAAAAATGTATTCAGTTTCGGGTTAAACGAAATAAAAAGTCCAGGTTCGGCTTCGGTTCGGTTTCTACATTTAAAGGTACATATGTTCTATTAATGGGAAATTTATTTATTTTTCAAATAAATTTTCGTTTAATTTTATAATTAATATATTTTTTAAGTTCACTTCTTTTAAATTTGTTCTTTGTGGCGACATAATGAATTTCAAAACTGAAAAGGTCCCCTCATTTGAAGAATTTGATTTAGAAAATCGTTCCTTTTCTTTTACATAGAACTTGTTCGAGCATATTTTCATCTTCTTCTGAATATTAAGATATTTTGATTCTCTCATAAAATACTCTTCTTCTCTTTCCACTTGCAAATTTTAATTGTTTTTAAAATATGTTTTTTTTAGAATTTTCAACATCTTGGGGACTTGGCCATTATTAATAAATTGGTTTCTCTTTTTATAATATTTAAAATATAATTCTAATGAAAATGTTTTTGTTTTGCATCTTTTGTTAGCCCTAATTTAAAACTAAGCCAGATTCTATAAAAAAATCGCTTAAAGTGATCTGTTCTTCTTGTAATTTTAGCGTTAATTTTTAACAGATGCAAAAACTTCTACGAATTCCTTACAAATATTCCAAATATTATCATTCATAGTTAATGCAGCATCCAATAATTTCGAACAAAAACTTCTGTATCTCAATAAGGCTTGAACCATGTCATAACTGGAATTCCATCTAGTTTTACAGTCAAGTGCGTCTTTTTTCAAGTTTAACTTTTTAACTAAAGAAGAAATTTTTGGTGTTCGCAGTTTTTTGCAAATAGCTCTGCATTGATCAAGTATTTGCTTAAAAGAAGGATTAGATATACAGGGTGGGCCATATAAAATTTTAAATTTGAATCGCTATAAAAAAAGTACTGATTATTTTTTCAAATTTTTGGTTTTATTGGAAAGGTTAAACTTTGTCATTTAAGAATGGAACACAATATCATTCATATGACCACCAAGACTGGCTGGGCAGTATCTCATCCGATCAACCCAAGCTTTCAGTACATTTTCGATTGTTTCGAATCACTTCAATGGCAACTTTGATTTCATGTTGCAACGCTTCAATTGTCTCTGGATGGTTTGCGTAAAATTTATCCTTAATGACTCCCCACAGAAAATAATCCAAAGGGTTCAAATCACAGCTTCGAGGCGGCCAATTGACATTAAAATTTCGGCTGATTATTCGATTTTCAAAAACAGTGTGTGAAATGTCTATGGTTGCGTTGGCTGTGTGAAATGTGGCCCCGTCTTGTTGAAACCAAGTGTCGTCCATGTCATTCTCTTAAATTTTTGAAAACAAAAATTCGTTGAGCATGGCACGGTAACGCTTACCGTTGACGGTACCGGCGGCTCCTTGCTGGTTTTCGAAGAAAAATGGCCCAGTCGTGGTAGTCATATGAATGATTCTTAAATGACAAAGTTCAACCTTTCCAATAAGACAAGAAATTTGAAAAAATAATTAGTACTTTTTTTTATAGCCGATTCTAATTTTAAATTTTAAATGGCACACCCTATAGTGTCGAGCACTGCAAACTGGAATGCTAGAAATGTAAAATTTTTTATGATTTTTCTATCAAACATTTCTCACGCCATGAATAGCAAGAATATTTTTTTTTATATTTTTGAACCTGAACCTGGTTAAATTCTTGGGTTAAGCGGATTCGGCTACAAAGTTTTTATAAACAGCGAACCAAACGGTTTCAGAGTTCGTTTTCAGTCCCTGAAATAAAGTCAAAATTATGAATGCTTTGACAATGCTTGAAGAAAGATATTTTGAAAATGTTTTGAGTAATGTTAAAGCCAAATTTTGTACTACACGTTTGTCGTCGGGTATGGTGGCGGATTTGAATTAATTTTAAATGTCATTATAACGATAACTAGAGAAGATTCTGAAAAACTAATAAAATTTTTGAAATGTGAAAATTCAAATTGACATAAATCGTGTTTAATTTTAGTTTCGCATCGTTTTAAAATTATTTAAAAATAACGACGAGAGGCCAACGTCGTCTTTGGGTTATCATTTTCAGGTAGACTTCAAAATATTTGCCAATACTTGTACTACCTTTTGAAGTACTAAGCCAACGATTTGCCGTTCGATTTTTCTGTCTGGGTACGTTTGAGTGTAAATTTTCTAAATAATTTTTTATTTTATAATTTTAACATAATTTTGTTTGCAAAAATTTTATTATTGGCGGCAAATGGTCCCACTAGCATATTCGAAATTTTGAAGATGACGCTATTTGGCAGATTAAAAAAAAAAAATCCCTTTAAGGAAAGGGCTAATATCTTGGGGTATTTTTGGAGTAAAGCAGTCAGGGTAAAAATAATAAAACAAGAGCTTTTAAATTTTATAAAGATAAGATTAAATTTATTTTAAAACTTTTTCGAAAAAAAAAATTCAGCAGAAATAAATAATGAAAAATTTTAAAACATTAAATGCAAAAAATACAAAAGCAATAATCACAATAACACCGGCCTGCTTACGAAAAACCCATGAGCGAGATTTTTTTTTTAAATTTTGTTCTTTGTGCCAAAGTGAACTTCGAGTGGTTATTCATACCAAACCGTTTCAAGATTTTTTTTTGCAGGACCGACGACCATATACCAAAAAAAAAGAAAATCACAGTTTAACCAAAAAAATTTCCAACTTTTAACTAGTTTTCTTTACTTTCAAAACTACAAATCTTTGTCTTTACAATTTGGATCTTTGTTTAACACCAACAGCTTCTAAAATACCACAATCTTGCATATGTTTTAATAAAGTCTCTACATATTCTTCACGATGTTTAACCAAATGAGCAATATGCTGAGAATGTTGCCAACATTTAAAGGTACATTTAATTCCGGCTTTCTCAAAATGTTCGCGTAACGCCTCATTGGAGGATGGTGGACTAATAGTATCATTGGCAGATAGAAAGAATAAAGCAGGTATCTTGCAAGGGTTACACATAAATATTTCCCTAGCATGCAAATAATGTTTGGTAACCTGATTGTGGAATGCTTTCAAGTGGAAACTAGAAAGAAAAAAAAAAAAGCAAACAGTTAATTACTCGAATCCTCAACTTTATTAGAAAGAACTTCATTACCCTTATATACTTACAGGGTATAATTACGTAGTGCAGATTCCATAATTGGATTTCTAGGGAATACCGTTTTGGGAAAACCAACTGCTATTTCGGTTAAATCAGCAGCACTATCCCACACTTGACATAATATACGATTTAAAATATGCTGATATCTGTCCAAATCTCTGGATATAAGCACCAATATTTCACCAAATTGATAGGCACCCACTGAGAAGCCATGCAACAAAATGGGTCCATATGATTTATTGTTATCCAAAAATTTTAAAGTTTCGGCGGCCACCACCTGTGTACCCGTGAGGGGCCACAACAATTGCCATGGTGTAATGTGGACGACCATTACATCAAATCCTAGTTCTGTATAGATTTCAATATAATTCTTTAAATGGATTTCTTTGGCCAAAAGCCAAGCCATCATTAAAACTAAAGGATTTCCAGTTGGGGTTTTGAATCTAAAATTAGGGAAAATTTGTAGAATGTATTTTAGAGTTTGTATATCTACTCGTACACTTATAAAAAAGTACGTACAAATAGTTGAAAACTCTGTTTTAGTTTATAGAAAATACGTGTATCATCATATTTGTGTTTACAAACACGAGTCTATTAATTTTATTGTAAACTTTTAATTTGTAATTTGTTAAACAGTATGTTGAGCTTAATAAGGCAGAACTTTTTTTTGCTTAAAATTTTTTCGAAATTTCGAAAAGGTTTCTGGTCAATAGGAACCGACAGAGGGTATTGTAAAATGAACCAAGTCCAGCAAAAGTTGTTTGTAGAAGAAGTATTTTAAAGAAAATGATTTAATTTTTTTCAAAGTCTTTTGCCGTTTGTTTGCCGTAAATAAGAAAAATAACCCAAACAATCGATCCATTCTATAATATCACAACAATCAGTGTCAGTAGGATTATTCAAATACAAGGGAAATATTGAAATTGAGACCCAGTATCCATAAAGTTCAAAACTGGCACCCAATGATTTTAGTTTGTCCCCTTAAATAAAAAAAATGCTTTTTCCTTTATTTCAAAAAAGTGGCAATACGGAGATCTTTTTTTTTCTTTTTGAAGTACTTTAAAGTTGTTCCTATAAGGAGCATAGGGCTTCTTATAGGAGACATGCTCCCATATAAAAATATGAACGATTATTTACAATTCCGTTCCATCGCCGAAATATAAATTATGTATATTGGGGGCGATAAAAAATACGTATACAATAATTTTGTCTCTTCTAAAGGGTGGTCGGTCCAACCATAATGCACGATATTAATTGTAAATACAGGGTGTCCGCCGGGAAGTTATACTACTTTGTTTGTTTATGATTTTTGATTAAATGAAAGAGAATAGATCTTATATTGATAATTGTTTTATTTAATGTCGTCAATTATGTATGGAATACAATATCAGATAAATGTCCGCCTCTGTTGGCCTCACAAATGTGAGCCCTTTTGAGCACATTTTTCATTACATTCTCACACATTTCACGCGGTATTTCATTAATTTCATCACGAATATTTTGTTTGAGTTGCTCAAGCGTTTCTGGTTTTCGTTTGCATAAACCTTGCCTTTCAGATATCCCCACAAAAAGAAGTCCGGAGCAGTCAAATCAGGCGACTATGGAGGCCAATCAACATCACCTCTTCTTGAAATAACTTGTTGCGGAAAGAGGTCTCGCAGTAACTCCATTGTTATCCCGGCTGTATGCGATGTGGCACCGTCTTGTTGATACCACATGTTAATCAAGCCCAAATCATGCAGTTGTGGCGTTAAAAAGTTTTCAGTCATATCACGTTATATCTCCCCATTCTCAGTTACCGTTACGCCGTTTTCATTTTCAAAAAAGTAAGGTCCAATGATTCCTCCTGACCGAATTGCAAACCAGACTGTCACTTTTAATGAATGCAAAGGAGACTGATGAATAATTTGAGGATTTTCCATTGCCCAGAACTGACTATTCTGTTTATTCACATATCCATTCAAATCAAAATGTGACTCGTCACTCATTATGATTTTTTCATGAAAATCGGGGTTGTCATGGGCGAGCTGTTTTAACGATTAAAACACGTTGGTTTATCGAATATTTTTCCATTATAAATTTGCAACGTGTCTACTTCACGACTACCAAATATGAACTGTCAAGACTAACGTTTACCAAAATGGCGAAAAAACAAAGAAGTATACCTTCCTGTAAAACAAAAAAGTTTTCGGAGAATTATCTTAATATTTTTTATTATTATAGAAGGATCTATGACAATTATGTGTAAAACAAAATATCGGCCAAATGCTCGCCACGGCTTCGGTGGCATAATTCTATCGGATGGTGTATATTTTCAATGGCTAAGACATAATTGAGGTTCGATTTCGTTAATTTGCCGAATTATCTCATCCTTTAGCTCTTAAATTGTTGCTGGCTTATCGACGTACACTTTTTCTTTTAAATATACCTAAAGAAAGAAGTCCAACGGTGTCAAACCACATGATCGCGGCGGCCAATTAACATCGCAATGGCAAAAGAGCCATTGTTTCGTTTTTCCTGTGGCAAGTGGCACCATTCTCTTGGAACTAAAAATCGTACAGGTCCATATCCTCAATTTGTGGCCACAAAAAGTTCTTTAACATCTCGCAATAGCGGACACGAACGACGAGTCGAGGTTGACGGCTCTTCTGCCACACTATCGCGAACAACAGCAATTTTTTCCGCATACCGAACTGGGCGAGAATGCACAGGTGCTTTCACATTTCCTACAGACCCGGTTTCCTGAAATTTGCACACAATTCTCCCAATTGTGGACACATTTGGTCGATTATGTTGACAAAAAAAAATCACGAAGTGCACGAAATGCATTTTGATTTGAACTCGGCAAAAAACTTGACGTTAAGGTGTGACTCACAATTAACATTGTGCATTTTGGTTGGACCACCCTTTACAACATGTTCACATTTCATTAAAATCTTTGTAAACCACTTTACAGAGCTTCCTTATAAGTTTTCATTACACTCGGGGTAATCGCAGTTCCAGTATTTGTATACATAAGTATATATGATGACCAGAGAAGACAAATTTGCTTGTTTTGCTGTTTTTGCTTTTTTTACCTCTTTCTGCTTTTTTTTGGATTTTCCAGTTTTGAGTTTTAAAGTAGTTTTTTCTCTTAATATTTTTTAATCCTTAAATTACTGTTTTTCAAGTTTTTTTTATTTGCCTTAAAGTGATTTTTCTGTCTTCTCATGCAATCAATTGTTAAACTGATTTCTTCTTAAGGGAAGACATTTAATTTCACTGTTAATGCAACGTCTTGATTTCGTTAACAAATTTTTTTAAAATGTAGTTTTCATTATAATTCAGCAAAATTTAAATTATTTATTATTTATAGAAAAAAATAAATTTTTGAATAAATTTTGTTTTTCTAAGAAAAAACTAGATTTCTTTTTCTTTCCAAATTTTATATAAATTTAAGTAGATATAGATTTGCTAGTTAGTTATAGATATATGTAGCTGCTCAAAAACTGAGAATTTATAAAAATGCTGCCAAGTTTGGGAAATTTTTGACTGTTTTCTTTTAAATGTAAACAAAAGTATTTGTCATAAAAATGTTTGAAATTTTTTGTATTTGCTAACAAATGACATGTGTTAGTGGAAATGGGCACGTGAGCGATTTTTCACCCACGCTCATGCACGATCACGAACCAAACAATACAATCACGCACGATCAAGCATGAAAATTTTTCTACTCACGCTCACATGCGATCACATAATTTAAAATTATGGTCACGCTCACGCGTGAATCACGAAATTTCGTGTCACAGGCTTACACATTCAGTTTACGTGCAACAAATGTCACCGTATAAATAGACACAACTTTGGAAGCAACTTTGAAAGGGAATTAAAAAAATTGCATGCAATCAATTGCATCGTATAAATTGGCTCTTACTCTATTTCGCTTTCCGGCGAAGTCCATATACGAAAATAGCTTTCGACAAAGGCGTACTCAAAATGTTCACATTGTATTTGTTTACAAAAACTAAAAAAAGCCAGATAAGTCGGGATAGTCGTTTTCTTTACAGGTGGTTATAGATATAGATAAAAAATTTGAAAGAAACAAACCTAATGAATTTTCTTTTAAAGGAAATGGCAAAGTGTAGAGAAACTTTTCTCTACTACTGTACAATTGGCATCATTTTTAAAGTTTCTCTGTAATCGATTAGAAAATTGCTTGCTGTCATTTTATTGCACATGAAGTAACCCGTGCCCAGGGCGAGATACATACGGACGGCGAGATACATACAGATAGAATTTTGAAGAATATTCAATGTTGATTGTAGCATTTATATTGCTTGATGAACCAATGTTGATTGATGTATTTTAGTTGGATGTTGTGTGTACATCAGAGAACTGCAACTGCTGATTGCAAAACGTTCATACGCAATCAACACAAGAATAAAGATGTGTTTGCGTTCTAATGCAGAATATACTCCAACACACATATTTGCTGATGATTTTAAATCAATCAAAAGACGTGAAAATTGTTGTGTCACTGATTTATAACCATCGGTCGTTGTTATACCATTGATTTTATTCTGTTCATTCGAGCCAACAATAATTATTTTGATGTAGAATAAATCAGAAAAAAGAACAAACAACGTGTGTGAGTGTATTCATAATTAAAACAAAATAGTTTCTTATCTATAAAAAGGGGGTGGTTTTGTAGAAACACATTTCATAAATGGTATATGTACATTAGGGTGGGTCTCAAATACGTTTTTTTAGACTTTTTATTCAAAAATATTGTTCTTTGTGAATTTTTTTTTTTTAAATTTAGGTCGATATCAGGATCGCCCAATCCGGTTAAATATTGCCTAATTTTCCAATCAAAATAGATGAAAAAAAAATTAGACAATATTTAAATTTTTCCGGATTAGGCAAATATTTTTATTTCACAAAGAAGACTATTTTTAGTATTGTATTACTAATAAAAATTCTAAAAAAGCGGATTTAAGTCCCACCCTAATGTACATTTATGAAATGTGTTTCTATTTTGTTTTAATTATGAATAAACTCATATGCGTTGTTTGTTGTTTTTTCTGATTTATTCAACGCTGACTTTTTGTTGAGTGATTAAATTTGCAGTAAACATAAACGACATATGATTCAAACTGATCCGAATTACGCGTGCAGTAACATGATGCTGATTTTATTCTACAGTGAATTTTGTTGAATTATTAAATGTGAACAAAAATTTTTGTGTATGATTAAATCAAGAAAAAAGTTGATTTTGCAGTTCTCTGGTGTACATATATCGGTGACAACATTCATAACAGAAATGATTTTCTATACAAAAATTCACTTTTTTAAAATCGAGGAAAAAGTTAACATTTTAAACCGTAAACCAAAACTATGAATTATTAATTTTTCTTTCTAAAATATTAGTAATAAATATATAATCTATGCAAAAGGCAAATAATAGTTTTTAAATTTACTGATTCTCTTAAATAGATAAAAATAAAAGATCCAAATAAAAATCCACATTTCATTGGTAAGATTCATTCTTATTCGCTGTAACACAATATTTATCTGCTTATTTTTCTTTTATATAATGCAAATATTTTCAATGCTTAATAATGAATTTTTAATTAATATTTTGTTAGTACATATTTTCAATACTTACTCTAAAGTCTTACTATCCACTTCACCTTTGAATTGACCATTTGTATATAAAGTCATATTTTTAGTTATTTCCTTAGAGGAAATATACCGACGATTTTTTAAAGGAGCCATGGCGTTCTGCAAAACAATAATAAATTAAGGCAAATTAAAAAAAGAAATATATATTTTTTAAATATTGCAAACAAATAAACAATTAACAAGACATTAGCATTACTTTTTTTTCCACATAAACAAACTCCAAAAACAAATATCTACTTTTTCTAATGTAATTCTATAATAATTTTAATTTTAAAATGTAGTACAAAAGACTTTTGTTAAATTATTACTAATTTTGGAAATATATTTTCGCTTTAGACTTGTAGACAGGTGTTATTATTATTATTACTAGCTTTGATAGTCTTTGAACTGATAAAATTTATAAAAAAAAAAATAAATATTAATTGTAGTAAATGATTAGGAATACAAAACTGATAAACAGGGCAAGGATGTTCATGCACTTAAAAATTGTGTTTTATGCACAAACAAAATCAAATAAACATGCAATTAAAATTTTAAAAATTATTGATATAATTATAATCTTTCAAATGTAAAAGAAAGTCCAAAAATAAATATTTTTTATTACGATAACTGAAACACAATTATTTTTTTAAGTTATAGAGAATAAAATCGATAACAGCCAGCAGAATAGAAAACAAGCAGACCTCTTTAAAAATGTAATTCCATAAATAAATTTTCAAATCTAATTTAAATTTTGACGAATTAATTCCCAAATACATTTTTCTGATTGAGTTATTAACTGCCACAATTCAATCTTTATCTTATGAGAAGAATTAAGTTGATTTAAATAATTATTTTTTTTATAAATCAAACGAAATAATTCAATTTGTTTAATTCAATTTTAAATCACAGAATCAAATCAATTTTGATTTGATTCGCATTTTGATTCGAGTCACCCTGTAGCTGTTTTATAAAAATTGATTCGTCGGTATGTCTTCCAGACCTGCACCCCGTTTCTGTAACTGATGAGAGAAGTTTTTGCATCGAGAAATTTATAGTCACCCTATTTTATACAAGGTGATTTAATAGATGATAAAGTTTATTGCATTTTTACTGGAAATTTTTTTTCGCGTTTTTAATTTTTAAAGCTGTGGCACATTTAAAATTTTGTAAAATTTCTTAATAGATAGAGAAATATCAAGAATACAGCGTCTTATTATCTTCTTTAGATTAATATATCGTTAATTGAAATGCAAATGAGCGTAACTAACATTTTTATTTTTTTTTTTGGGAGAGTCAAACTACGCCAATAGGTAATTTAACATATTTGTAAATAAATCTGACAGTTTTGAAGAGATGTAGTTCAATGCAGTACTTCATAAGCACTCAGTCCCATTTTAATTTTTTACAGGAAAAACTAAAAAACTTGGAAAATTCACTGTTTTTTTTTAATCGTAGAATTCAGAAATTTGTGTATGCATGTATTTTAGCCAAATGAATCATAATAATCAATAAAACCAATTTTGAAAAATTTTGTTAGTTACACCCTTTTGCATTTCAGCTAACGATATTTTTAATTGCCTGTGACTTACCCTATAAAAAGCAGAACAGGGTTGTGTTTTATATATTTTTTGCAAAAACTTTATCGATGCGAGAAATATAGAAACGATGTGATGGCCTCGCTTAGTTATCGCAGTATATTAATACTCTAGTATAGCAAAAATTTTGTCCGTTTTGCCCTATCTCCTATCCGAATATCTCGGAAACTTAGCGAGATAGCGCAAGACGGACAAAATGTTTGTAAAGCTCGGCAAAGGTTACCCCTAACTTTGGTAGGTCCCCGAAGGGTTTCATGGAACTTTTATAAAACAGCCACAGGATGACTATTTTTTTTTTGTAAATAAATAATACAAATTTAAAAAATGGGTCATCCAGTGGCTGTTTTATACAAAGAAATACCTCGGGATGTCTTCCAAACCTGGCCTATTTTTATTATCGTACTCCTTATTTTATTAATACTCTACCAGAGCAAAAGTGTTGTCCGTTTTGCCGCATCTCGCTTAATTTTTGAGATACCGTCCATTTGAAAAAAAATACCATTTTCCAAAATAGCGAATATCTGGAAAACTAAGCGAGATTTGCTAGTCAATTTTAATGCTGTTTTATTTTGTTTTAATTCGCAAATCAAATCAATTCTTTTTTAATTCGTGAATTAAAAAAATAATTATGTTTGAAATTTATTTGATTCAATTGAATCAAAAAATATTCAATTAATAAATTATGATTTTAAATCCTATTTAATACATTGATTTATAAAATATTGAATCAACTCGCTGATTCACAAAAGGAATTATTTTTTTTTCGCGAATTCAATAAATATTTATCTTTTTCAAGGTCTTATTGTATTGAGTGTTAAAAACAAATTAGTAAACCCGAAATAACACATAATTATACTAACATCAACGAAATTTAAAAATTCTATATTTATCCTCTATTATTACAGGTTTTACTTTGAACTTTAATTCTTAAATTAATATTCTTAAAGTATTTATTAAACAAAGCTTATAAATTACAACCGTTAATTTTATATGTTTAAGCTAATCATTATTATTTTTTTAATCTACAACATAAATGCATAAACACTAGTATTTCCAATTCGGATAATCGATTAACCGATTCCTTGATTAATCGCTTCTTTTTCGGTTAATGTCGAAACAAATAATTTAAAACTCAAATAAAAATTTGACCCTAATAATTTATCAAAATAGATCGATTAACCGGTTAAAATCGTGGAAAAAAAATATCAACTAAAATACAATCAAATTATTTTTGAATCAAAGCAAATGTTATATAGACTTTAGGAAATATGATAGACAATTTTTATTTTTGTTTCAATTCCTTAAAAAAATAAATTTTAAATAATATAAAAATATATTTTTATGTTTAAAAAATTGAAATAGAGTTTTCAATCTCCGTATATATGTATTTCGAGCTGGCAAAAGATCTAATCAGAACTTTAACAAAAAAACCTATTAAAATATATATTTTTCCCCTTAGCAATGAAACAAGTGACTAGGTATATCCCTTACAAGCACTAGGACGTTACCTATGTCTATGAAAACTAAAAAATAATATTTAATTTTGTTTCTTAAATTTTATATATTTTCTAATAAATAACCTCTTTAAATCTAAAGCTTAAACCAGATAGTGGAAGAGTCAAGGAACTGAGGCAGTTCAATCAAACTTTGTTTGTGGATTTAAGAATTTGTTATTGTATTTTTTTGAAGACAGCTCTTGTTTACTTAGGAATTATTTTTTATTCTGGATAGTGTCTTATAATAAAAAAAATCAACTCAAATACACTGAGCACGTCTAACATTTTCTTTTTAAAAATTCGTACGATTCCTTTGAATACAGGTTGGTTGAAAAGTTCCTGCGCTCACCAAGAGATGGCACTGCTAGCTCCAAACTTTTTTTTCTCAAGTTGGTATAACTGTCCTGAGAACACATGCAAAGTTGCAAGTCATTCTGTCAATTCTTTCTTTGTTTACAAGCCATTTGAAGTTGACGTGTCATTGATTTTTTTTAATATGGAAAAAATTGAATATCGTGCAGTCATTAGATTCTTTCTTTTGAAGGGTTTAAAAGTAAAGGAAATTTATGAACAATTGTTAGAAGTGTATAAGGAGTCCTCACCTTTAAAACGCACCGTTCAATTTTGGGCTGGTGAATTTAAATGTGGTCGTACCAGCCTTAAAGACGATCCACGCGAAGGACGACCAAAAACTGCAACCACAGCAGAAATGATTGAGCAGGTGCATAATATGGTTAGTAAAGATCCAAGTCTGACTAAGCGTGAAATTGCTAATGCCATAGGCATCTCAGACGAACGAGTACTTCATATTTTACATGAAGAATTACGTATGAAAAAACTGTTTGGAAAGTTAGTGCCGCACACATTAACAATTTAACAAAAACTGGATCGAAAACAAATTTCTCAGCGTAATTTGGAGCGTATTAAGCCGAAAAAAACCGACTTCTTGCGTCGTTTTATAACTATGGATGAGACTTGGATCTACCACCATGATTCTAAATTGAAACAAGAACGTTTACAGTGTACTGAAGCTGGTTGTTGAGCTCCAAAGCAGGTGAAGTCACAACGATCAGCAAAGAAGGTTATGGCATCAGTTTTTTGGGATGCAAAAGGAATTTTGTTGATTGATTATCTTCAGAAAGGTAAAACATTCAACTCTGAATATTATTGCAGCCTTTTGGATCAGCTAGATGAAAAAAAAATCGTCAGAAAAGACCTGGTTTAAAGAAGAAAAAATCATTTTTCATCAAGACAATGCACCTGCTGACAAAAGTGTTTTGACGATGGCTAAATTCAAAGAATTAAAGTACGAATTGCTTTAACATCCACCGTATTCACCAGATTTGGCTCCCAGTGACTACTATCTCTTCAGAAATCTCAAACAATTCCTTCGTGGAAAGCATTTTTCGTCGAATGAAGAGGCCATAGCAGCCGTAGACTGTTATTTTGCAGAGCTTCCGGAAAACCATTATAAGGATGGGATAAAATTATTGGAAGATCATTGGAACAAGTGGATTGAGCTTCTAGGAGATTATATTGAATAAAAAAATTTATTTCGTAACAAAAACAGTATTCTTTCATTTCGAGCGCAGGCACTTTTTAACCAACCTGTAAACCCATGATCCTTCAAAAAAATATCAGGATGCTTTGAATTGTCCTAAACAAACACTTTAGAAACCAATGCAATGCACTTAACTTAATATTTAAGCAAAAAGAAGCTCTTTGTGTTCTTATTGATGAAAAAATACATTTTTTTTGCATTAAACGATTAATCGCCAATTCTTTTGATTAATCAATTTTCTTAATTTTTCGAATAATGACCTAACCGATCGAATAACGGGGATCGCCCTGGTAGGCTAGTTGGTAGCGTGCTAGCTTATCAGTGCGGGGGTCGTGGGTTCGATTCCCACCAGAGGCTCTGGTTTGTTTTCGCTACAACAAGCCGATAGCCTTTGTTGATAGTGCTCGGTTAGGGATTTAGGATATAATTTGTAATTATATGATTTATCAAGAAGTTTGTTATTTGGATAATAGCTTTAATTAACCACTTAATGGTTCAGTTATGTAAATGAAGATGAAGAAGATAATTGAAAACACTAATAATCACCCAATTTTCTTTAAACATATTTTCACTTAATTAAAGAAAATATACTTACTTTATAATATTTTCTAATTAATTTATATAATTTAAAGATGATTACTAATACTACACAAATATACACAATTTCAATCATTTTGATGAACAAAATTTTATATTTTCTTTATTCTATTACAATCTAAATACTATTTTATAATATTCCAGCTTCAAGTTCATTTAAGTTGAATTTATATAAAAAAAAAAATATTAACTATAACACAAAAAAAAATCACAACTGCTCTAGTGAAAAACTAGAAAATTAGTGAAAAAGAACTGATGAATATAATGATTTTTTTTTTCAAATACATAAAACACCCGCTACTAAAGTTACTTTCTATAGAATAACGTGTCACAAGATTTTAAATACAACACAAGCCAGTGGATAATTGAGGAAAAGATTGAAAATATAATACGAAGACGAGAGGTATCAAGGAGGGTGCTTGGGGACAAGTATATAATGTGTACTATTACTACGACAAATGTTTCAATTAAGTAGTAGTTTATTTTAGGCTTTGGCAAACAAAAATGATCATCACAATTGTGTTTGACAGAGGTTTAAAAAAAAAAAATAAAACAGGGGTTTAAATAGGAATTTTTTTAAATTGTAATACAATAGTTGAACACCTGCTGGCAAATACTATAAATTGAATTGTTAGTTATTATGTTTATTGAATATTAATTATGTTATGAAATGTTGAAAATTGTCAGTGATAATTTTATTTTAAACCTTTACGTGTCACAAGAAAAAATGTAAAATTACACCTAAGGGCTGCCAAAATTATACAAAAACTTTCAAATTGCAGATTATTTTTAAATAAAATTATTGATATTTTTAAGCTTTTACATAAAGGATCTTAGCCAGGGATGGAAAACATGGTACAATTGTACTTTTTTTGGTACATTTTTACCTTGGTTGGTACCGTGGTACTACCGCGGCTCATTTAGTACAATTTGAAATTTTTTCAAATTTTCAATTTATAACTTGATAAAACAACATAACATAAAGTCGACTTTTTTTAAAAGCAACTTTAAATTAAAAACCTGTTTTTATTTATTCAGCTACTATAGTAAAAAATAAAGTCATTTTTAAGTTGAACCGGCTCTAAATTGGTGTCACATCAAATGTACCAAATGTTTCCATACACATTGTACTAAAATATTCGGAAGTGGCAACATTGAACAGCTGATTTTAAATTACCTCTTAAAACAAAAAAAAATAAGAAAAAAGTGTATTATTGTTAAAAAGCTATTAAATGCTTTTAAATTTTTTAATAGCAAAACCTGAAAAGGTTAAATTGCCCTCCAAGGGAGGCGGACAACCAGAAAAAAAAGAGTAAAATTTTACAAAGTTTTGTGGGAATTATACGACTACATAAAATTAACGAAAAAATTTGTTTCACCCGGTCAATTTTAATTTTTTTAAGTCTTTTCAGTGTCTAAGCAAATCTGACTCAATACGATAAAATTGTTACGAAAAAAAAGCGGCAAAACTTTGTTACCGTGAGGATCGAAAAAGTATAATTTTTTTGTCTGGTTGGTACAATAGCAGAAAACATATTTTCCATCCCTGATCTTAGCATCGAATAATTTTCTTTTAGGAGAAATCCTAAAAATCTAATGATTTCTAAAGTTAACCTAAAGAAGCTGACGCAAAAATATTTCTGCTTCCTTGAGAATTTTTATCTAAAATCCATAAAGTTGTTAGAACCTGGGTGTTGTACTTTTTTATATGTAACAGTCCTTAAAATTGTAAAAAATTTCTAAAAGTATCCAAATAAAGTTCGTGATGAATACTCTGTGGAAAATTTTTAAATTACACATAAATTACATATGAAAGCAATTACACATGCAAGTCAATATTACACGCAAGATTACGCATAAAGTGGCTATTCTCTATTAAACACCCATTATTCATAATTCTAATACAATTGAGGAGCACACAACAAAAAAAGAACAGTGACGACTGTAAATTGATATATATTTTTTCCCCATCTCTTACCAGCCAGCCCCACTTAAATTTCATTTCTAACCCTATACAAAATATTCTCAACTAGTAAGTTCAAAACGTGATGACGCCGGTAAAAATTATGATTTAATTTATTTTATATCTTTTTCTTTATTTAACATTCTCAGTAAACGTGACTTAAACTCTTTGCTTAACATAAAGAGAATTTGCAATGGAAAAGTAGTGATCATAATTAAGAGAAAAAATTAAGCACAAGAGGCATTATGTGTGACAAAAAAAAAAGAGTATTGTAGTAATAAGGTTAAGTGTTAGTAAACTTTTAAATTACATTTATAAACATAACTTATAAAATGTAATTCTTTATGTAATATTCAACATGTAGCAATATTTTGTGGTTTGTAAACAGACCTTAAAAAAAGAAAAATCTTTATTAAATTAATTTGCGAAAAAAAATAATTATTTTTGTAAATCCGTGAAATGATTCAATATTTTATAAATCAATTTATTAAAACAGATTTAAAATCATAATTGATTTATAAATTTCATTTGATTCTTTTTTGAATCAGATGAATTACATCATTTCAAACATAATTCTATTTTTAATTCGCGTATTGATTCTGGAATTAAAACAAAATAAAAAAACATTAAAATTGACTAGCAAATTTTTCTTAGTTTTCTATATATTCGCTATTTTGTAAAATGGTAATTTTTTTAAAATGACCGGCATCTCGAAAACTAAACGGCAAAAGGGGCAAAATTTTTCTCTTGTAGAGTATTAATATACTACGATAATAAAAATGGAAGATATCTTGAGGTATCTATTTTTATAAAACAGCCACAGGGTGACTCATTTTTATACGAACGAAATGGAACGAGAAACGAAATTTGTATTATCGGAGTGTATTAATTTATATTATCCTGCACCTCGTTTTTGTATTTCTCCCATCGATAAAGTTTTCGCAAAAAACATGCAAAACGCAACCCAGTTATGCTTGCTATAGGGTGAATCACAGGCAATTAAATATATATTAAGCTAAAGAAAATAATAAGGCGCTGTATTCTTGTTTTTTCTCTATCTAATAAGAAATTTTACAAAACTAAAAGTGCCACAGTTTTAAAGGTTAGAAGCTCGAAAAAAATTTTCAGTAAAAATACAATGAATTTTATTATCTATTAAGTCACCTTGTATAAAATAGGGTAACTATAAATTTCTCGATGCGAAAAGTTCTCGCATCAGATACAGAAACGGGGTGCTGAATTCAATAAATAAATAAACTGATAAAAAAAATAGTCACCCTGTGGCTGTTTTATAAAAACTCCAGGAAACCCTTCGGGAACCTACCGAATCTATTCTATCGAAGGATAGCTTTTATTGAGCTTTCAAAAAATTTGTCTCCGAGATATTCGCCATTTTATAAAATGCCCATTTTTTAAAGTGATTGGTATCTCGAAAACTAAGCGAGATAGGGCAAAATGGATAAAATTGTTGCTCTCGTAGAGTATTAATATACTGCGATAATACAAATGTGGCAGGTCCGGAAGACATCCCTTCGAGTTAAAAATTAAATTAATCGTGATTTAAAAAAAAAAAAAAAATATTTTAAATCGCGAATCAAATCATATTCGGGAATCATAATAATTCTTGTTTTGATTCGCGAATCAAATTAAACTTGATTTATTTGATTTAAAATTAAATTATTACGTTTGATTTATAAAAAGAATTATTTGAATCAATTTGATTCTTCTAAAAAGATAAAGATTGAATTCGCGAATTAATTCATCAAAATTTAAATCAGATTTAAAAAATTGATTTAAAGAATTATGCTTTTAAAGGTCTGTTTGTAAAACAGTTTAAAATATGTTTTTTTTTAAAAGGAATAATTTAAATATAAAGGTTATTGCAACTTTGTAACATTTGCTTTGATCTAATTTAAATGATAATGATTGATAAAATAGATTTCCCATACAAATGAAATGCAATTTCATAAATACACTAACAAAGATTTGGTCGGTAGGTAAAAAGATTAGCAAATACTTTTAAAATAACTATTAAAAATATATACCAAATGCAGTTAAGACAACTAACGTAGTCGTAATAAATAATCGATTACATGTTTATTAGAAAATTTTAAAATCACTAAATATATTTTTGGAAACTTCTCTAGAAAAATGTTTTTCTTTTTAAGAAATTAAGAATAATAAAGCTCTTATTCCATTCGGTAAAAAAATATTCGAAACAATTGGATTAGATTTCATAATTATTTTCATTAAACTAATGAAGTTTTTTTTACAAAAAAGAAAATCTTAAAATTAACTAAAAAGCTTCACAGTTTTTATAAAATCATGTTTTTATAAAACTTTCTTATTGAGTGAAAGAAAATAAATAAAATAATTTTTTTTTCATAAAATTGGTATGAAAAGCTGCATTAAGTAAATTAAAAGGTTAAATGGACTAGTTCCAGCGAAACTTCATTGATGTAATGCAAAAACCCATTAATATCATGCACATAATTCTCTTAGTTATAGCACAGAGAAAGTTAAATCAATTCACGAGCAAAAAAAAAAATTGATCTGGGCTTGCGGCATTTTATTATAAATAAAATAAATAAATAATATTTAGTCATACCCAATTTGATATTTTTTAATATCTAGCTGATCTTATTTGACCAGAAAAATGACAGATCATATTAGATCCAGCAATATATTTGGGGATTTAAAAAATTCAAATTTATCAGATAAATGTAAGGTCGAATTGTATCAGATTAGATCCAACAATAATATAATAACGGAATGTAGTTTATTATATCTTACGTCATATCAAAAATACTTTAGATATGAAATTAAATATAACAACATCTCAGAATTGTTTGCAAATATTGTATCATATATAATTATATCTTATACTATACCTAAAAATATTTCTTATATTGGACTATATATTGAATCATATATAATTATATATCATACCACATTAATTATTTTTGATAATGGTCCATATATAATTATATCTCAAATATTATATATCATATATAATTTTATATGATTCTGTATAAGCCATATATAAGTATATATGGCTCTGTATGAGTCGTACATAAGTAAATATGATCCCATGTAAGCCATATAAAATTATACATAGTCTTATATATAATGATGTAATATATGCCATATCTTATCATATAAATCATATCGAATTTCATAAAGATCAATACATAACTTTATGTGATTATATATGGTACAATATAAGGTAATTTATAAAAATGAATGTAATATATAAAATTATATATGGAAATATAAATATATATAATATATTATGAGATAAGGCCACATATGATTATATCTAAACTTATAACACTATAAATTTTTACGATTTTAAAGAACACATACAAAAATCACCACATTCAATCAAAAATGTATTGTAAATCTCAAAAATATTTACTTTTCCCTTTAAAATTTACTAAACAAAAATAAAAAATTTTAACACAAATAATTTTAATATAACATACAACTAATTTAAAATTAAAGAACAAATCTAAAAAATTAAAATTATTTTTATATATTGTTGATCTGCTTCATAAGCTTTGTTATTGAATATATTAAGAATTAAAGTTCATAAGAAAAAAGTGGTTAAATATAAATTGTTAAATTTCAATGATGTTAGTCTAATTGTTAGTCCAAACACTTAATATAAAATAGTCAATAATTAAAGCATTGACCCAACAAGGGCATGGATACTTATGAGAAAATACTAACCATTCTATACTGCTGACTCTGTCGAATTGTTTTTTAAATTTTTATTCTCTATAATTTATTAATAAAAATGTTCATCAAAAAAACAAATTATTAAAAGAATGTGATTATATGATCTAAAATCCTATTAAATACCCTTCAATTGTAATTATTTTTGTAAACTGTTTATTATGCTTATAACGAACTTCGCCCAATTATTTTAAAATTGGTCGAAAATCCTCGGGAAATAGTCTTGAACTTGTACTAGAATAACATAAAGAAGGCAAGAAATTATGTGAAATTGGTTTGACACAATCCACAAAAAAGTCTTCCCAGGTGTGATTGGCCAAGACACTTAATGAGGGTGAAAAATTGCCCATTGTTCGAAATTTAAAAAATAGTAGTAACTCATGTTACAAACAGAGACTCTAAACTGCCTTTGTTCTAATCAATAATGTCGCTCGAGCATAAATATATTTTTGTCGATTTTTTAAATATTAGTTTCTGTTTTAAAAAGTTATTTTTTTTTTCAAATTTACGAAATTTTGACTTAACATCCTTTTCGCCTGAAAATCGAACGTTGAACAAAAAAGGGGTTAAAAGGCAGAAAGAGTAGCAAATTATATTTTCTATTGTTTGTAATACAAAAGCTTTAAAAAGCTGAATTAATTATAAATTTTTTTGTTGCCGAAGGATATATTGCTATCGAAGAAAGCGTCTTCGAAATAATAATTTTTTATAAAAAAATTTATTTTTTTTTATATTTTAAACTAATATGATTTTTTTTAATGTATCAGTAAATTAACTGTAAAAAGCGGTAGTTTTTAGTTGCTTTAAAGTTTTTGTAGTAAACATTTGACACTTATTTTTACAACATTGTTAGTTATTTTTTGTGCATTTTTTTTATTTGTTTTTTAACAGTTAAAAATAATAAAATTTTTAGTTATTTTAAAAGTAAATACCCATGTCGCCTTTTTAACCGGATTCCACCGACATATAAAAACGTGATAATTTGCTAAAGATATACTCCTTGGAATTTCCAATAGAAACGTGCTAAAAAAGCCCTTCTGCAGCCAGTGCAAACCCTTTAAGCTGGAAATCTAAGGCTTGAAATTGAAACTTATGCTACAAAAATTTTAATTAAATTTATTGAGAGGGAAAATCTTAAAAAAAAAGAACTACATTTTCTTCTTAATATATTCACTTTAAAAGTGTGCACTTCGTTTAGCGCTGATCCTCACAATTTGTTTCATTTAAAAAATAATTAGTGTTTAGAATTCCTTAGTGTTTCCAATTATTCGACCCTGCCGGTTAATCGGTGATTAAATGGTTATTCGGGTTGATTAATTGGAAAAATTGGCGATTGATCAATTAATCATTAAATGCAAAAGAAATGTATTTCTTTCATTAATAAGAACACAGAGCTATTTTTTGCGTTGGTTTCTGAAGTTTGATTAGGACAATTTAAAGAATCCTGAGATTTTTTTAAGAATCATGACTTATAATCTTGGGTTTTTTCAGAGGAATCTGACGACTCTAAAAAGAAAATGTTAGACGTGTTCAGTAGAAGTAAACCCTTAAAAACGTACTGTAGATATTCGAATGTCCAGAGTAAAAAAAAAAAAAATGCCTAAATATACAAGAGCTGCCTTCAAAAAAATTCAATGACAAATTTTTAAATAGGGTTTTTTGTGAAATTCACAAAATTTGATGGAACTGCCACTGTTTTTTGACTCTTTAGAAAATATATTTAATTCACCGCATCGGTTTTTCTGTGTTTGTGCAATTAAGAATTCAAATAAGCGAATTCTTAAATATTTTTGACTAAACAACTTAATTCTACTGAAATTCCCACTTGCATCAAAATTTGTTGATAAATAACATTAAAAACAAAATTCCACGTTATTTTTTAGTTTTCATAATTTTTTTTATAGAATTTTAAATGAAACTGTTTTTTAGAAAATACATTTCTCGAATTTAAACCAATTTTATATTATTTTTTTATAAAATAGGTAACGTCGTAGTGCTTGTTAGGAACATACCTAGTCACGTGTTTCATTGCGAAGGAGAAAAATATATATTTAAATAGGCTTTTGTTAAAGCTCTGCTTAGTGGCTCTAGCTTTGCTAAAACTTATCGTTTTGGGGAGATCAATTATCAGCTAGAAATGCATGTATACGGAGATTGAAAACTGTATTTCAGTTTTTTGGACATGAAAATATAATTTTATATTATTTAAAATTTATTTTTTTTAAGGAATTGAAACAAAAGTAAAAATTGTCTATCATATTTCCTAAAGTCTATTAAACAATTTGCTTTGATTCAGACGATTTGAAAATAATTTAATTGTATTTTAGTTTTTTTTTCCACGATTTTCTTGCCAAAGTTAAGAAAATTAGAAGGTTTTAAAAAAACAGAAAAATTCATATTAATAATTAAACCGGTTCGATCGAATATTCGGGTCGAATAATTATTTGACTTTTAAATTATTTGTTTCGACACATTAAACGAAATAGAGGCGGTTAATCAAGGAATCGTTTAATCGATTAACCGAATTGGACACACTACAATTTCTTAGTAGCATTTAATTATGATCTCGGACCTGTTAAAATTATAAAAATATAAATATATTTCAAAATTTTGAAACGATCGATAAAAAAAATATCGGGCTTATGTTATCATAACAGGTTAATTAATTTACCATTTAAGTATTGGCTCGACGCTACACACTGCTTTTTACATTCAATCATAACAGGGTTGTATTTTCATAGTGTTTTTAAAGCAAAATAACGCTTTATATAAAGAAACATACAACTCTGAATACAACTCTGAATACTCAAGTCAACAATGTCTACTTGATTTAGTGAACCGATTTTTTAAAAATAATTCTGCTTAAAAATTAGATTATTTTATAAACTTTCGACCTTTAATTTTATCAGCCTTTAGCTTTTAAATAACATCAATCAAATATATTGTTTTGTATAAGAATGTACTAAGCAATCTCATTGCAGGAACTTTTATTTCGAAATATCCTAATGACCAGAGCCTATTTATCATCCACTATTACCAGGATATTTATTTTATTTATTTATTAATCATATAATTACAATATATATGTTAATACCCTAACCAAGCACTAGCAACAAAGGCCTTCGGCTCGTTGTAGCGAAAACAGACCAGAGCCTCTGGTGGGAATTGAACCCACGACCCCGCACTGATAAGCTAGCACACTACCAACTAGCCTACCGGGGCGCTCAACACCAGGATACTACGGGCAAGTTGGGGCAAAACAACGCCCCCCGCTAGTATTCTCAATAAAAAAAATTGATATTTTTTAAAAATAAATTGAACGTCTTTAAAAAATCACTCCAGTTTAAGAAATTTTGCTAAAACCAAACATTTTATAAGTAAAATTAATTGAAATATATCAATATGTTAATGTTATTGTGTTAGTAACTACAAACTATGTACATATGTACAAACAAATGTATGTACATATATATAAACAAGCAACAAATCAAGCAAATCTTTAATTAAATCGAACATAGTTCAATATTCATCATTTAATATATTGTGATCAATATTTAAATGATTTTTTTTATGTTTATAAATTAAATACAATACAAAATTTTTGTGCTTACATGATGAACCAGTTTAGAACACTGGGACTGCATTGGCATATTCAAACTTGAGAAATTACGCATTTGATGCTGCTGCAAAGGTTGATATTTAGACATAAATAGCTGTGAACGACTAGCAGACAATGTATAAGGAATCGATCCATTAGGAGGTGTAGAACCTTGTTGGAATAAAGACGTACAATTATGAATAGTTGAACAAATTATACAAAAAAAAAAAAACATTATATAAGACTATTTACCAGCAGTACTAAAACCTACAGTGGCGGCTGCAGTTTTAAAGGTTGTTATTGATTTTTTCAAAGCATTATTGTTGCTGTTGGAGGTGGTTGTGGTATTGTTATTGTTGGGGTGGCTTAATAACAACGTAGTAAATGCCGTTGATTTTGTGGTCTTAAAGAAACACAAACGTGGTGCCGTATTCAAGGCAAGACGGGACATTGAAGCCATTTTTCTATATTGTTTTCCCGTTTGTTTTAAATGAAACACTGAAAACGTAAAAAAAATTTGATTTTGTTAAATATTACAAGATATTGAAAATAACTGGGAAGAGTTTGGGATGGGTTAGTAGAAGTGAAAATATATATAGAAAAACAAAATAGACCAAACGTTTTTTTTTTATTTTAAATTTAGTAATAATAAACACAAATTGAAAATAAATTGGCTTGCTGGTTGGTTGAAGCCATTGCCCACTCACGCATAATATAAACCAACAACAACTACAAATACAATTTTAAGTACACATATTACCAGAGCCTTAAAAGAATTTATTAAGTATTTTATTCGATAGTTGTGAGTTCGAATATTTGAAAATATTTAAATTTTTTTTAATACAATTAAAATCATGATAAAATAATAACATTTTAATTTCTAAATATTTTCGATTATTCGAACTCTCATCTATCGGATAAAAACAGAAATAGAAAAATTCAAAATTTTTGAAAATCTAAAAATTTTTATTTCTAAATTTTTGTTTCATGCCAAAACATAGCTTTAGTCATATAATACAATTATGTTTCAGTTTTATTTTTATATACAAAATATTGTTATCCTTGGGACCGATTCTGAATGTGCGATAAAAATTTTCACTATCATATGAGTTTGTTTTTCTTTACCAAATAAAAGTGTTGTAGAGAAATTAACGCAGTGAGTTTTTATTTTGAACTAACTTGAAAATATTTTTTCATAGAAGACTAAATCATAAAAGCTAACTATGTTTTTACAATTTTTGTTTCATGCACAGTAGGTATTTGAATTATTTCACAAAAGAGTTTCCAACAATCTCCGCCTTAATTCAAATACCTTTACATTAAACAATATTCAAATATTCTTATAATTTAAAAATAAATATTTAACAATTTACAACAATTTATATGTTTTTCTTTAGTAAGAAATTTTGTTAAAATATCAGCTGCATTATCTGAAGAAGCCACATATTTGATATCAATATCACCATCCAGGAATTTATCACGAATATAATGAAAACGGATATCAATGTGTTTGCTACGTTTATGAACCGTGGGATTCTTTACCAAAAATTGTGCACCCTGATTGTCACAATATAAAGTAGTTGCAGCATCAGCGCCTTTAATAAAACTCATTTCTTGCAAAAGACTTCTTTGAAATATAACTTCTTTTGTTCCTTGGCACATAGCTATATACTCCGCCTCCATAGAACTCAGAGAAACGACATTTTGTTTTTTAGATTCCCAAGCAATAGGACTTCCTCCAAAAAACAAAACATAACCACTATAAGATCTTCGATCATTAATATCTGCACCCCAATCAGAGTCTGTGAAACATGTTAACTTTTCTTTATTTGGACTATACGTTAAAGTACCTTTTGGATTCTTCTTCAAATATCTAAGCAGATGTTTTGCAGCCACAAAATGTTCATTGTGAGGGTGTGAAGAAAACTGTGCAAGACGAGACACTACATGTGAAATATCTGGCCTTGAAATTACGGATAGATACATTAGTCCACCAATTAACGACTGATAGATTTTAACATCAAAAAGTTTATTACAATTTTTATTATCACATTTTTCCAATACAGTACCAGAAGCCATAGGAGTTGCAGCCGGTTTACATTCGGACATTCCCCATTGTTTTAGCAATTCTTCTGTATAATGTTGTTGATGAATAGAAATAGAACCACTTCTACCCTCCCGCTCAATCTCCATTCCTAAATAGAATGAGATTGCACCTCGATCAACCGCTTCTACATGTTGATTTAAATTATCAATAATTTGCATCATTTGTTGTTTAGATGAACAGGCCAACAAAAAGTTCATGAAAAAATGTGAGTGCTGCACTATTTTACAAGCATTTTTAGCGATTTTTTTTTAAATTAATTATTTTTTAACATTTCTTATTTTGTCTAATATAGTTTTTTTTTTAAATTTAATAACGAAATTTTTTAATTCCAAAAGAATTAGAGAATTTATAAAAACAATAATTTCTTTTTTATTATGGCAACAAAAAACTCTCAAATCGCATTCGAAAAATCCATGTTTGCAACACTACAAAAAAAAAAATAAAACTTAAAAAAAGAAGCATAAACGCATATAAAGACATTTATTTATATTAAATGTTTATTTTTTAATGAAAAAAAGTATTAATTGAAGTTTTTTAATAAAATTTTGCTTTAAAACTCAAGGAACGAGTAGAATGAAATAAAATTTACAGCATTTTTTGTTTCATAACAAGAATGGGAGTCGCTCAAAATAAAAACATGAAGTGAAAAAAATAACTGTAAAGTGAAAATGATAAATTATTTATCACTTCGCAAAGCAACTTTATTGGGAATTGGTCCTCTATTCAAAATGTATAAGTGTTTATCACTTCTTTCATACGTGTAACTAGCGCTTTTTTACAACCTCAAAACTCCAAATCATAATGAAATTTGGATATGTGATAAAAAGAGAGAATCTTAGATCGATCCGTCTCGGCTTTTGGTCCACCTCGTATTTTTAAGTGGTTTAAAAATGGGTATTTTTTTTTTTGGTTATTGTTAAGCTAAAGGGATTCCCTAGCTAATGTGGTAGCGTTAAAACGGAATTATGGAGGGCTTAACTTTTTTTCTTTTGTACTTTGGATATAAATCAGTTTGTCATTCCATTTATAATATGTCGAAATATAGGTTTTAAGACCCCATAAAGTACATATATATATTCGTAGTCCTTATGCAATTTTAAGTCGATTTAGCGATGTCCGTCTGTCTGTTGTTGGAATGGCGATCACGGTGCGAAGATGCAGGCGGGGGTCTTAAATTTTACCTAGATTAATGGACATCCTCCCTATCAGTTTGCTATTGAAAATGAGCAAAATCGGTCCAGCGGTTAAAAAGTTATGAGTTAAAATGTGAAGGTACCTCTAAATTTTCCATACAATTTTTTTTATTTTTTCACCAGTAGCTTGGAAGTGAATAATATTTTGTATTCACCTCAAATATTTTTCACCTCCAAATTTTTTTTTTCACCACAAAAAATTTTTTTCACCTAAAAATGTTTTTTACACCACAAAATTTGTTTTCACCTCAAAAAATTTTGTTCACCTTCATAATTTTACTTCAAAGGTTTTTTTTTACATTATTTGTATCAAAAACAGTAGAGAAATTTTTTTTTGGGATATTGATGGAGGGGTATTTAAAGATTCGGCACAGCCGAATTAAAGCATTTTCTTACTTGTTTAAACATGCTCTTGTAAAATTTTCATAAATTTATACTGCTAAGGCTGCTAAATTTACATATTAATTTGTTATTAAATTTCAGCGAACATGATTTTTTCCCTTTTTTTTTGTTAATATTTGTTTTATTTAGGATTTTAACAAATTATTTCGGGAAACCCCTTTTGGAGGAACATAGGCATTTGACAAGTATACAGTTTTTATATGGAATACGTGCCCAAAATTTTCAAATTTCTTCCCCATACTTCACCATTTAGGTAACCACCCGTGGTGACTGAAAAAAACACAGGTTGTTTTTAGATTTCTTAGAAGTGTTTAGGTCGGTATAATGCTCTTAAAAACTAACGATATATTGTTCGTAATAAAATATTCATTTTTGTTAAGTGGACCCTGATTTTATAAAAAAAAGCACTGGTAAAAAAAATGCTTTGCCTATGCTTGAAATAGGATCTTTTCCAGTGTTACTTGTTTTGCATTTTTTTTACAGTTTTTTGAACGGAGGCATATTGACGAAGTTTTAAATTCGAATGATTTGCCAACCTTTTAAAAAGTAATTTCTTCGGCTCGTTTCACTAAATTAAACTTAATAAAAAACTAAATTTTCAATGTGCAACGGCAGTTAGCTATGCTTGAATAATTATTTTTATAATACGAATGTTTTGAGTTTTGTTTAAATATATGCAAAAAAAAAATTATTTTTAAAATGTTGTGAAACTCTTCAAAAAGTTATTTTGTAGATCTTATAATTTTTTTTATTTACAACACAATTTAATTTTTATAATTTAATTTAATTGTTTCTTTTTTTTCAATAATCTTCAAAAAGATTCCTACATGTTTTAATACCAAAAAAAAAAAAACAAAAACGTTTGTTTTGAAACTCAAAAATAAATCTTTTATTACACGAATTTGTGTTAAATTTGTATTCTGTTATTTCCTATAATCTCTAAATTTAAATTAGAAAGTCTTTGTGTCCTGTTAATTGAACTATTTCGCACTTCTTCCTGTGTTAGGGCTACAACAGATTATTTTTATAGCTTTTTCGCTAATTCCTATATATATATTTTTGTTTTAATTTATTAAAAATATTTAATGATTGAGGATGGCTGTTTCAAATAATACCTTTTAAACTATTTTTCTTAATTTAAAATTTTTATATTTTAAATTTTAATGCAGACAAATGCAGCTTTTAAATGCTTTTAAGTTTTCAAAGTAGACAATAAACTAGAAATTGTGGCTCTTCAAATTTAACTGATTTAAGCATTTTTTTTTTCAATTATTTAAAAAAAACCTAAATAAAATAAGAGTTTTTAAAATGTGTTAGATTTGATTCGTCTGAAGGTCATATAGTTAAAAATAAAATTTCAAGTTTATATTTCATTTTTATATATTTATTGCCTCAATACATATTTAAAAATAAAATATAATTTGAGCTTTAGCCGAACCAAATCTAACACACAACAATTGAACAGGTCAACTATAAAAATCCTTAACAGTTTTTAAAATTTTAAAAATCTGAAAGAGGGGAATGTCGTAAGAATCATTATTCAGTAGACATGTGGTCAAAAATTTGCTAGTTTTATAAATGTTCTTTAATGGAATGAACTTAATTTTTTTCAGGCCATAGATCTTTTGTAAAATCAACGGTTGGAGATCTTTTTTGTAACTGAACACTAACTGTCCATAAAATCTATTTATTAGGGTGTGACTGAACTCCAATAGACATCAATTGACATCAATTGACTTTATAAAAAAATCAATCATTAGTAAGACCCATCTATGAAAAGATGGTGAAGAAATAATTTTGTTGCAAAATACGGAAGCCAAATTTTAAGGGCCTTGAAAATTATGTATGTATAAGTTTCCGCTAAAATAATAAAGTATTAACGTATAAACGAAAATAAATTATGCTTGGAAAACAAAATTAATTTAAAAATGACTCAGGCGTGTTCAAATTAAAAATTTGAACTTTTTTTTTATAAATTCAATAAATTAAAAATTCGAGCCTGGAGTCATGTGTGTGTTGTTTCTTTTTATTAAATATTTATTTAATTGCCAATATTTCGCTATTGCATTGAATAGCATTATCGATGGTAGAGTGACACTACACTTCCTAATAAGGATTTTATGTTAAAATAAAAAAAAATACCTCCCAATGATATTCAATGCAATAGCGAAATATAGGCAAATAAATAAATATTTAATAAAAACAAAAAAAAAAAAAAACATGACTGAGCTCGACTGTATTGAATTCGAAAAAAAATACAAACATAAAGAATAAACTCTTTGAAGCTCTGCATACAACACAATTTCTGAAATTGTTTTTCAAAATAATATAAATAATAGTAGAGGTAGGTACATATAGACTTTGTACCCAGGCAAGAAAAAAAAAAAAGATGTCGTTTAAATTGAAGAAGTTCAAGTAGGGAATAGAAGAGACAGGAGGTTGAAAAAAGCCAAAAATATGATAATAAATCCAGGCAACAAAACAAACCAGACGTGTTCTTTCTTTTTATAGATATTAATTTTGAATTATATTATAAATTTTGCCACAAATAATAATAAATATATATATAAAATTTAATATACAAAGAAAAACTTACACTTTGTATAGCTTTTGTTTGTTGATTTTTCTTTTAAGCTTTTGTTGGTTAAAACCACACTTTGTATTGATTTGTCTTTGCAATTTTTCTAATTTGATTTAATTATGTCTCCTGATTTTTACACATATGCTTTATTATGCTATTTTTAACCAATATTTCATTGTGTTTTTTGGAACACCAATATCCGACCCACTGCAGCCAATAAACTAATATGCACAAAATTGCAGTTGTACACTTTGATAAGAAATTAAAAAACATGACCAGTGCTGCCAGATAAAACGATTTGGCCCAACTTGGTGATTTCAATATTGGCTTGGGAAATTTTTTTGCGTGATAATTTTTGTTTCTAACAATTCCTTGATTAAATTTTTAAATCTTGTGAATATTCCAAGTATCGATTCGAAAAATTCATTTTTAATTTTATACTTTATTCAATCAATATCAAACTCAAAAAATTCAATTTGATTTTTATTCAATTCAAAAAAATTACTTCAACGAAAAAAAGTTCATCTGCTTGACAATTCGCAAATTAAATCATAAAACTAATTATTCAATCGAATCAAAATTTAATTATTTCCTTATGTTATTCAATATCATTCCATTAATTTAAAGTGATTATAAATAATTCACTGGATGTGAAGTTGGCTGCAAGTGATTTAACACAACCATGTATATTTATTTAAAAACTTATTTCCGATTCTTGTGAACGTTTTCGCTCAAATTTGTCTTGTATTTAAATTAAATACTATATATGGAGCTAATACAGTGATTCAACATTTTTTGTTAGGGATTTTTGAAGATTTCAACTTGCTAACTGGGGATAAAGCTGAAACTTTTCTGGCAACACGAAATGTCATATGAAAAACTATTGTGAATGTTTATGTTTTTAGCAGCTGTGGTATGTTGACATGTCTAGATTTTAGTGTTACCAGATATGTCTACCAGTTAAATATTTATGGGATTTCATTTAAATTTTTGAAAAATTAAGAAAAAGTTTATAGAAAATAAAAAAATAAATAAAAGATAATTTTGCCTTACACCCAAAAAAAGTTTGTCAGTTACACCATGGATACAAATTTTTCAAAATTTTTTAAAACGCTTGATTGATAACTTATTTGTTTTTATTTGAGATTGTAGACAATTTGTACTATCGTGTGATTTTTATTGCCCCGATCTGAATATATCGCTCCTTGAAGTTGTGTCGTCATATGACGACAATTGGGCAATTTTTCATAAAATTTTATGAAAAAATAACTTCATTTATTAAAAGTTTCATACACTCAATGAAAAAGTTCCGATTTTTGGAAATTTTTTTATTTTAAAATCGCTACTTTGAGCAAAACTCAGTGTTATATTTTTCAAAGGTCGCCAAATTTTCTAGATTTTCAATACAACTAAAAGAATTCCAGCATTTTTAAGGTCTCAGCATTTTTAAAAAAATTTAAGTTTTTTGCTATGTCACAAAGATATTTGAATTTCCTTCATAATTTGCATTCAGAATTTAGCACTTCTTTATGTTTTTTTATAAATAATACAATATAAATTTGTTTAAATAATTATTTTTTTTATTTATAACTATTTCTTTTTTGTTTTAACAAACATTTAAAGTTTTTTTTATTTTATTTTGGTTTTAATATATATTTTAGTTTATTTGTTTGTATATTATATTTATAGTTATTAATAATTAAATGTAAATAATATCAATTTGTTGCTATTTATCAATGATCTATTTTTTCTTTTTATGCCTTTCTTTAAAATGGCAAATACATATTTATTAAACTAAAACAATTAGATTATGTTTACAAATATATAAAATATGTTAAGACATAAATTTTATGTTAACAAAAAAATATATGTATATAACATGAAACAGTAATTTGTGTTTAGGTTTTTTTTTAATTTAAATTTTCGAAAACAAAATTATGCTAAATTTATTTTTAATATAAATATTTATTTTTTTTCAACTTTTTTTATTTTTTAATTAATTTTTTTATTTATAACATAAATTTTTTATTTTATTTTAATTTATACTTTTATTTGTTTATTTAATTAAACATTGAAAATATTTGATAAATATGAGGCGATTTTTTTTAATATCATTTTTTTAGGTAACACAGCAAAATTTTAAGGATATTTATAAGGAAAATGCATATTTTTGATACTTAGGGTAAAGAAAAATGATAGAGATGGAGAAAAAAGTATACAGCTTCATTGTGAATAATTTAAGTTAATAAGAGATAGACTAAATCAACTCAGGTACATTTACAAGATAGATAAAACTGCTAGAGATAGATCAAAAAACATTCCTAAAGAGCTTAAATCATTTGCAATACAGTTATTTATATGTAGGTGTTGTTTCTCTCAATTTGTAGCAATTTTCTCTCCCATGTAAATGTGCTCTTAGAAAAACTGAGTAGATTTTCATAAGCATCGTGAGAGAAAAGCAAACACATGTCTAGATATCATTCACAATAGAGGTTTTCAGATGCACTTTTTGCTCTATTACTAGCAGTTTTCTTCCAGATATGACCATAGAAAAAGCTACATTTACATTACAAGATTTTGATTAAGTTTTTGAATAAGATTTTGATATTGACCACAGTGAAAAAGCAATAAAGAAAGCTTATAGAGGTTTAATTTTGAGAAAAAATATACATATGTTGATTCTAATAAATATATTCTCTGAAAATAAAATGTCTACGAATGCATTTTCATTACTCCAGAGATTCAGTTTAATCAAGATTTCTATGATACAAAAACTAGATTTCAAAATCTGGCTTAAATTAGATTTCAGGCATATCCTCATCCTCATTGAACTCTTGTAATGTCGCGTTTAAATCTGCATCGAAATTTCGCGATTTTGATATTCACCACATACATAATTGGCTCAAGCTTAGATTTTGTATGAAATGAAATTTTGAAAATACAAATGTTTAAGTGGCCTAAGCTTTGTTTTGGTATGAAATGAGATTTTGGAAATCACAATTTTTAAATTTTAAAAAATTTTAAATTTTTATTTCAAACCTATACCTAGCTTAAGTCACTTAAGCCAATTATGTTTCTGCCTTTAGTTCTAAAGGCACATTTACCCTCAAAATAAAACTGCTGGAGTGACCCTAAATAACTTAAATTATTCACAATATTGGGGAGTTTTTAAGCTACCTCTAGCAGTATTCTCTTACTTAAAAATGTGTCTTAAAAATTTAACAGTTATTAGCTTTTCTTTACGGGTTTTTGATGCAAATTTAAATGCGACTTAAAGTTAAATTTACTTAAATCAATTTTAATGTAATCAACATTAGAACTTATTCACTTAATAGATTTAAAAGTAAAGGCTAAAAATATGGATCCAGTCCAATTAAGTTGTAAAATTAGTTCCTCTTAAAAATGCCAATTCATTTTACTGTGTATTTAAATTAGTAACATTTCTTTAGATTTGTGAATACATACGTATGAATATATATTAATCTTTGGTATATGTCATATGTACTTTATGTATGAATATATATGTACCTTATGTATAGATATATGTATATGCATTTATGTTATATGTTTTATATTTATATATTATGTACGATAGTTATTATGTAAATAGGTACAATACTAAGGTATGTAGTATGAAAATACAATAATTATGTATATAATTATTTTGGTATATAATACAGATAACCCTTCTATAACAGGATAACTCAGTTACAGCTGCAAATTAGATTTGAAAAAATATGGAAAATTTTATATTGAGTTTAAATTTTTTATTAAACTTTTTAAAATTCTATGAGAAAGCTAATCTTATACTAAATGCGCTAATAAGCGATTGGGCAACTCCCGTGCAGAGCCTTCTTGCCAGGTAGCAATATGGCGCCCAACATAGAGCCTGAATTTAAGATGAGACAGCACCAAAAAAAAATGAACTAGAATTTAGAAAAATTAACTTATTTGGAGGAAAAATTTTAATAAAAACGGCTTCAAAGACATTTTTTTACCAAAATTGAATACAATTTTCCTTGAAATTAACAAACAAATTTCACTTAAAATTTGATTAAAATTTCTAAATTATAGAAAAATTTTGCCATTGAGAACTAAATTTTTAGTTCATTTATTATATTATTAGTTCATATGTTATCTTAATTTTTACTGTAAGTTAGGAAATAATTGCTTGGTTTTAAGAAAATTTTATTTTATTTAAGTTCATTAGATAATTTTTTTTACTAAAAATTAGGACTTAACTCCCTAAAAATAAGAAAATATTTTCTAACATCAAGCACTTCTTTTAAAAGAAAATTATCATTAAATTTGATAAAAAAAAAATTCTAATAAATATGAAACTGTTTCTATAGTAAACCATAGAAACTTTACACTCATTTTGTAAGTATTTTTCCACTTTCGGAGGACTTCCGCTTTGTGGGGACACTGCTTTTTAGAAGCTTTTTGCTAGACATTTTTATCTTTAAATTAAATTGAATTGTACTAAACTCATGTATTTAAAATATTTATTTATATTTATATTAATCATATAATTACAAATTATATCTTAATTCCCTAAACGAGCACTAGCAACAAAGGCCATCGGCTCGTTGTAGCGAAAACAGACCGGAGCCTCTGGTGGGAATCGAACCCACGACCCCCGCACTGATAAGCTAGCACGCTACTAACTAGCCTACCGGGGCGCTCGTATGTAAAATATAAATTAAATTTCATTAGCCAAAAAGGTAAACAAATTAAAAAAATTAACTGCAGGATATTCCGAAACGTAATAAATTGTGACAAAGTAAGATCCTTTTCGTAGTTAATTAATGGTTCTCCTTGAGAGCACTACAAAAAGGGACGCCCTAAGTGACACACGGAATCTTTGGCTAAAGGAACACTGGGGGTCCTTTGTCTTCTTAAATTAACAAATTTAAGGAAATTGTTGCAAAAATACAAAATATCACATTTACATTTCTTATTTTAATGGGAAAATGAAAAACTGTCTTGTTTATTTTATGGCATATTTAGCTTAAACTTTGACATATGGGCATTTCCAGGATCGCGAACGGGACATTCGTACGCACTCAACTTGAAAAAAAATATGAAAACTCAAATTTTTTTTTAACTTTTTATAAATATTTAATAGCATTTTAGTAGAACAATTTTTGAGAACAAAAACAAAATTATTAAATATGAACGTTCTCCAAATATTTTGGATAAACTTGCGATCGCGAACGGGACTAAAAATGTAAGTCATTTTTTTCGGTGTGTGGTTTTGTTTAAAACTCTGCGAATTTCGTCAGTTTATTAAATGGAGATTATTTTTTAACTAAAGCACAGATATAAAGTTTTTATTTAGCATTTTGTTTTTTTTTATTATCCTTATTATTATTTTTTTTAAATATTTTTTTAGAATCGCGAACGGGACATCGCGAACGGGACAATGATTCCAAAGGCATTTTTTAGGTTTATTTATGGATCAAAATGTTTTAGGTTTGGTTTTTTTAAATGATCTCGGTTATTTTGTTTTGAATTGTAAATATCAAACTATTCCGATCAACGTTCACGGAGAACTAAACACAAATGCTTATTTTCGGTCGCGAACGGGATAGAAGAATGTAGTACAAAGAATCTTTGAATTATACCGTTATTCGGAGTTTGCTTGATCTCTACTGTGGTGTTTTTAAATATTTATTGTTGGTATATTTAGTCTATAAGAAGAGTGCAATCGACATGATATGTAACACTTAGAAATAACTCAAGGAAAAATGTCAATTAAAAACGCTAAAACCAAAAAAAGCAAAGCTGCTCTTTGTAGACCACTTTTCTTAAATTACAAATGGTAATATGTATTTAATTAGGTATATTCTTAAAATCCAATGCATTAACCAACTAAATTTTCTCAGAAAAGTCTTTTTTCTTCAACTTTAATATTTTGGTAGCGGTTGACCTTTCTGTGGAAATACCCATATACAATTTTTTTTTATTATTAAGTGAAAAAAAAAATAGTTTTAGTGCCTTCAATAAATATAAAGTTTAATAGGCGCAACCTCAATCATACACAAAAAAAGTATCACAAAATTTTAGGTAATTAAAAATATTTGTTAAAATTTAAATTCGATTTCTTACAATCTTTTGTTTGAAATGTTTGTAAATTGTTATTTTTCATATAAAAATTCTTTTAAAATAAAAATTTAAAAATTTACAAATTCCATTGTTGGTGCCTTCTTAAAAAATTTTTATTAACAAAAAAATTCTATGAAAGATACTCAATATTACAAACAGAATTTTGTAATATTATTCTGTGTAGAAATTCCGAAATTCCGAAATTTTTTTCCTTTTGCTAATAAAATTTTAAAATATTTTTTAAGCTACTTAAAGTTAAGATAAGAGAAGGGCACCTTAGCGATATTTAACTCTCGATCCAAAAATTACTTTCAAGCACGATAATTATCAAGCACAATAATATTTTTTCTTAAAAATTAGGAAAATTAACTAGTTTGTTTTTTATTTATTTATTTTTTTTTTTAAATAATGAAATTAAGTTAAACGTTTTCCAACAAAAAAAAAAAAAAAAAATTCCTCGATTTAAGAAAAATTTACTTAAGTTTTTTATTTATCTAAAGAAATTTTTAGGAAAAAAAAATCTTATACCTAAGTTTATTTTTTTTCAAAAATGAGAAAACTTTTACTTGAAAAAAAAGAATATTTTATTAAAATTTTTAAAATTTATCTGAACTAAGTTGCTTGAAAATTTTCCCTAGAAATAGTCTATCAGTTAGAAAGAAATGTTTTTTTATTACTTAGGTCAAATTTTTACTACTTTTTGTTTTTAATAGTCTGAACTAATTTTTAGAAAACAATTCTTAATAATTAGAAAGTGGTACACTTAAAACTGAATTTAGAAATGGCTTTCTAAAATTAAGTTAATTTTAATACACATTAAGTTCAAGTACTTTCTTATTTTAAGTTAGACATTTTTTTTAACTAAATGGAAGTAAATTATGTTCTAAATTAATTCTTAAAAATTAGAAAATAGTAGACTTAAAACTGAATTTAGAAATGGCTTTCTAAAATTTAGTTAATTTTACTACTCGCGAATAAAAAATGAACACACATTAAGTTCAAGCACTTTCTCATTTAAAGTTAGACATATTTTTAAACTAACTGGGAGTAGCTTATGTTCTGTATTTTTTTTTTATACCCTTCACCATAGGTGGAAGGGTATATATAAGTTTGTCATTCCGTTTGTAATTTCTACAATATTGATCTTAGACCCTATAAAGTATATATATTCTGGGTCCTTATGAAGAGCGAAGTTGATTTAACGATGTCCGTCTGTCCGTCTGTGTGTTGAAATGGGTTTTCCGAAGAACCCAGACATGATGAGGACTTGATTCTTTTTTATTTCTGTTACATGTGATCCATTTCTGTTTGCTATTAAAAATCAGACAGATCGGTTAATAAATGGCTGAGATATTAGCAAAAAACCAGGACTACCTCTAATTTTTCCAGTAAAATCCCTTTGTTTAATATGTATGTAGAATTTTGAGCATAACAACACATCCATGTGTTAAAATTCAATACACAAACAACACACATACAAAGATTTGTCATTTAAATAAAAACCAAACAAATCTCTAACTAACGAAGACTTTTATATATGTACCTCTATTGACGATGATTTTGTGTGAGCTTCAATAGCTCAGTTGTCTAGACGCTGTGTCACAAATACTTTTTTTTTCTCTAAGGCCGTGGGGTTCGAGTTTCAAATCTCGGTGAGGTCAATTCACTTTTTTTTTGTACATTTTTTTTTATTATTTTCTTAAGACTTTTTTTTTTTTTTGCTTATTTTTGTTTTTTTTTAACATTTAATAATTAATTTATATAAAATTTTATATTAATAATTAAAATTCATTTCTTTCATCTCCACCTTTTATACACAAACAACACACATATAAAGATTTGTCATTTAAATAAAAACTAAACAAATCTCTAATGAACGAAGACTTTTATATATGTACCTCTATTGACGATGATTTTGTGTGAGCTTCAATAGCTCAGTTGTCTAGACGCTGTGTCACAAATACTTTTTTTTTTCTCTAAGGCCGTGGGGTTCGAGGTTCAAATCTCGGTGAGGTCAATTCACTTTTTTTTTACATTTTTTTTTTATTATTTTCTTAAGACTTTTTTTTTGCTTATTTTTGGTTTTTTTTAACATTTAATAATTAATTTATATAAAATTTTATATTAATAATTAAATAATCCATAAATAGGCTAAAAACATCAACATTTTTATAAAAACCCTCTGATACAAACAAAATACAAACGTTTTTATACCTTTCACCACAGGTGGAAGGGTCGCGGGTTCGTTAAGATTTTTTTTTTGTTTATTTTTTGTTTTTTTTTTTACATTTAATAATTAATTTAAATAAAATTTTATATTAATAATTAAATAATCCATAAATAGGCTAAAAACATCAAAATTTGTATAAAAACCCTCTGATACAAACAAAATACAAACGGTTTTATTTCTATTTTTTGCTCCGATTTAAAAGAATTTATAAAAACATTTTTAAACCATTTTATTTCTCACATATTAAGAAAATTTTATACATAATTTACCTTTGAGGGCAACTATTTTAGGTCATAACTTATAATAATTTATAAAAAAAATTATAAACAATTTTCCTTCAAATTTTTAAAATTAAGCTAAAGAAATTACAAATATTTCTAATAAAAAAGCGAAATAAAATCCTAAATGCAAATTTGCCAGCTAAATCAAACTATTTTGTAGAAATAAAACACATGCAGTTGTAGTGATTTCTTTTAACGATTTGTTGAAATTCTTTTCTTTCACCTCTTAACCTTTTATACACAAACAACAAACACTATTCTAGAGCTGTATTATGACCTATGGATACGTCTTATATAGCATAAGATCGAAAATCTTTAGTATAACATATTTGCTGAAAAACTCGGAAATATCGGATCAGATACAAAAAAGTTATGCCCAAAACATACATTTTTTTAAAATACATATTTTCTGGAACCATAAATCTTCCCGAGTCCAAGTTTTATCTCCAAACTAAATGGTTAATTTCCTCTTAAAGGCGTCCGTATATAAATCTGTCCATTTCATATATGTCCATATATAAACTTCAGTTTTTTCCCAACCATGGTGAAGGGTATATAAGATTCGGCATAGCCGAATTTAGCCGCTCTTACTTGTTTTAACTAAATTTTGTAGGCAAATTTCTTAATATAAAGATGTTTTTTTTTTTTTTGAAAATTTTTTATTTAATATAGCTATTTTTTCCCTAAAATTAAGAAATATTAGGAAAGATATGAACTATTTCCGAGTATATAAACTATTTCGTTTTTACCCAAACATAGGAAATTTTATTCATTTCAGGAAAAATTTGACTTAAATTGAGGAAAATTTTTAAATTATTTTTAAGGAAATTTTGAATTAATTTTTAGTTCATGTCTTGAGTGTATAATTAAGTTTAGGTCCCATCTTAAAATTTAGAAAATAAAAACTGATTAGATTTAACTGAAATATTTAACTTTATAACATCAGTAAATCTATGATTCGCAAGTTTTTTCTTGTATTTTAAAAAACAAGTTTCAAACTTAAATAACAAAAAAACCTGCTTTATAATCTGAACTTAATTATCCCGTATTATAAGGGTTATATGTATGTAAAAATGTAAATAGGCTAATACATATTTTTTTTTTCGTTCTTTCAATACCTTAACCAGCATGAAGAGCAACAAAAAACAATTTAAATTAAAAATTTTAAATAATATAAAGTGCATTATTTTTCTACATTGGCTAGACAATTATTGATTGAACAATGTATGATTTTGTAGACATTTTTTATACGTATTTTATTCATAGTACATTAATTCTTTTCATTATATTGTTTTGTTTTTTATTTTAATAATATTATGGACCATTTGTTTAAAAAATATATTAAAATATATATATATAAATATAATACATGTTTTTTTAAATGTATGCAGTTATGTAAATCTTTGGTTTTTATGTGTGTGTTTTTTTTAATAAATTAAACTAAATAAATATTTAAATAACAAATAAAATATTGCAATATAGGCAACTAAGTAATAACTAAAATTATTTTTTATATTTTTTTATCTTTTAGGCCAATTTTTACGATATGTTTTCAGTTTTTTTTTTTTGTTCAATTTTTTTTTATATAAAGTGAGATTCTCTTTTATGAATTTGTATTATAACTGTACATAAGGTATTTTTGGTGATTGTATTCATTGTTAATTTTTTATATTGCATTCAAAGTGTAAAGAGAGAGAGAGAGAGAGAGAGGAAAATAAATATAATTATGCTACAGTTTTAACAAAGCTTTAAGGAAGAAGAAGGAATTGAAAAAATCAGGGCGAACTTAAATTTAAAAAATAAATATATATAAAAATATATATATTGAAAATAATAGATCCAACTATTGCAAAATTTAAAATGATTTCTTATAAATTTTGTACCTTCTACAATGATTGTTGACTTGTGATTTTAGTTGTTTTATGATTATTTTTATATGAAAAAATTAAGATTAATTTTATATTTACTAGTTATAGTTGGTTAAAGTTTATATGAAACGAAATTCGACAAAAATGAGCTTTAAAACTCGAGAATTTTATAAAATGACTAAAAGGACCAAAATATTTTTATTTTTGAGTTAAATTTCTTAAAAAAAAATTCACAGATTCTGTTAGTTTTTCAACGGGATTTATTACCAATTTTATTGTTTTTCATTAAAAAATTTATCAAAATTTTCAAATTTTTAATACAACTCTTGCAATATTAAATTTGTGGCTGATTACAATATGGCGCCCAACAAAAAGACATCAACTCTGGACATTGATGGTTTAAATAAATAAATAAATAAATAAATAAACTACTTTTAGGGGTAAAAATTGTTGATATATTTTTTATGAAATCATGTCTAAAATTTAAAAAATTTTAATTAATTCTGGGTAATAAATATTCAAGCCCAAAGTCAATTTTATAAAAGAAAATATTTGTTTTTAATCCAATATTTCGCTATCTCAATGGATAGCTTCTTCAAGATATTTTTTTTCTTATTTTAATTTGTTAAAAATTAAAATAAGAAAAAAGTCCCTGAAGAAGCTATCCATTGAGATAGCGAAATATTGGATTAAAAATAAATATTTTCTTTTATGAAATTGACCTTGGGCTTGAATATTTATTACCAAGAATTTGTTAAAAATTAAAATAAGAAGAAGCTATTCAATATTTCGCTATCTCAATAGATAGTTTCTTCAGTGATTTTTTTTCTTATTTTAAATTGTTAAAAATTAAAATAAGAAAAAAGTCCCTGAAGAGAAGAAGCTATCCAATATTTTGCTATCTCAATGGATAGCTTCTTCAGAGATTTTTTTCTTATTTTAATTTGTTAAAAATTAAAATAAGAAAAAAATCCCTAAAGAAGCTATTCATTGAGATAGCGAAATATTGGATTAAAAATAAATATTTTCTTTTATGAAATTTACCTTGGGCTTGAATATTTATTACCAAGAACTAATATTAAAATGGTCGAAGAAATTAAACTGAATAATTAATTTTAATTAATTTTTCCTTCGCACTGTACAATTGTAGTCTAAAAAGCTAAATATAAGAGTGTTTTTCTTTGCCTATAAAGCCTCTTTCAGACAATTTTTATGACTCACAAAAGACTCATAATAAAAACAGTTGAAAATGTCTGGTCCACCATTATTCATGTCTTTCCAATACCTTTCTTTGCATACCCAATTTAAAAATAGTTGTTTTGAAAAAAGTACTCGTATGAAAAATCTTGAAAAATAAATCTGTTTATACCATCTTTTCTCCCTCCCTAAACATGAGGTTGGGCCTTTAAAACAAAATACGTGTTCATTAATTTTGACTTTGCCAGTTTGAGAGCTTTTCTCCTCAGTGGTATTTTCGCTTAATAGCGATGGGGCTTATGACAATTTGTTTTAATGAAAAATGCTTGGTCATAACCCGCATATCCAGTTTGGTGACTAAAACCGTGGGGGGCTTTGCCCAGTGCCATTTAGCCTCTTAATTTTATTTAAAGGTTTAGGAAACCCGCTTATAAAAATTTGACAGATTTTTTTTAACCGAATTTGGCTGGTCATCAATCTAGTTGTGACAACCGATTTTTCAATTCGATTGAAAAAAAATTATATAGTCACAACCATGGTTGGCAAACACTAATTCTTAAATATCATTACCAATTTAAAACCCTTTCAAAGGACTATATATCATTAACCCTATATAATATCACTAACGAAATATACTTAAAATACCGTTAACCTTAACATAACCTAATGAAATTACTTAATATAGCATTAACCCTAAACTGAAAATATCATTAACCTTAAAATAAAAAAATAATTTAAATTTTCTATTGCCTTCTCGCAAAAATAACGGTTGGGGAAGTTCAAAAATTTTTTTTTTTTAACTATCCTTACAAAATAATTTAAAAAACCGTTAACCTTAAATAAACCTAAATATAAAACATAAAATACCATTAAACTTAATTTAACTTAACGAATTAATTTAAAATACCGATAACCTTAAAAAAACCTAAGGAAATAATTTTGAAAACCCGTTATGCATTATCACTAACCGTATAAATCGTTTGCCAACCCTGGATTACAACTGGATTTTATGTTTTAGCTAAGAACATTTATTAAAGTTTGATGTTGTAGTCAAAAGAAACAAAATGGCGCCCAACGTCAAGCTCGAATTGAGGTGTTCGGTTTTATGGTGTAGCAATCGAAAAAGCAGAAATATGTTACGTAGTCTAGAAAAATCTATGTCAATGTTAGCCGAATGTGGACTACACTAGTACAGTGTCCCTATCTTACGAACAGTCCTCTAAAAATATTATTTTTTTTTTAAATCTGATTCAATTTTCTACAAATCGATTCGCATAATTCCTTTTGTTGTTTGAATAATTTTCTACTAAACTATAATCAATAAATCAGTGCTGTTCCTAATTCGGATTTCACATAAAAAATACTAATGAAAAACATTCCGACTTTTTTGGCTATTTTTTTTTTCACAAGGAAAATTTGTGGAATATTCCGTGTAGAGAAAAAGCTGGGTGAAAGTAAAACGAATGTACTTTTTTCCTAAGAAATATTTATTGAACTATAAAAACACATTTATGAATAAAAATTTTAAATATTTTGAATTTTTTTTTTTATAGTCGATCTTTTCAATACTTATAACATATGTATGAAAATGTATTTTTATTCTGGTTCGAGATCATAGAATATTTTTTCGAGATCATAGTATATTTTTTGATTTGGACATACTGTAATAATAGAGAATGTAAAAAGACAAAAATAGTAATTAAATTTTATCTAAACTCAATAATAAAAATCAACTAGTTGTTAGCACAAATAGCTTTTTCCTTTGAGTTGTGAATTAATTTGAGATATTTACAATTGGCAATTTCAATGGCACAAAGAATGTTGATAAAGGTCGTAGCTGACTAGAAAATGCATTCAATTCGGATTGTGCCTTAATAAATTTTTCTGTGTATTCTCCATGATTAAATAATAAAAAAATATTTTTTTCATTGGAAAATATTTTCTTTTAAAAGTTTTTAAACTTAAAACAGCGCTGAATATTAAATTTGAAGAATCAATTTCATTTTCGTCAATTCTTTTATAAGAATAAAGCGAAAATGTTACATTTGATTTATACTTCGCGAATAAAACAAATTATTTAAACGAATTAAAATTTAATTAACATAAATTAGACAAAATTATTCACCTAAAAGTGAAATTAACTTTTAGTTGAAAGTGAAAATTTTTTAATTTTTTTCTCAATTTCTTTTGGCTTTGTTAAAAATTTTTAGGGAATTATAAATCGAAATCAAATAAAACTTTGGAAATCGAATCAAATAAATCTTTGGAATACAGTGAATTCAGGTGCCATAAACTTAAGATTTCACGCGGATTTTAAGTCGAATTAATTCCAGATCATGACAGATAACATTATTGAATATCAAATCATTGATTTTAATTATAAATTACTCACTGATTCATAAAATTTGTATGTGAATTTATAAACTTTTAGTTTCTCGAGAGTTTTTCTATTAAAATTCTTTCAAATTCTCTAGATTTTTCTGATTAACTAAAACCCACTCAGAATCTGGCAAATGAAGTCCACAGGTTGTTGGAAAACTTTCAAATACTCATAAATTTGCTCATAAAATGCTGGCAATCAATTCTTATGGATTTGTAACCAATTTTTTTTTTTGTTAAAGATTGTGAACCTTTTTCTTACGAATATCTTTTTAAAAATTATGAATTTTTATGAAAAACTATCATGTAGAAGCATGGGAATTTTTTTTTTAATTTTTTCATCTTCAGAACTTCAGATTTCCACCTTGTTATTTGTCTATAAATGCTTGAAGAAGTCTAAAAACTTTTTTTTAAATTTCAGTGGGTTGTAATAATTTTCACAAAAAAAATGCCAACTTACTTGCATTAAACCAATAAAACCAATTAATGTATGAGTGACCTTAATATTTAAAAAATATCCCCCTGTTTAGTACATTTATTGAGTACCAAATGGATTACTGCCACCAGGTATATCCAGATTACCGCCACTAGTTTGATAAGTGCCATATGTATTGCCAGTACCACCGTTGGGATTCATTTCATTAAGACGGGTATTGGACAAAGCGCGAGGTATAGGATTGCTGGGAACACCATGAGGAGCCAAATGGGAAGTTTCCTCAGCCACCTAAAACGGATAAACAAATTTAATATTTAATACAATTAATTAATTAATACAATAACAAATAAACACTTTACCTGACGAGGATCTTCTGCCACAGGTATCTCAGATATAAAACCTGTATCCTTACGATAAAAGTTAACAAATATAAACAGTCCCAAAACGAATAGACAGGAAATACCATACCAACGGAATGTATTGGTAGTGCCATAATATGTAACAAACATACCACCTATGATGGCACCACAGCCACGTCCCAAACCATGATGTATTCCTTGTAAAACACCTTGCGAAGAAGCTCTCAAGTGTTTAGGCGTACAGTGGGCTATGTAAGAACAGGAAGCAGCCCAAACGGCAGCATGTGTTATGCCCTGCATTAATTCGAATGGCAATACCATCCAGGGATTCGTTAAATATGAAATATACAAGAAACGCAACACATTGCCAATCAAACCCAGACATAAGACTTTAACATGACCAATTTGTGTTATCAAACGGAAACTAAAGAAATAGGCAAATATCTCGGATACATGATTTATAACAGAGGCTACACCGAATAGTGTTGGAGTGCCACCATAATCTTGAAGATGCCAAAATAGAAAAGTGAATATCAAACCAATGCCAAAGCCCATAAACCAGGCTACAAATAGAAATGATGCAGTTTTAATATCTTTAAAATAAGTAAACACTGTCATCCATTCTGGTATCTCTTTAGTAGTTTGGGCAAACATTTTTGATTCGGCTCCGATATTTGGTGTAGGTCCTCCAGTACCACCACCCAAGAAACCTCCTGCAGAAACGCCTGCAGTACCAGCTGCACCGCCGCCTCCACCAACAGCTAAAGATGGTAAATTCAATTGGGCCGCCAATTGATTCATAGATTCATCCTCTAATTTTTTATTAGGATCCACAAAATCTTGTTGTGGTTGGGCTTCCAAATCAACTGGATCATATTTGAATGTTATTTTAGAGGCTGAGATAATGGCTCCCGTCATGAGTACGGTGAATATGGCAAAGCAAACATTATAATTCTTTTCCATATGACCAGCACCACAAGGATGATGTGAAAATGATGTCGAATGATCCAATACAATGCCCACCACAAACATCGATATACCCCAACCCAATGAGCCAAACATACGTTGATGACCATATTTATCAGCATCATCACCCAAAAGTGTTATAACTGCTGAGTCAGCCAAGGTTACAGCAGGCGCACTGAAAAATTCCCCAATTAATATTACCAATAATAGAAGAAAGAAAGCTTTTTGTATATCCTGCAAAGATAGAAAGTGATCCATAAGTATTTTTTCTTGGATATACTTCGAACTATTTCAAACATTACCGGTGTACGATAAACCATACTGGAAAATATTGGTGTCACATAATCACTATGTTGTTTATGATCATAATTGCTAACAAAGTTAATATGAATGGGAGAGATACCAGCATCAATGCGAGGTATAATAGAACGTTTTCGTCTGTAAAGAAAATATAGAGTGATAAGTTTAATTTTTTTAAGTCAAAATAAGTCAATGTTGAAAATAAGGAAAGGGAAATTAAGATACTCTTCACAACCGACTCATGTCCAAAAATAAGGTATTTACCTAAGCCCGAGCTTGTTGTGCCCTCTAATGCAGGTTAATGAGGATGGGAACACTCCTTTACCTCAAACACTTGCTATTTTTTCCCGGCTTGTTACCGACTGACTTCAGTCAAGACAAGAATTCTTAGGTTTAGTTAAAAAGAGGAAGGACCATTCGCGCTTTATAATCATCCAAAAATGGGTGACACATACACTCACAATATATTTTCCGTTACCGACTGTAGTTTATTAAAAAAGTAATACGTAAAGTTTGTTTTTTAAAGAAAAATCAATTGAAATTCATAGAAATATATTTTTTAACTATTTGAATCAGTCATTAAAAAAACAAACTGTAAAAATTTACAGACATTCAGTAGAAGTTGATATTTTCTGTTAAATGTAAAATTTTATGTTTTCTGTTTTCAAAAATTGAAATTGATATAATTCTTTCTTGTTTTTTTACCAAAATAGTTTGTATATATACAAAATTATTTCAATAAAAATTACTAGAAATTATTCAAATGTAGATACACACAAGAAAATAAAAAAATTTATACATCTGTGTGTGTTGTGTTTTGTAAAATTTCATACAAATAGAAAAAAATTTGAATTTGAAAAACAAACCCAAAAATCGTTTTTTTCTACTTTTTGTCAGTTAAAAATTTATGGTTATTTTAAACAACTTTCTATTGTTTTTACTACTTTTGTCAATTATTAAACAATGATTGAAAATAAACAACAAAATGGGTTGAATATAATGAAAAATCAGTAGTCCTCTTTTTGATTGTATTTTCGATTAATTTAATATGTATTTTAGATTATTTTAAACGAAATAATATTGTGAGTGTACCTATGCCAGAGAATCGGCATGTTGTAAGCTCTCCAATAACTACACCATAATAAACATACACTCACAATATATTCTCCGTTACCGACTGTAGTTTATTTTAAAAGTAATACGTAAAGTTTGTTTTTAAACGAAGAATCAATTGAAATTAATAGAAATATATTTTTTAACTATTTGAATCAGTCATTCAAAAAACAAACGATAAAAATTTACAGACATTCAGTAGGAGTTGATATTTTCTGTTAAATGTAAAATTTTATGTTTTCTGTTTTTAAAAATTGAAATTCATATAATTCCTTATTGTTTTTTTACCAAAATAGTTTGTTTATATACAAAATTATTTCAATTAAAATTGCAACAAATTATTCAAATATAGATACACACAAGAAAATAAAAATATGTACATCTGTGTGTGTTGTGTTTTGTAAAATTACATACAAATAAAAAAATTTCAATTTGAAAAACAAACCCCAAAAATCGTTTTTTCTACTTTTTGTCAGTTAAAACTTCATGGTTATTTTAAACTAATTTCTATTGGTTTTACTACTTATGTGGATTATTAAACAATGATTGAAAATAAACAACCAAATGGGCTGAATATAATGAAAAATCAGTAGTCCTCTTTTTGATTGTATTTTCGATTAATTTAATATGTATTTTAGATTATTTTTAACGAAATAATATTGTGAGTGTACCAGTATAACCCTTCAGTTTTTCCAAGCACTCCAGTGACAGTATAACGTATCCGTGCCAATGCCTTACCCTACTCCTTGCGAAAGTGGGACAAAAACAAAGGAAATGCTCCAGAGTCTCATCATCTTTTCCGCTGGCCCTTACCACCACAGAGTCACTTCTACCCAATTTCGAAAGGTGTAATCGTAGTGTAGAGGCCTGTGAAAGTTCCCATCATGTTGGTCAGTTTCCTCTTCCCCGGCCTTAGATTCCCCTTGTCCTGCCCACATCCGGGTCACCCCATAGGACCTTTGTGATCACACCAACATTATTTCTGTTTCAGTTCTCCTTATGCATGTTGGTGGCCCATTGTCCAAGCTCTGTTCTCGTCATCCGAAAATGTTTCGGATTTTGAAGGTTAACAGAGACCAGGTTTGATCCATCCCTGGCCAGCTCGTCAGCCCTCACATTCCCCTCCACTTTACATTGTCAGGGTACCCATATCAAACGTCCCCTGCCAAAATAAGCGTTCATCATCCTATTGCAGTTCAAACCCGTCTTCGATATCACAGACTCTACTGACTCCAGAGCCCCAACCGCCTGACTCAGTGAAGATTACTGCATCCCCAGTATAATTAGTTAAAAAACGAATGCACTCTGTAATAGCCACAATCTCCGTCTGGAAAACGGTGTTGTGAGCCGGAAAACGAAGGTACATTTCATTTCCCAGATCTCTACAAAAGAAACCTTAACCAGTTCTCCCATCCAGTTTGGAGCCATCAGTGCACTCAGAAAAAAAAGTTAGTAGAAAAATTTGTAAACGGTTTTCAATCCTCCTTTACTGTTTTTGTACTAATTTTTAGTAAAAAAATTATTATTTAGCAAATCATTTTGCTATTTACATTTTATAAATTACAGAGTTTTTACAGAATATTTACAAATTTTTGTTGCTAATTTCAGAAATCATTTTATAAATTTTTGAAAACCGATTTGCTAAAATTAGCAAATAAAATGACTAATTTTAAAAAAGTGGATATTGAAGGAAATGTTATTTCTAATAATTATTCTTATACATACAAACTTAAATTGCCCTAAAATGTTACATAGGTTTAAAAAAGGGATCGGAAGTTAATATACCGACTCATGTCTAAAAAGAGGACATCCACGTAAAATAGCACTAAAAAGGTTTTTTAGTTCTAAAAATCATCCCTAAAAACAATAAAAATTTTAAAGTAAAAAAAAATTGAATTAAATATTTTTCAAAACAGAAACTACCAAATTAAAACAAAATAATAAATTCGTTAAAATTTTAAAACTTTGTACTAATATTAATAATATTTAGTATTTTTTTTTTGCTGATTTTAGCAAACAGATTTTAAACTCCACTTTACTAAAAGTCTACTAAAATTTAGTAGCGGCTACTAATTTTTCTACTAATTTCATTGTACTTCACGTCAGCAGACATGTGTTGCTAAGATTAGCAAAAAATACCGCTGGGCTCAAATTAGCAGAATTTCCCGTAATAACAGCAAAATTTTCAGTTGCCATTACAGACTTTTTTTGGTGAGTGTGTAGAAATGAATTCTATTGGAATCAACCAAAATACCTTTATCCCTCCATCGCTCCCTGCCCGGAATTAGAAAATTGCAGTCCGCCAATACACGTTAATCCGCCACCCTATCACATTTTATATCCAAAATGTGATAGCCTTGCAGATTTTCAAGGACTCTCTGATGCTAGGCACGCCGGACTCTAAGATACCACATCCCCGAGCACCATAAGTCTGATCGAGAGTGTCGTCTCCATTGCCCTTGTAGATGCCAATCTAATCGCGCAGCTAACGTCAAGACAACATAGTCGCTGAACCCGGTGGACCTTCCCAACATTACATTTTCTCAGCATTGAAGGCGACCACACAATAGCGGCATATGTTATTATCAGTTTGGCGACACTTGTGTAAAGCCAATAAGTCATTATTGGATTCAATCCCCATTTCTAGCACAGTGTTCTTCTACCGTGTGCGCACACACGGTAAGCTTTAGTAATTATACTCTCGATATGGTCGTCACAGCAAATTTTCCTATCCAGAATAACTTTAAGGTACTTGACAATAATCAAACCCCCGAAAACAGGAGAGGTAATCGTAACCCGCCTCTTTTTTTTATAAAAAAGGCAAACATCGGTCTTATCTGGGTTCACATTCACTCTCATAAATGTTGCCCGGTCATAACATAATTTGAGTGCCCTGGAGGCCGTCATAATAAAATGAAAATATTTTACTCACCTCTTATGAGATTCTTCCGTGACCTCATTAGCTGGCATAGTATTTGAACCAATTAGAGCTGGATGATTGTCCAAATCTTTCTCAGTACTACCATCATGTAAATCAGACATATTAAATGCTGATAAATCACGTTTAGTTCTGGTATAAGTTAAAACGAAATCAGATTCATTACGTTCTATACATTTAACCGGTTCCGGTTTAATAAAACTCAGTGGTATGGTAAACAAAATCCAGCAAGCCAAAGAACCCAATAACAGGATTTTACCCTGTTTACATCTATAATGTTAAACAAAAAAATTAATTAATAATTATTAATTCATTATTAATCAAAATCACTTACCTATCTGCATAAGAACCCCAAAATGGTGCCGATAAAAATTCTACAAATGGTCGCATACCTATAAGTATACCACATTGTCCCGGATTCATGCCCATTTGTTTAAAGTAAACACCCATTAAAGGAAAAAGTGAGCCAAAGGCGGCATAAAAGAAAAAATAAAAGCCCTTAACTGGTATCAGTTCATATTCTGTGGGACCGAATAACATTTCGATAATATCAGAATGGCCACGAATTTTATGAGTACCCTCCTTAGGTTCTGGATAACTGTAAAGTATATGAAATATATCAAAATAATACTCATAAAAACAAATTCATATACAACTTACAGTGTTGGATCTACTTCGCCTTCGGCATCAACATCAACACGGGGTCTAGCTGCCGTACCATAGGGTTGCTGCTGGGTCATACCACCTAAGCCACCCATATTTTGATCATAGCCCGTGTCCTGCCCATAACCACCAGTTTGATCATAACCATAGGTAGGTTGCTGTTGTTGATCATAGCCTCCTCCCATTCCTGAGGGTGCCCCAAAGGGATTCGCACCTCCTCCAAATTGACTCATTATGAAGAAGATCTGATATTAATGATTTCTCTGGTAAAGCTGGCTGTAGTAGATTATCTAAACTTCGATGTCAGTCAAATTTCGTAAGAAAATCTGTAGAGAAATAAAATTATTACAATTAGAATGTCAACAAAAGAATCATTCATTAGTAAAAGGTTCCGAAAGCATCAAAATTTTATCTTAGAAAAATATTTAACAAATAGTACATAATTTAACTAAATTTTAAGAAATTTGAGAATGATTTGGCTCCAAAGAAATTTTAACTTAAATCAAGTATTCCCAAATCTTAAAAACAAGTACAAATAATTTACTTAAATTAAGGAAATTTATTCTTAAACTATGCAAATTTCGTCTAAAATTTAGTATATTTTTTACTTTTAATTTAGTAAAAAATTACGTATAAACAAGTAAATTTTTGTTAAATTTTAAAATTTAAAATTTTAAAATGTAAAATAAATTTTATTTTTTAATTAAAAAAAAAAACAAAAATTTATTTAGCAATATTTTAATTAGTTATACAATATAAACTATAAACCAACTGAGAATTGTAAAGGTTAAAATATTCTACACCTTTTTACGAATGCAAAAGAAAATATTTCCTAAAATTTAAGAAGTTAACAAACTTGGTTTAAATAAGTTGAAATGTTTAAACTAAATTTAAAGAAGTTCCATATTTTTATTTTTTTTTTTAACAATTTTAAATTTTCTTATTTTTTAATTTATAAATTTTTACAGCGGTATTCATAAAAAAATCTTAATTCAAGTTTCAAATGCATTTTAGTTAAAAAACATTTTAAGCCTAAAAAAGGTTTATTAAAAATTCGTATTCATAATCAGTATTTTAACTAATAAACGATTTAATGATTTTTTAACTTGAAGATGGCAACACTGTATTTTTTTATTTGTCATATTAATCGTAATGATGCAAATCAATGATTACTAAACCATACGGTACTCGTTTCTATGTATTTTTTTTGTCGTTTTTCAGAAAAATATTGTTTTTATAAAACAAAATATTTATGAAAACTTGTTTATTAACTAAAACAAGAAAAAGAGTCAAAACAAATTGCCCAATAAAAGTGTTACATATATAATGATTTTATTGTAGATAAAAAAGTATTCAAATAACCGGTTTTATTTTCTTTGTTTTGATTAAACAACACACCACCATAAAACACAATGAATAATATCCAAAAATATTATTATTTCTGCTTAAATTTTTTATCCGGAATTGAAAACGGGTCGCTCCTCTTTTTGTAAATTTTCGTATGACGATTGTTTGAAATTTGGGCAATAGTTTCTATTATAAACAAAATACAATTAAAAATATCACATTTTCCGTATAAAAATGGTTCTTACCAATTATTTTCATCAAATATAGTGTCCATTATTTATTAAATAAAAACAAATAACTTCTTTTGTTTAAATGCCAAATTTTTGCAAAAATGTTTAAAATGAAAATAAACACAAAGCAAGAATGTCATCTTAAAATAGGTTTAAAATAGGGTCGAACCAATTTTAAAATTCGTTTATTTAAACAAGGTTTAAAAAAGGTATTTTAAGCTAAAATTCGTTTAGGAATACAATTTTAGCAAATTTTGCTTAAAATTGATTTGAAATACTGTTTAAAATTTTTATGAATACCGCTGTTAATATTTAAAATTTTTTACTAACAAGATATAAATTTTTTTAAAGAACATTTAACCTAAATAAAGAAAGAAAAATAAAGGAAAATCTCTCACTATTTTAAAGTTAATGGAAATTTTGTTTAATTTGCTTCGATATTCTTGATTTATATTTTCTTTTAAAATGAGCTTAAAATCTTTTTAAAAAAAAATTATATTTCGTCACCACATTGTGATAAATTAATAATTTTAATTTTTTATAAAAGATTCTAAGCTCATTTTAAATAAAAATAAAAATGGTACTGAAAATTTTTCATAAACTAAAATCAAATAAATAATTTGCATTATTTTAAAGCATTTATTATTTTAAGTAGGATGAAGCAATTATAATTTTTTTCTAGACTAAAGAAAATAATGTTTTTTGTACTAAATTTAAAAAAAAAAACTACAAAAACAGTACTTTTTAACCAATTTATGACAGTTGTTTTAAAATTTTTTTGTAGTTAAAAATTTGTCAGTTATTTTGTACAACATTGTTAGGTACTTTAACTGCATTTGTTAGTTGCATTTTTAGCAGTAAAAAAATAACTACATTGCCTTTGTTTTAACTGTTATTTTATCTATGTCTACATTTCTACTTTATCCAGTATTTGGGATATGAAATAAATTTTTTTTTAAGAAAAAAAAAAAAAACAAAATTGACAGTTCGCATACTTGGGAATAGTACATCGTTAGCTGAAATGCAATAGGGCGTAACTAACAAAATTTTCAAAACCGGTTTTATGGATTATTATGATTCATTTGGCTAAAATACATGTATACACAAAAATTACGATTAAAAATAAGGGTTTTATGAACAAAATTCGAATCTGAGATGTTTTTAATTTTCCAAGTTTTTTGGTTGCCCTGTACAAATTAAAAATGGGATTGAGTGATTTTGAAATACTGCATTAAACTACCCAGCAAAAATGAAGCTGCCAAAGAAGCAATAAAATCATCACTACTATGGCAAAGGCATCACTTCTTTTCAAATGGTTTCATCGATGAATTTAACATTAGCCTGTCATAGGATGGAAGTATTCAAATGTAGCTACATACTAGCATTACTCAAACTTTACTCTAAGGAAGCAATGATAATACAATGATTAGGTATTCTAATGCATGAGTGGAAAATGTTCATATACTTTGTAGTATGTATTTAAGCTTTGATGAAAATTTAATTCTTATGAATTAGAATGCAGTTTAAAGAAGCGAAATTTATGCATTGATATACAAATACTCTTTATTAAAACAAATAAATAATTCTGCATTAGTGAAAAAGCATTTTTTAAACATTTTTCAAAAATTTTAATGAATTTCTAGACAAATTTTAATAAAATAAAATATTTTTGGATAATTTAAAAACTGGTTGTACAATTTGGAAACATTTTTAGACAATTTTAAAATATTTTTGAACAATTTTAAATAATTTTGCACAATTTTAAAACATTTTTGGGTAATTCGAAATAATTTTTACACAATTTTAAAATTATTTTGATAAATTCTAAATTAAAACTGGAAATGGTGTAGTGTTAATTAATAAACATAATGCAAAAATGCACAGATTGCATCGTCAAAAAAATATTTAAGGTTGAAAAAATGCAAATGACAGGGATAGTTTCAATTAAAGCTTAAAAAAAAAACTGTTTTTCTTGATATTTCAAAACTTTTATAAAAATTGCAAAACTGCATAAATTCTAACCCTCATGAAATTTTAAACTAAAATATAAAAAATGATTTAATAAAAAATTAAAAAATTTCATCAGAACTATTTTTTCAATTTGAATAAATGCTTTAGATTCAAAAAATATACGAAATACTATAACTTATGCTTAAGAAGTAATGAAGAGTGATTTTTTAAGATATGCATCGGGTTTATATCCAGATCACTGCATTTGAAATATGAACACATGAATTATTTTGGAAGTGCCTTAGAATGACACCAAAAAATCATAAAAGAATGTCAACTGAAGTTTAGGAAGCAATGAAAGAAGTTATAGTCACAGAATGACAACCATTTTTTTTCTTTGCTGGGTACATCTCTTCATAAAATTTTATCGTTCTATAATCAAAACTGTCGCCTATTGGCGATTTTCGCTTTTCACGTAAAAAAAATAAAAATTTTAGTTATGCCCTTTTGCATTTCAGCTAACGATATGTGTGTTCAAATAGAAACAAAAGTATACAAATCAACTATAAAATAATAAACTATTTTTCAATTAAAAGTTTGTTATATTAACAATAAAAATAATTGTATTAACAACTATAGAAAAAATTCAATTAATTTTTTTGTAAATCTTACAAATTTTTAATTGAAATGGCACCAAGAATTTCAAATTATTTGTTTTTCTAAATATGATTTTAGTTTAAATAAAATTTAGTATTTAGTCAACATTTTAGATTTAATTTTCGCAATTTAAAACTAAGTAGAAAGATATTTAAATTAACAAGAAAACAAACTTTATTTGATTTCAAAGCTGTTTATATTTAATTTAATATTGTTTCTACTGGATTTTAAAATATTTTGTTCAAACTCGAACGAATTTGTTTCACAGGTCACCCTACAGCTTACTTGACCCATTACGACATAGTGAACATTTAAACATACGATATTTTTTTGTCTTCATAACGAAATTCTTTAAAAAAATTAAAATTAAGGAGTTTACAACATTTTTTTACAATTACTTCATTACAGTGATATACAGTTACATACTGCACAGGGAGAAAAAATCCTAATTAAATCAATTATATCATATTTGAATTAACATCTTATTTTTTACAAACAATTTTAAATTAAGTATGAACCATATTAAATTATTAATGATTCTAGTTAAAATAAACTTTTTTGTATTTAAATGAATATGTCAACATTTTACATGTTTTTTTCGCACTTTAAAAATAAATAGATACATATTTAAATTAAAAAGAAAATAAACTACTTTAATTTCCAGACTGTTTCTATTTAATTTATTGTTGTTTCTGCTTGATTTTAAAATATTTTTTTGTGTGTTGAAAATTTCAAACTTCTGTAGCAAAATTAAAATCAAAAAAAAAAAGATTATACATTTTTTCATAAATGTTTTTGTTTATAATATCAAAACAAAAATTTTTCAAAAAGTTGCCAGTAAACTTCATGGACATATGTAAATATGTATGACTTAAGGAATGTATCTCTAATAAATAAATCTAATCGAATGTTGGGTAAACCTTAACATTTATTGCAGAGAACTACAAAAAATATTTTAAAATTTACTTTTAATATAAATATATTCCCTTAAAGAAATATTTTTAAAAATATATATTTACCGTGATTTTTAATTGACGCCTAAACCATATTGCAAGGATTTAAAGCTTTACTTTTTACATAATCTGACAGTGTACATTTGAGATTTTTTTTTTGCACCACTTGTCAACCAACAAAATAACTGTCAAAATTCGTATAGATTTTTGTAGGTATACTCACTTAAGGTTTTTATACATAGATTTTTTTTTTAGTCTTTTGAATAAAAAGAAAAATTCAAGGTTATAAATAGATATTGAGCAATATTTCTTTATTTAATAATTTTTTTTTCAATAGATTTTTAATATTTTCCAAGAGAATTAAAGAATTTAAATCAAGATTAAGACAGTTATATACACAATACTTTTTTTTTTTTTGAAGGCCACACTTAAGCAGAAAATATTCGATTTTTTGCAAAGGTGATTTCATGTTTTGTTTAAGAAATGAATAATATATTTTCTTCAGCACTGAACATAAATATTTATACATATATCTAAAGAATTGGCGTAAGTGCTATTAGATTACCTTTTATTTTATAAAAATATGAATTTTTTATAAGGATTATCCTTGTTTTTTGTTTAAATTTGTAGTCTCATTGAATTTGTCTTTGACTTTGCTTCACTCTTTAATCGATTTTTACCGTGGTTTTTTATATTTGAAGTTTGCAAAGCGTAACACTAGACTAAATAGATTTTTATAGCTTTTCTTTTACATCAACATTTTCCAACTCAAAGCTTTTTCTATTGAAATTTAGCTACCACATATTTCTTGATTTCCTTAAACAAACACCCCCAATTCAATTACCTGTTATTTGTTTGAAAATTTACATTGTTTATAAACATAACAGTAATAGAGAGAGAGAGAGAGCAAGAGAGAACGAACATAAGAATGGCAAAGGATATAAATGTCAGACAAAAGTAAATTATTAATAGTAAACCCTTTTTTCCCAAAACAAAATGTTAAATTTTTAATTTAAATATTGAGCCTAAGGTTGGTTTTTTTTATAAATAATAATTATTATTTCCTGAAGATGCTACACTCACCAAAAAAAGTCTGTAATGGCAACTGAAAATTTTGCTGTTATTACGAAAAATTTTGCTAATTTGAGCCCAGCGGTAATTTTTGCTAATCTTAGCAACTCATGTCTGCTGACGTGCAGTACAATGAAATTTGTAGAAAAATTAGCTGCCACTACTATATGTTAGTAAACTTTTTGTAAAGTGGAATTTAAAACCTGTTAGCTAAAATCAGCAAAAAAAAAATTAACTAAATATTATTAATATTAGAACAAAATTTCAAATTTATATTTTTTTATCGAGCATCAAAATTTTTTTTTATATATTTTTTTTTCAAAAAATATTTTAGACAAAATAAAAAAAATTAAAGGCTTAAAAATTGTAAAAACATACACGAATTTATCATTTTGTTTTAATATCTTTTTGAAAAATATGTATTTAAGTCAGTTTTTTACTCTTAAGGTCAAATTTTAATTGTTTTTAGGGCTTATTTTTATAACTAAAAAAAAACTTTTATTGCTATTTGAAGTGGATGTCCTATTTTTAGACATGAGTTGGTATATTCACTTCCGATCCCTTTTTTTTATCTATGTAACATTTTAAGGCAATTTAAGTTTGTAGGTGTAAGTTTAAAAATAATCCGAAATGTCAGTTAAAAAAAAGTAAAGTGCAATTTAATTTAAAGTTAACTAACATTTCAGTTATAAGTTCAGAGATACAAGCTGCCATTAAGTAACCGCAGGACCGTATAAGAATCGAATAACAACCGGATAGATACCGAATTCGGATCGGGTAAAGACCGGATTGGAATCGGATAGGGACCAGATAGGGACCGGATTAAAATCGGATAGGGACCGGATAAGGATCGAGACCGGATAAGGATCAAATAGGAACCGGATACCAACCGGTAAGAACCGAATTCGGAGCGTATAAGAATCGGGTAACAATCGGATGGAGATAGAATTCGGATCGGATATGAACCGGATATTGACCGGAAAGAAACCGGATATGAAACGGATAGGGAACTGATATGGACCGGATATGAAACGGATAGGGACCGGATATGAAACGGATAGGGACCGGATATGAAACGGATAAGGAACGGATAGGGACCAGATAAGGATCAAATAGGAACCGTATAAGGTTCGGATAAGGATCAAATAGGAACCGGTAAAGGACCGGATAAGGATAAAAAAGAAACCGGATAAGGATCGGATAGGGATACTAGCCAGATACATATCAAATACGCACCGAGCACGATCTGACACTCTTTATTGAGGGTGTGAAACCATCGCAGATTTTTTTTTTACCCTTCTCTGTAGTTAGTATGTTCCCTTCAATGATACTTTCATTGACCGGTAATTTATAAGGTCCTTTCCTCTGATAAAGAAGGGTGCACTTGAAGTTCGAGAATGTAGCCCATGACCGGTGAAAACAGGACTGGTTTAAAAAGAATCTATCCTTTGATCTGTCCCTTGACCGGTGACGGCGCATTCATGGAAAGCTTCCCCTTTTTTACCACTTTCCCGTATCTACCAAATACGGACTAAATACGGACCGGATACGGACAGAATATGGACCGATTTCGAACCAGATACTTACCGGTAAGAACCGAATTCGGACCGTATATGAACCTGATTCGGACCGTATAATAATCGGATAACAACCGGATAGAGACCGAATTCGAATCGGATAGGACCGGATAGGAATCAGATAGGAACCAGATAGGGATCGGATAAGGATCAAATAGGAACCGGATAAAGATCGGATAGGGACCCGATAAGGATCGGATAGGGACCTGATAAGGAACGGGGTGGGGCCGGATAAGGACTGGATACTAGCCGGATACATACCGAATACAGTAGAAACACGTCAAATATAATTTACAAAGTTTTCAAACATATGCAGAATTATACTTCCAGCAGGTGGTTTTTTTCAGCAAGTATAAAATGAATTGAGGATTTTATTATAATATCCTAGATTTTTAGAGTAACCAATAGTTAATCCAAGTGTCAATTGTCATATAATTAATTCCAATCTGTGTAATATATATTTTTTTTATATAAAATCTGTTTTCTTTTCTATTTGTATAATCTCTTCCTTCACATTTTTTTTGTCTGACATGCGCCAATATATTTTTTCTTCTCCATATGTTATTTTAAAATGGTCATACAAAATACAAGCGACATTATGTCTATAAAATCTGAAAGTCTTGTGTAATAAATGAGCTTTAACAGCAACACTTCCGTGATTATTTGTCAGTAAAGTTCATCAACTAGTTAATAATGAGAAATACTTAAAATAAACGGAAATGTGTCAGACTAAATTAGTGTTCGACATGAGACCTTAAGATAAGTTAACAATTAAAGGATCAAATGTTATTATTTTATTTTAATAGCAGATAAGTTGTAAGCAACAAGTATACACTATTTCCTGATAAAAATTACATTCGAAAAAGTTTTAATGAATAGTTAAATCAATTATTATATCATATTTGAATTAACATCTCATTTTTTTAAGAACAATTTTAAATTAATTATGAATCTTATTAAAATAAATAAGATTGTAGTCAAAATTTAAAAATAAGTAGAAAAATATTTTAACAAAAAAAAAAAAGAAAAACATAGTATGTTTGATTTTAAATTTTTTTCTATTTAATTTAATATTGTTTGAAACTTAATTTTAAAATATTATTTTCTCTGTGTATCACAACAGTACACAGGGGGAAGTTATAATTTTAATTTTTCAATTAACATTTAATTTTTTACGAACAATTTTAAATTAACTCTCTAATGCCCAAGATCGTCAAAAAGTTTTTGTCAGATATTAAAAAGTTTTTTTTTACATTTAATTTTCGTGAATTATTTATTTTGTTAAATATAATTTACAAACTAGTATACTAATAGTAATTTATTTGTTTTTATGATTTAACCAATCATATGCGTTAAACCTAAACCGGCACCAAAATTCTTTTGACCACTTAATGGACCACTTTGCCATTTGGAAGCGGTACCCATTAAATCCAAACGTGTATTACGATCTTGGGAAGACCATAAATTCGCCTTACCAGCCAATTCCAATTGACGGCCAAAATTGGGTATATTACTTTGGGTAAAACTAGCACCATGACCATTAATATGAGCATAATCTATACCATGACCGTTGCGTTCAAATTGAAAACCATTTGCTAAAGTATTTTCGGATTTGAAGGCATTAGCTGCGACTCTATGGACACCATTATCAAATAAATTGGCATTAATACTTTTGGTAAGTGAATCACGACCACCGGGTATGTGTTCCTTGGTAATTGAAGCACCCAAACCATTGCTAAAAAAGAGGATGTATTACAACCAAATTGTGTTAATGAAGGCTTTGAAAAAAAAAACTAACCTGTTTACACCTAAAGTACCACCAGTAGCTACGGGACCACCGTTAGTATTACCCGCTGCAAATAATTGTCCAATAACATTACGATCCGGTGTACCAATGCCATGAGTTAAATCCAAACGAGCATCATTGCCTCCTGCTGGATTTGTTGAAACTTGTCCTCCCAATACTGCTCGGCGTACTCTAATAGGTTGCGGTGCTCTAGTTGGTGGTGGATAATATGGTAAATGTTGAAAATGTGCACCCTGAGGAAAAGCTTTAATTAAAGCTGCCAATAGAGCCAATGATATAATTGTTAAAATAATTGATTTCATTTCGAAATATTGTTTATGCGAATTTCTAATACTTTTCGTTTGTAAATGCAAACTTGAATTGATGCCTACTTTAAAAATTGACGCTGGTTTTTATACTACTTGTGCATCATCATTGTTTTTTTTTTGGTTTTAAATTATATTTTTATTGTATTTCTTATCAGTTCCTATAAGGCAAGGGAGTCCCCAATAAGAATACTTAAAAGCATCTGTGTAAATATATATTTGTGATCAAGTCATATACGTTGGGGATTCACTATTGATAAAAGTGTTGTTAAAATAAAAAATTCTTTTCCGAGGGCCCAAGGTTAATTTTTGCATTTACTAAGAAAATTATGTTGGTAACAATGAATTGTAATTCGTAAAATTGTACAACAGAGGTGTAAGCCGACAAATAATATTAACGGCGAAAAACTTGCCGCTGCTTAGTCGGTCCAGAATGGAGACTCTTGTACTTACCAATTTATTTAAGATTTAAGAAATAAATTTGTAAAATAATTTTTTCAAAAACTGAATTTTTGTCGGTTGAAGCCGATAGCATCGACTGTGGTTAACATAAGAAAAAAAACTTGGCGGCGGCGATTACTTAATGGCAGCTTGTATCTCTGAACTTATAACAGAAACGTATTAATTTTAAATTAAATTGCACTTTACATTTTTTTAACTGATATTTCGGATTATTTTACCGGCTCTCAGTATACCTTCGGTATAGAGTCGGTAGGTTCAACTGAAATCAATTAAAAACTAGTAAAAAAATTTAAATTCGGGTATGTCGACTATACCAAATTTAATTCGGGTCAATGTTCAGAAACCGGGCCAAATTCTAGAAAGAGTCCTAATCCTTTTTTATGAATAGGTCGGAGGACATGGACCAAATATAATCCGATTTAATTCAAATTTGGAGGCGTGATTTATGCTCCTATATAATATTTAAAAAGCAAAGGTATCTACGGTACCAATTCAGAAAGGACCTTTCTATGGTGTTAGGTCTAAATATAGAACGATTCTCAACAAATTCAAAAGGGGCCCCGGGCCAATAAAAACCAAATTTCATGCAAATATCTTTATAATTGCGACTCGATAAAAAGGTCTACATGACCTAGCGGGGTCGGACATAGGTCAATCGAATCAGAAAGTTATTCAGATTTTCGAAGACCCAGGGACAAATGGTCGAAAATTTGGTGTAGATCATAGTTTTTAAAGTTTAATTTTTTTACCGTAAAAAATATTTCTTTTTTTGAAATATCTTAATTTCTTATAAAAACATACTCATTTGGCGCATTTGTAGTAGAATTCATGAACCACGCCTGGAGACGGGCTTGCTTGAGAGAAATAGTTGAAAATGCTTTTGAGAATTATGGATTTGTATTTTACAAATAATGTTTTCAATAGTGAATCCCCATTTATACGACTTGACTTGAAGATTACTTTATACAATGCAGTATACAAAGATGCTTTAATATATTCATGTTGGGGACTCCCTTACCTAACTGATAAGACCAAAAAAAAAAAAAAAACCTAAGTCAAACCAATATAAAGACTATAATGAATAATTCATATAAAAACATGAACAAGCTCTAAGTAAGCATCAATTAAAGTTTGCATTTACAAACGAAAAGTATTAGAAATTCGCATAAACACTATTTCGAAATGAAATCAATTATTTTAGCAATTATATCATTGGCTCTATTGGCAGCCATAAGTGAAGCTTTTCCTCAGGGTATACATTTTCAACATTTACCATATTATCCACCAGCAACTAGAGCACCACAACGTATTAGAGTACGCCGAGCAGTATTGGGGGGACAAGTTTCAACAAATCCAGCAGGAGGCAATGATGCTCGTTTGGATTTAACTCATGGCATTGGTACACCGGATCGTAATGTTATTGGACAATTATTTGCAGCGGGTAATACTAACGGCGGTCCCGTAGCTACTGGTGGTACTTTAGGTGTAAACAGGTTAGTTTTTTTTTTCAAAGCCTTCATTAACATAATTTGGTTGTAATACATCCTCTTTTTTAGCAATGGTTTGGGTGCTTCAATTACCAAGGAACATATACCCGGTGTACGTGATTCTCTTACCAAAAGTATTAATGCCAATTTATTTGATAATGGTGTCCATAGAGTCGCAGCTAATGCCTTCAAATCCGAAAATACTTTAGCAAATGGTTTTCAATTTGAACGCAACGGTCATGGTATAGATTATGCTCATATTAATGGTCATGGTGCTAGTTTTACCCAAAGTAATATACCCAATTTTGGCCGTCAATTGGAATTGGCTGGTAAGGCGAATTTATGGTCTTCCCAAGATCGTAATACACGTTTGGATTTAATGGGTACCGCTTCCAAATGGCAAAGTGGTCCATTAAGTGGTCAAAAGAATTTTGGTGCCGGTTTAGGTTTAACGCATATGATTGGTTAAATTAAGTAATTAATAAATTAATAATAAATTTAAATAAATTAATATTTTATTGTATAAAATTTAAATGCAAATAGTTAAGGGTAGCAAAAAGAAATTGTGAAAATAAATTATACACTAGAATTAAATTTAAAATAAAATTTATATTATTTATAAAAATTAATTTTAACAAAATCTGAAAGAAATTTTAAGTGTCCATAAATATGTATGAGCAATCCCTGCAAACATTTGGAAGATATCTCCCAAAGAAGATGAAAAATCAATAAGTTCCTTTTATCATTTGGAAGAAAATTATCAAAGGAATTATTTGTTTATATTTCCTTTTTTATCAGTTTGAAGAAAATTTGGCCATATATAAGAATATAAAATTTTAATTTACTTTTATATCATTTGTAAAGTATTTTTTATTTTTATAAAGCAAAAACAGGGTTTTTAACTTCAGGGTGATAAAATAGCGATATCTCCCAAATGATTACTTAGCGATATCGTCTAGTTTTCTTACAAATAATTACTTGGCAATATCTTTCAGAAGTGTCCGATCCAAGAAGGATCGGACATTATTTCCCGCAATAAAAAAAAGTATTACTGCCGGTATAAGTTTTTTCTTCCAGGCGATACGATTTCGAAATAATTTCGTATCGCAATGTTAGCAGGGATTATTCAAACTGAAATTATACACACTATACTTTTGGATAATTTTGTCATTTTGCAAGCTGATATTGTTTTTACTCTCAAAACTATAGGCTGGATTAGCCTGACGTAAACGTATCTCTGTATAGCAAATTTAATGAGTTGAATAAAAATAGAAGATGCTGTGTTGTATTTTTTGTGTCATTCTTAAAATCTGTTTTGATTGGATTTTCGTATGTACGATATGTGTATGTTTTGCATATGTTCAATGCATAAGATCTTTTATTCTTATTTAACTCATTGAATTTGCTATACAGAGATACGATTACGTCAGGCTAATCCAGCCTTAAAAAAACGTTATTTTTTCACAAAAACTTTTTTTTGGAATATTTTTAAAGGCAATATAAAATTTAAGTTTTTCTTAATATTTCATTTACAGAATTCTATAACATTGAAAAAAAAAAATAAAACAACTAATAAAAATGTCAATCGTACCCTCATTGATACTAGCACCACCACTTGTGGCTCTGAAAATATTTAAATGTATGAATTGTCTAAGAGGATTTCCAATGAAGCCTTCATTGGAACGGCAATATCCTCTCATAATTAAGTGGAAAAATTTGATGTTATTTATTAATATCTGGAATTTCAAATTGTAGGTGCATGTGATAGTGCTCTACATGGTCATATGTTGATCCATTATGAGGAAAAGGCATTTGTCTGCATTAAATGCGAAAAGCATTGGCAAGCGACACATGCAAGCTCGCACCAGGCATTAAGCCACATCATAGTTCTCGTTATGACTCTGCTTTTGCTCAATGTACCAACTTGACACAGGATATTAATCGTTATTATTTGGAGCAGCAGCCACATATACAACAACATTTCTGTTCTCAAGTAAGCGTTTTAATCATGCCTTTGGGCTAAGCGCCCATTTTAATGTAGTGAATGCAATTGAATATTTGGCCATCGTTCGTCAATTAAGCGACATTAAAGTTAATACTTCGGTAAGTTGAACATTTAAAAAAATTAACATTTTAAATAGTTTACATAAATATTTATCTATACTTCGAGCAAGGAAGTTTATTCATTTACAATAGTAATTCAAGTAAAGGGTGGTCCAACTATAATGTACGATGTTAATTGTAAATAAAACAAAAAGTTTTCAGAGAATTATCTTAATATTATTTTATTAAGATAGAATGATGTGAAACAGAATATCGTCCAAATGCTCGCCACGGCTTCGGTGGCATACCTCTATCCGATGGTCCATATTTTCAATGACTCTGAGACATAATTGAGGTTCAATGTCGTTAATGTGCCGAATTATCTCATCCTATAGCTCCCGAATTGTTCTTGGCTTATTGACGTACATTTTTTCTTTTAAATATCCCCAAAGAAAGAAGTCCAACGGTGTCAAATCACATGATCGTAGCGGCTTATTAATAATGCCACGACATAAGATAACACGGCCATTGAATTTCCTCAATTTCTGCCCACAAGAAGTCCGTTATCATCTCGCGATAGGTAACACCGGCGACGAGTCGAGGTTGACGGCTCTTCTGCCGCACTATCGCGAACAACAGCAATGTTTTCAGCAGAACGAACTGGGCAAGCTTTCACATTTCCTACAGACCAGGTTTGCTGAAAATTGCCCACAATTCTGCCGATTGTGGAGACATTTTGTCGATTATGCTGACCAAAAAAATCCCTTTTCGTAAAAGGCTACAACAATCTTAACGCACTCTTTAATTGTGTACCTCTCCATGGTTGAATTTGTCAAACACTGAAACAAAGAAATGTCAAATTAAGTTGGGAAAAAACTTTACCGTTAAGGTTTGACTCACAATCAGCATCGTGCATTATGGTTGGACCACCCTTAACATAAAACGTTTTAAATATCAATTTTAGTATTTACTGTTTGAAAAAATTGAAAATTTGATAATACAAAAAAATTTACCCTGTGGCTGTTTTATAAAAAAATATCTCGGGATCCCTTTCGGAAAATTGCCGAGCTGGCAAAATTTTTGCCCGTTTTGCCCTACCTGGTCTTTTTTACAAAATTTCTAGTATATCGAAAACCAAGCTAAATAGCGCCGCAAAACAGACATTTTTGCAAGCTCGGCTATTTTTCGAAAGGGATCACAAAATATTTTTATAAAACAGCCAAAGGGTAAATATTTTTTTATTACCAATATCTGGGAGAGTCAAAAAACGCCAATAGGCAATTAAACAAATTCGTATAGAAATGATTATAGAACGATAAAAGAGATGTAGTTCAATGCAGTACTTCATAATCACTTAGCTCTATTTTACATTTTTACAGGGCAGCACAAAAAATTAAAAACATCTCAGATTCGAATTTTGTTCATAATCGTAGATGTTAGAAATTGCAACTTTGCATGCGGATGCATGTATGTAAATGAATCATAATAATCAATAAATACGGTTTTGAAAATTTTGTTAGTTACGCCCTTTTGCATTTCAGCTAACGATACGTGATATGTAATAGAAATTAACACGCTCAGATTATACAAAATTTCGTTCACCGTTCTATTCCATAACTTTCGTATAAAAATGAATCACCCTGTGGCTGTTTTATAAAAATGGATGCCTCGGAATGTCTCCTGGACCTGGCTTATTTGTATTATGGGAGTATCCAAAAATTTTGTCTCGCTTACATTTCCAGATACTGGCCGTTTTCAAAGATTTGCCATTTTTCTAAATGGCAAGATAGCGCAAAACTGACATAATGTTTCCAAAGCTTTGCAAATTTCCCACTCTGACCATTCAAATAACTACCTTATTTTCGGAAGAGATCCTAAAGGATCAATTTTTATAACACCGAGCGTTCATTTTCCATCCCTGATTACAAATGTTTGTATCCATTTTAACGATTTTTAAAAAGCTTATCTGTTAATTGAAATTATTTGTTTTTAATTTAGTCAATTGTAACGGTATTTCAAAACTCTAATAAAGAAAACGCCAACTATTGGTTATTTTATTATATTAAAATTCCGTCTATTTTGATTTGCACCACTTCATTTTTAAAATTTCAACCTGGCAACATTTTTATGCCACTATGGAAAAGAATATGGCAGCACTAGTTAAATTTTTGGGGGATTCAACCAGACCGTTTAGGTCAAGAAAAACCAATCGCTAAAGTGGGGTGTGTTTGTTGAAAACTAAAAGTGTCATCACTTATATTATTTCAAAAATTAAATATATTTTGTGGAAAAAGTAGCAACAAATTTCCCTTAAATCTAAATTGGTTCCTCTTCTTGGTCTACTCGTTTAATTCAACCAGCATTACCAGATTGTACATAGTGACCCCGAAATATTGCCAGATTGAAAAAGGTGCCAATTAAACTCAAATAAAAAAAATTACATTCCTTTACGAGAAATTTTAATGCAATAAATTTAAAATTCCAATATGGGGCGCTGCCTTTATTAAAGTTTGCACATTTTAAAGCATACAAAAATTAGGACTTAAAGTTGGAAGAGGAATAATTGAATACCAAGTATCCATTATTCCATATACCAATAAGGCATTACTTTTGTTTTCTTTAAATGTAAATTTATATGAAATTATAAGTCCATGGGAAACGTAAGTTGTATTGAGTTTTAAACTTACCTTTTAAATATTCGTGGTATTTATGAAATCTATGCCAGATTTGGATTCTGCCAACCACAGCTTATGAAAATTATACTTGGGGAAAAGCAATTAAGTCAATGTTTTTTTCAAGCTTGGGCTTAGAGGTTACTGAATGTATCAATTATTTGACAAGTCATTGGCATTACGATTGTTCCATGCCAATGAAATTTTTCTTCAACTAACATTGTCCAATTAATGAGAAATAACATTTGTTTGCAAAAATATTTAAAAATTTTTACATTTGGGAATATTCATAAGCAAATTTGTATTTTTTGTAAGTTTAGTATTTTTTTTTTTATTTTTTATTATATTTTTTTTTTTTGTTAGTTAAATTTTATATTTAGACCAATTGTAATGTGAAATACAGCTGAATCGTATTGAGGAAGAAAAAAAAAAACAAATTATTAAATACCAAACATTTTGGGACTGTTTGGAAATGCAGCAATACTTTGCATCTCATGCGCAACGTGAAAAGTATCCAAAGTATCACCAATTTAACGTCTACATGAGACATAAAATTAATGTTAAAACATGCTAAACAGCAATTTATTTTTGTTGTCATTGTTTTAAATATATTTTCCCTGTTTTAACAATGAGTTTATGTCTTGCGTGACGTCAAGTAATTTACTTCAGCATCGTAAACTAATCACGAGTGCGAATTAGATGCAGAGTAGTGATGCATTTTCAAATAGACCCTTCATTAAACTCTGTTTAAAGTATAAATAAATCGTAAAACAAAAGAAAAATCTATTGCCAAATTTAATTTATCATATTTCATATAGAATAAAGTAAGTTTTTGCTGTAGTTTGTAGTATTAACTATAGACTATGGTTAATAAAAAAAAGATATTTAATTTTGTATTGTTATACATATTTTTTTATAAATGTTCGTTTTTTTTTTGTTTACTCAATTGTTATCTATGACAATTTCTTGGCTTTTTGATAAAGAGTATCGACAACTTTGCCCATACTGTGAATAGTTTCTAAAACTCTTTCGTAAGTTTTATCGACGGGAGTTTCTTCAAAAACAATTAGAACACCAGCACCCTGATCAAGAATGCCACTGAATTTTTTATCCAAAATCATTTGTGATAATTTCTTTTCAACCTGAGGCATGGGTAATTTAATGCTTTCAGCCACGTGAGAGACCTGTTTGTTTGGAAATTGAACAATAGTTGAATAAAGTGAAATACTAGTCCAATATTTTCTATATAAAACTCACTTGTACACGAGAATAGGGTTCAATAATGCGACAAAGATTTTGCTCCAACATAGTGTCATATAATGTGCCTAAATGAGCCTGTACTATAACATCTTCGGCCAATTCTTTTTTATACTCCTTTAGGGCCTGTTGAAAATCAGACAAAGATCTTTTATGCGAAGATTCAGCTACAGATTTCATGGCATCTATATCGCGACCAGAATAAGTAATAGCCTATTTAACAATAATATTTAAATATTAAATACAGCAGGTCTTTTCACTTTAATAAAAATTCTCTTCTTACCAATTTTCCACTAACAATTTGATTAACATCATCCGAATGACCCAACATAATCTTACACAACAACATGTACTTGAGAGCTGTCAAAGCCTTAATGTTATCAACACTATCGAAACCCTCAAAAGCTTCATAGAAATAGGAGAAGGCGGTTTTAAAATCACGTTCATCGGCTGCATGCAATATGCCCGATTGTAAATCCAATGAAGCCTGCACCTTTGGGGGACAATAAATGGCATTAGCTGTGGTACGGGCCGATGTTAAGGCAGCTCTTGCCTTGGGCAAATTACTTAATGCATGATAAGTTTTACTCTCCAACAGTTGTACTTCAACCAAAAGATTTTTGTCATCCAATTTTTTAAGCTCTTTCAATAATTGTGCACCCAATGCCAAAGCATCTGTATACATGCCAGTATCAAAGTACAGAGCAATTAAACGTGCCTCCAAACTTTGACGCAAAAATGTGCGTTTTTCTTGTTTGGCCCATTCAATACAATCTTTACATAGTTGAACCTGATAAATTGGAAGAATAGTAGAAACAGTTTTGAATTGCAATAATTTTTAAAAAGATTATTTAAAAAAATTGGTAATACTTTTGTCACAATATTATGAAAGGGATCTCACAACCAAAACACTACATCCTTTAGCTTGCGCATATTTTGAGAACAAGCAAATGATATTTATTTGCTCGTCTGAATTTAAAAAAAGATTCAAAATGTTGTAGGAAGCTATTACACAAACACTCAGTAATGAGAGCAAGAAAAGAGTAAATTGAACGTTCGATGCCTGAGAACACCAAAGAGAACTAACTTTAATAGAGAAAAGCAACACTTCCTAGAACTCTCTTGACGTTTCCAAGATAATCGGATTTATGTTCCGAAATATTAGATATTTTCTTAATTTCAATTGAATTTTATATGAATCATACAATTTATTGAAGTTGGAATCTGAAAACATTTCCTTACAATCTGAAGGGTTTTCTAGTGTTTTAATAATCTTTCTAATAATTTAGAAAAATTTTTATGATTTTGAACCGAACAAGTCAACAATAAATAACCTTTATTTTTTTAAAAACACTATTAATCATCTCTTTCTATAGAAAATTATTTGTGACCTGTAAAGTTTAGACTTTTCTTCAAAATCTGAGAATTTTTATTTAAAAGAAACTATTTTTAAACACTTAATTAGAATTTCATTACGGTTCCTTAATATTTCAAAATAAAAAAACAATCAACATTTTGTGATATAAATCAAATTTTTTTCCTGTCTTATTAACTTACCTCTATACCAGTGCCAGCTTCCATATCCAGAAACATATCAACCAATGAACGTACCAATTTAGCAGCCTTAGCCTTGCTAATAAGGCTTAAAAACGGGCGGGTTACTTTTATCAAATCAGCCAATTCTTTTGCTTTGCCCTCTTGTTTATAAAGTTCACCCAATTGTAAAATACCCTGCTCCTTAATGCGTATAAGTTCTTCATCATTTTCGGCCACCTCCTGTTCGCGTACAATTTGATTTAATAGTGTAATGCCTTCCTCGCGATTAACATTTGACAGAGCTTGAGCCCGTTCGAACAAAGTAGCTCCGGCCATTTTTTTCCCCTTTTGTGTAACGAGGTGAAAGTAATATTGCAAGTTATTTAATATTGTATAGAAGTAAACAATTAACTTACTTTTCTTAAATTTATATTTATAAAAAAAAATCAAGTGATAAACGTAACAAGTCCTTTCAAGAATGTTTTAAATTGTTATATTGAGAATTTTCGCGATGATTTGTAATTTCTTGCTTTTTTACTGTTTCTTTTGTGTTTTACAAATGTCAATTGCCCGTTCTCTTTGTTGTTTTTCTAATGCCAGTCATTGTACTACAGTGCTACCAACTTTTATAGGAAAAATAATACAATCACAATTATATTTTAGCGGCCTGTGTTGTTAACTTGCCGCTTTCTTCGCTACCATAGCGCTTTTCCATTGACACCAAAATAATCTAAAATAGTATGACGCTTGATAAATTTCTTATTGACTTTGTATTAATGAAAAATTTATAAATTTTCTTATGGGAAAATAATGTAGAGTTTAGTTATATAGAATAAATCAGAATCCCTCAAATGAACGTCGGTAAGGCAGCGCACCCACGACATAAGCCCGTATAACAATTGCTAAATTTTCTATTGATTTTTTATTGACGAAAAATTGGATGCTAAAATAATCAGTGTGAAGAGTTTAACTATAGAGAATAAATGAATATCTGTCAAATGAATGCCGGTAATGCAGCGCACCCATTTGGTATACATTGCTGTCAATAAAAACCCAATACAAAAAAAATGTAGTCTCATACGGGCTTTACATTGCTGTTAATCCAATACAAACTAAATCTAGTGTCAATGTTAAGGGTTAAGCCCGTTCCCTTGACGGATAACCGCATTGTTTCGGTTACCAACAATGTTTTTTGTAACATATTAAGCGGTTTTTGTGCAAACGGAATCCAGTGTTTGTAGTTATCATTCACAATAGCTTTGAGAAAACTGTCATTCTTTTTTGGTATTCTCTTTTCTGTGTTTGTCCGTAAACATTGCTGTTGTGCCCTTTTTAAGTAATTTGTAATGGATTGCCAATAAAATTTAAAGAGTTTATTCAAAATTGTTAAAAATTATCAAATTTAATGGTTAAAAATATGGTAGAAGAGACTACACAAAGTAATAGGCCTAGATCTAAAATGGCTAGACCTAAACCCGTATATCTATGGACGGTGGGTGATGTCTTGAAATGGTACCGCAGGCATTGTAGTGAATATTTAGAATACTTGGAATTATTTTCCAAGGTAAGAGACACATAGTCTTTCATGATTCAAAACATATTTCCTTAGTTCGTTGTTTTAAATTTCATATGATCCACTTTATATTCCAGCATGAAATCACTGGCCGAGCTTTGCTTCGTATCAATGATTCTTCCCTGCAACGTATGGGTGTGACAAATAATCGTGATAGGGAGGCCATTTGGCGTGAAATTGTTAAACAACGTTTGAAGACTGATATTATGGAAATACGTGATATGGAACGTATTGTCAATCAACATTCAATGGCCAAAATATCTCATGCTAAAGCTCAAAAGTAATTTTTAAGGTTCCATAGAAAGGAACAACAAAGTATTTGCGTTTTTTTCCCAATAATTTAGAAGACAGTAAGAATTATAATAACACCAATTGATGCGGTTGTACAAACAAACAAGTTAAAAAATTAAGATTTATATTTAGAAAAATAGATTAAATAAAAATTAAAAATTTATATTATACAATAATAAAAATTTGTTTTGATAAGTTCGATGATTGTCCTTTTCGGTGAATTGGTACTACTTAACAATTAGCAATTAAATATACCGCTATTCTTAAAATAGTAATACCGAAATTAATATACACTTAAAATACCGTTACAAAAATAAACAAGATACCAGTTATTTTAAATTCTTCGCTTTGTTAATTGCACGTGGTACAATGTTGTGTCAAATGCATATAAAAGGCTTAACTTTTTTGCATCCTGTTCAAATCATGATCTTATTTTGCATTTTGTTAAAATAACTGAAATACCGTTTTACATAAATAAAACATCGTTCATACCACTACCGAAATTATCTCAAAGAGCGTTACCCTTACCCATCGTTTCGGCTACCACCCATGATTATTATCGATGCCTGAATTCTTATTTAAAGGTCGAAAATTTTGAGTTTGACAACTTTTTTTGGCAAAAGTACAATCTAAAAACTGGGCTTATGGTATTAAAGGGCCCTTAGACGATGTCCAGCATTTTATCACGTAATTTTTGGCACAGTTAGTGGTTACCAGAAATAAGATTTTGACCATTTTGGTATACAAATTGTATTGACAGTTGCATTTAGTTAAATTTTTTGTGTTTCTTATTATATTCTCTGCATTATTTATGCAAAATTTACACAAAATTTTAATTTTATCTTTTCAAAAATAAACATTGAAAATAGCAATATTAACAGTTTTTACCTAACCCAGGGGGTCTTGCGAATTGGCATCTCTAGTTAGTTGTTTGTTAATATGTCATTAATCAGGGAAATAAAGCTAATTTCTGGCAACTCTATAAGAAATTATAAAGCAAAATTTTGCATAATATAGTTATCTCTTTCTTGCTTTTCGACCTTCCCGTGTAAACAAAGAGTTGGACTATAAAAGGCCTGTGTAGAAGTAATAGCTTTGCATATTTAAATTGCGACGATTTTTTTCAGTTTGCTTTTGGACTTCGTAGTGTTTTGGTGTGAAAATTAGCGGAAAAAGGCGCACGTTGATTAAAAGAAATATTTTCAAGAGATTACCGTTAAAGTAAATTAATTAAAATTTATAAAAAAATTGATAAATTTTCTTTAGACGAAAAAAATTCCAAAAATGTGTAAAAATTAAAGGAAATGCCACATTTTCATAAAATTTTCAATTTTTTTTTTTGCAACATTTTTTTTTTCTTTAATCGTTTAGTGTGTGTGTGAAGTGAACATCAATTGTATGATGTTGGGTTAAAAGAAGCAAAAAGTTGTTCAAATTTACTTAAGCGGAAATGAATAGAAAATATTATATTCAAATGGTAAGTGAACAAATGTTCATCTCTTTCATACATATACTTTATAAATGCAGTGGCTTTCTTTTTGCGTTTTTCTGGTTTTTGTTTTTATTTTTTATTCCTATTAAAGCAGGATTGCCAAGAGTTGAAAAATTTAATAACCCATATGGTTTATTTTATTATACTCAATACTGTATTAAAATTAAAAATACTTTATTATATATACTGTATATTGATATTAATCTAAGCATAAGTTGTGTGTGATGTGTTAATTTTAAAAATTTAATTAAGTAGCATTATTGAAAAAAACATTTTTAATTAAATAATTTTTTCCCCGTTTTTGGGAATTGTATTTTCATACGGCAACTTTCTGATTATAAAGTGGGTTGACTTTCAGTAATGCCATTTATATATTACTAACTAAATTTAGGGATTTTTAAAAACGTTTTGGGAATTAAATAAATTTGATTGAAAATGTTATTAAACATGCTAACAATTTTTCATGAAATATTTATTTAAAAAACCAACTTTTAGTAAAAATTTAGGCAAAAGTGCACTTTATCAGGCGTTGCTAAAAAAAATTAATTTTTTATTTTCGGTTTTTATGTCTAGTCCTTATTAGGCCTCAGGCTTTGAAAACCGGTACCCATAGTAATATATAACTGTGCGTATTTAAATGAAAGATCCATTCAGGACCACATAGGTCTATAAGTAACTACAACATTGACTTATCGCCGCCGGCAAAATTTTTATGTAATAGTTTTGTTTAGTTGACTCAAAGCTAAATCCAAATTTCAAGGTAGGTCAAATCAACTTATTTCAAAAATTATATATAAAAAATAGCAATCTGTCAAATTAAAGTCGGCAAGGCAGTGCCCTTAATATGTTTTGCATTGATAGCACAAAAAAAGAAGTAGAATCCAGAAACTAGCAAGTGTCTTTATAGGCTTTAAGCCCGTATGACATTACATTTATTTTGTATTGGATTGATATTGACAGCATGTAAATCAAATGGGTGCGCTTGCTCACCTACATCAATATGACAGATACTCATTTATTTTCTAAAGTTGAACACTTTACACTCATATATTTTTTCATAAGAAAATTCATAAATTTTTCGTGAATACAAAATTTAGCAAGTGTCACACGGGCTTAATTGACTTTTTTTTTTTTGATCGAATATACAAAAATTTTTAAAGTTAAAAATTTTTATTTCTAAAATTTCTTTTAGATAAAAAAAACATTTTTGTTTTATTCCAGAGGCCCTAATTTTTTGACATTAATATTTTTTCCTTTAAACAATATTATTTTCCTCGTGATAGCGCTAGAATGTCCAAAAATTTTGGGATTTCCCATAACTGAGCTTAAAAGGTCTCTATAGATTGTGGCTGTCATTGAAGCAGGTATGCGGTGAACTGTTCCACTATCGCAAAAACACCCCCACACCATATTTCATTCTCTATGCTTTACTGTGGCGATGGTGTACCTGGGATTAACGTTTTCGCCTTGATGTTGTCAAACATTAGTTCTACAATCTGATCCCCGGAGGTTATATTTTAAATCATTTAACCATAAAATATTTTTCCATTGATTTTTTATTTAATAAAGCCTAGTTTTTTGACTTTTTTTTTGTTGTTAGCTTCTCTGGGAACTGCTTTGGTATATTTTGCAAAAAAAATCTTTATTCTTCGAACTTCTATTACAGTTGTTGCACAGAGTCTTCCTCCTTTATGAATTATAAGAATATTGCCACTATTTACTATTCAACATATCGTTGATTTTAGAACTGAATATTTTAGTGTCGGCCCAGAACAACAACGTGCCGCTTTTTTTCCATACAAATTTTCCATTAGAACTCGCCGAGCTTTGCAGTTGTGAAATAGAAATTTTATTTTCAAAACGTTTTTTCTTATTCTCTTATTCTCTTATTTTTAGTTTTTAATTCTCTTAACAGAGATTTCGCAATTTAAAATTATTTTGTAAACAAAAAACATATAAGAAGTATAATTAGTGTACGATATTCTCTGGCTCTTATGTTCTCTTTGTATACTCGCAAATGAACGACGTACTATAAACGCTCTTAGTATGATCATTTTTAAATTTTTATTAAAATAATTATTTCTTTTTATTGTCTTTATAAAATTTAAAAAACGAAAAAAAAAAGAAAAAAAAAATGGGTAGTTAACAACAAAAGTAGACACTGGAGAGTAATGAATCTCTACGGTACTCTTTGCACTCAAAAAAAAAAAAGTGACAGTTTGTGCTGTCACAGTCGTACGTCGTTATTTTGGGCGCGTTTTCTCTCATAGCAACAATCCTTGCATGGCTTATTCTGGTGTGACATTTGAAAGAAATTTCATTTTGAGAAAAAAAAATTTTTTTCTCACACTTTCTTTCAATATTCAAACGTTCGTTGAAAGCTGTAAATTCTCTATTTTGCTAAGAAACGTAGTGATAGATTTTTATTTTTCTTGTATTCGTGCAGTATAATTTTTCTTCTCTCTAATTCAGAAGCCATTCGTCCCGACCGTAAGTTGAATTTGTTGAATTTCGAAATTTTCGCATCCATACAAAATGGTTTTGTGTAAATTGAAAATTATTATATATATTTATTATAAGGATCTTAAGACCAAAATATAAAGAAATTATATATTTTTTATAATTTGATTGTTAATTGTGATTTGTTTTATGACAACCGTAATAAGTTCTAATATTATCAAAACTGTTTCAAACATGACATGATTAACAATGACAGTCTACAGGTTGGTTGAAAAGTTCCTGCGCTCACCAAGAGATGGCACTGCTAGCTTCAAACTTTTTTTCTTCTCAAGTTGGTATAACTGTCCTGAGAACACATGCAAAGTTGCAAGTCATTCTGTCAATTTTTTCTTTGTTTACAAGCCATTTGAAGTTGACGTGACATTGATTTTTTTAATATGGAAAAAATTGAATATCGTGCAGTCATTAGATTCTTTGTTTTGAAGGGTTTAAAAGCAAAGGAAATTAATGAACAATTGTTAGAAGTGTATAAGGAGTCCTCACCTTCAAAACGCACCGCGAATTTCGGCCTGGTGAATTTAAACGTGGTCGTACCAGCCTTAAAGATGATCCACGCGAAGGACGACCAAAAACTGCAACCACAGCAGAAATCATTGAGCAGGTACATAATATGGTTAGTAAAGATCCAAGTTTGACTAAGCGTGAAATTGCTAATGCCATAGGCATCTCAGACGAACGAGTACTCCATATTTTACATGGAGAATTACGTATGAAAAAACTGTTTGGAAAGTTAGTGCCGCACACATTAACAATTCAACAAAAACTGGATCGATAACAAATTTCTCAGCGTAATTTGGAGCGTTTTAAGCCGAATAAAACCGACTTCTTGCGTCGTTTTATAGCTTTGGATGAGACTTGGAACTACCACCATTATCCTAAATTCAAACAAGAACGTTTACAGTGGACTGAACAGGTGAAGTCACAACGATCAGCAAAGAAGGTTATGGCATCAGTTTTTTGGGATGCAAAAGGAATATTGTTGATTGATTATCTTCAGCTGGATGAAAAAATTCGTGAGAAAAGACCTGGTTTATAGAAGAAAAAAAAATAATTTTTCATCAAGACAATGCACCTGCTCACAAAAGTGTTTTGACGATGGCTAAATTCAAAGAATTAAAGTACAAATTGCTTGAACATCCACCGTATTCACCAGATTTGGCTCCCAGTGACTACTATCTCTTCAGAAATCTCAAACAATTCCTTCGTGGAAAGCATTTTTCGTCGAATGAAGAGGCCATAGCAGCCGTAGACGGTTATTTTGCAGAGCTTCCGGAAAACCATTATAAGGATGGGATAAAATTATTGGATTGAGCTTCTAGGAGATTATATTGAATAAAAAAATATATTTCGTAACAAAAACAGTATTCTTTCATTTCGAGCGCAGGAACTTTTCAACCAACCTGTATATATTTAAATTACATGGAGATTTATTATCGGTCATATTCAGGATTTCACTTTTAGGTGAAAAGGAAAATTTCATAATTTTTTTTTTTCAACTTCTTTTAGATTCGTTGAAAATTAAAGTGAATTAACATATGATTGCCCAATAGTCATTTAATGCAGTAAAATTTGAAATCGAATCAAACAAAACTTTGTAATACAGTGAACTAAGTGCCATAAATTTGAATTTCACGCGGATATGAATTTGAACTAATTCCAGATTTATGCCCTTATATATTTTTAATTTCTCCATAATATAAACTGTTGGCAAGTTAAACTTTTTAAAAATCAAAAAGCTTTTTTCATAACAATAACTTTGAATTATTACGTGAATTTTTTTTGACAACTTGAACTATATTTTTCTTTGCCTAATTTATTTGTAATTAAAACATTTTTTGCGTTTTATATTCTACCTTCGTATACAGTGTTAAAATCAAAACAAATTTGCATAATTTCCATAAATTTAACATGGGAAAACATGTTTAAAAATAAAACAAGTATATTTTTTTTTTATTTAGATTTATTTTTGTATGTAGAGGGTTTCTGAAACACCATTTTAGTAGGAAAACAATTGGTTGCAAACAAAAAAATAAATAAATATGTAAATAAAAATGAGCAAAATAGAGCTTAAGGAAAGGTTGCTTGATTAGGTTGCATTAGAAATTATACATATTTTTTAAATCATACACTTAAAAAAGTTTGTTAGTTACACTTGAAAGATGTTTGTGTAGTTATCAGTAGTTGTTTTTAACTGTAATAACATTTTTTTCTAAAGCAAATACAAAAGTATTATCAGTTGTTAAAAAAAAAAACAACTACCCAGCAAAAAAAAAGTAGCAAAAGAAGAGAAAAAGAAGCAGTGATTTTGATTCCGGTGTTGTGAAAATTTGGATCGGAACCAATAATTTTTACATAGGGGTGTCATAGGGTGGAAGTTTTCTTTTATGATCCTTTTTCATTGCATCTAAAGCCCTTCTTATGGTTTAGTGAAAATTTGAATCTTTTGTTCTTCCTAAATAAGTTTTGAATTTGTAATTAAGATTTCTACAGGACATCAGTAATCGAGCCTTAGCCTCAGTTTCACAATCTCCCGTTAGCTTCTATCTGGGAATTTAACTGACATATTTGTTGTTGTTTCCTATACAAAGTTTGAGTTTTACTGTTCGTTAAATTTTAGCGGGAAATGCAGCAATCGGGCCTTATTTATCTCTATTCGAAATGCTTGCAACTTTTACTACAATAAATTTTTTACTTTTTGTAGCGTCATAGATTTGAAAAGTGTTTAATTTCATTAAAAATTACATTTTTATAAGTTGTGAAAAAGAACTTCCTTATAAGAGAAAAATCAGAACTAAACGATACTTTAGAATCAATGAAAAATTAATTCCTTAAGAATCACTTCCATTTATTTTTGCTGGGTAACGAAAAGTTTTTTATTTTTTAACAGGTGTTTGCAGCAGTAATTTTTTATATAAAAACGAGGGCGGATCAATAAAACCGTGACTTTTCGAACTTCCCTCGTAGTTATATGAAATGCAACACTGCTTCAATCAAGTACCACCTATAAATATACTACTGTCAAATTTTGAGCAAGTTCCGTCATTTACTTTACGTTTAACAGCAGGATTTTCCAAAGTCCTTAAAATAGGCATTTGTTAGATCAATAATTTCATCGTTGGAGCTAAATCTCTTTCCACCCAGCCATTTCTTTAGGTTGAGAAATAGGAAATAGTCACTGGGGGCTAAATCCAGAGAATAAGGCGAATGATGGGGCAATTCGTAGTCTACTTCATGGATTTTTGCCATGGAAACTAAGCTGTCACACGATTCCGTTGGTGGTCGATTGTGAGCAAACGCGGCAGCCATCTTGCGGAAAGCTTTCTCATACCCAAGTGATTGTTCAAAATTGAAACCACTGAGCCATGTGAGATGCCAATGTCTTCCACAATCTATCGCACATTTAATCTCCGATCGGACAATACCATATCGTGAATTTTTTCAATTGTTTTGGTTGTAGAGACATCAACTGGGCGTCCAGAACGTTCGGCATCTTCCATGCTTGTAAGGCCACAACGAAAGTCAGTTAACCACCTTTTTACCATGAAAATCGTTGGTGCAGGGTCCCCATAGTATTTATGAAGCTTTTTGCTTGGTTTGATTGACGGATTTTTTCGCAAAAAATAATGTTTAATAAGCACTCGAAATTCACGAGGTTGTATGCTTTGAACAGCTGTTAAAGGCAAAGTAAATGACGAAACTTGCTCAAAATTTGACAGTAGTTTATTAACAGGTGGTAATTGATGGGAACAATGTTGCATTTCATATAACTACAAGGGAAGTTCGAAAAGTCACGGACCTGATTAATCCGCCCTCGTAACCATTAAAACAATATTATTGTAGTAAAAAATTAATGTTTGTTAGTTATTTCAAATATAAAAAATAAAAATTCTTTATATTTATATTAGTGCAGGATGTACGCCAGGAAGGTATACTACTCCGTTTATAATTTTTCATTAAATAAAAGAGAATGAATCTTATATTTATAAATGTTTTATTTAATGTTGGCAGTTATGTATGGAATACAATATCAGATAAATGTTCGTCGCCTCTGTTAGCCTCACAAATGCCAGCCCTTTTGGGCACATTTTTCATTACATTTTCACACATTTCACGCGGTATATCCTTAATTTCATCACGAATATTTTGTTTGAGTTGCTCAAGCGTTTCTGGTTTCCGTTTGCATAAACCTTGCCTTTCAGATATCCCCACAAAAAGAAGTCCGGAGAGAAGTCAAATCAGGCGACCGTAGAGGCCAATCAACATCACCATTTCTTGAAATAACTTGTTGTGGAAAGAGGTCTCGCAGTAATTCCATTGTAATCCTGGCATTATGCGATGTGGCACCGTCTTGTTGATACCACATGTTAATCAAGCCCAAAGCATGTAGTTGTGGCGTTAAAAAGTTTTCAATCATATCACGATATCGCTCCCCATTCACAGTTACCGTTACGCCGCTTTCATTTTCAAAGAAGTATAGTCCAATGATTCCTTCTAACCAAACAGTCACTTTCAATTGATGCCATTGCCCAGAACCGACTATTCTGTTTATTCACACATCCATTCAAATGACAATGTGCCTCGTCACTCGTTATAATTTTTTCATGAAAATCGGGGTTGTCATGGGCGAGCTGTAACATCCTATTGGCATATGTACGGCGGCGTAAATTGTCTTGTGGAAGAAGCACTTGTGTCAACTGAATCTTAAATGGAAACAAATGCAAATCCTGCACTCAGAAAAAAAGTTAGTAGAAAAATTTGTAAACGGTTTCCAGTCCCACTTTACTATTTTTGTACTGATTTTTAGTAAAAAAATTATTATTTAGCAAATCTTTTTGCTATTTACATTTTACAAATTACAGAATTTTTACAGAATATCTACAAATTTTCGTTGTTAATTTCAGAAATCATTTTACAAATTTTTGAAAACCGATTTGCTAAAATTAGCAAAAAAAAAATACTAATTTTAAAAAAGTCGATGTTGAAGGAAATGTTATTTTTAATAATTTAAACTTATACATACAAACTTAAATTGCCCTAAAATGTTACATATGATTAAAAAATGGATCGGAAGTGAAGATACCGACTCATGTCTAAAAAGAGGACATCCACTTAAAATAGCACTAAAAAGGGTTTTTTAGTTCTAAAAATCAGCCCTAAAAACAAGTAAATTTAACCTTAAAAGTAAAAAAAAAAATTGACTAAAATATTTTTCAAAACAGATATTACCAAATTAAAACAAAATGATAAATTCTTTAATGTTTTAACAATTTTTAAGATTTTTAAGCCATTGATTTTTTTAATTTTGTATAAAACATCTTTTAAAAAATATAATAAAAATTTTTGATGCTCGATAAAAAAACTAAATCTAAAACTTTGTACAAATATTAATAGTATTTAGTAATTTTTTTTTGCTGATTTTAGCAAACCGATTTTGAATTCCACTTTACAAAAAGTCTACTAAAATTTAGTAGCGGCTACTAATTTTTCTACTAATTTCATTGTACTACACGTCAGCAGACATTTGTTGCTAAGATTAGCAAAAAATACCGCTGGGCTCAAATTAGCAGAATTTCCCGTAACAACAGCAAAATTTTCAGTTACCATTACAGACTTTTTTTTGGTGATTGGGATTGTTTTGAACACTTTCTTGAGCAGCAGTAATGTTTTCAGCCGATCTTGCAGTACGTTGTGGTCCATGCTTGGGCCTATCACCTACAGACCCTCTTACCTTGAAATCATTCACTACACGATAAATGTGCGTTTTGTTGGCACGTTGTATCTCCCAAAAATTTCACGTAATTTTCTCATCGTCACAGTAATCGATGATTGATTTTGATCAAATGTTTTAACGATTAAAACACGTTGGTTTATCGAATATTTTTCCATAATAAAATTGCCACGTGTCTACTTCACGACTGCCAAATATGAACTGTCAAGTCTAATGTTTACCAAAATGGCGGCAAAACCTTCCCGGCGGACACCCTGTTATAACAAAAAAAAATTGTTTACCGGTTTCTCAGTTTAAAAATTTTTGTAGTAAACATTTTTCAGTTATTTTTAAGACATTGTTAGCTATTTTTACTGTATTTATTAGTTGTTTTTTAACGGCTAAAATTTGTTACCTTTTTAATTGCATTTTCAGTACCTTCTACTGACAAAATTTTTTGAGTGTATTCTTGCTGTTTAAAATAATAAACCATAGCACACTGTTTTGTTTAATATATTGTATAAATATTAAAACAAACATTTGTATGAATATGTAGAACAACAAATAATACTCTTACTATCATTATTATCATTCAATATGACACGAATTAATATCGTACACTAAAAAAAAATATATATGTTTTGCTATAATTGACTAAAAATTTGTAAGTAAAATAACTGAGTTTCTAATTGAAATATTAAAAAAAATACTACAAAATAATATTATATTCCTTATTGAGCCAAAGATCCTTTTATTTATAAAAAATTTAATTATATATTTTTATTTATCCCAATATTTCGTCACCACATTGGGTGACTTCTTCAGGGGAAATTGTCTTTTTTTATAATTAATAAATTAAAATTAATAATTTGTCTTTTTTTATAATTAATAAATTAAAATTAATAATTTTAATTTATTAATTATAAAAAAAGACAATTTCCCCTGAAGAAGTCACCCAATGTGGGGACGAAATATTGGGATAAATAAAAATATATAATTAAATTTTTTATAAATAAAAGGATCTTTGGCTCAATAAGGAATATAATATAAATAGAGAAGATCGAAGAAAACTAAAATAATTACTACAAAATAATAAAAAAAAAAAAATATACAAAACCTTAAAAATTTTAACTGTTACGAAATACAAGAAGTTGTTTTGGTCGTTGTGGCATTGTAAAACAAATGTATTGTCAAAAATAACAACCTTGGTTGTAAATATTTTTTGAGTGTATTTCAATCTGTATGTTAGTTATTTGTTTAATAAAAAGTAATTGCTATTTTTAATTGTATTTGCAGATTTTGTGTGAAAAAAAAAAAAATAAAAAATAATTTTTTTATTAAACAACTGTAAAAGCATTTGTTTCCCCAATTTTTAGTTAATTTTTTTTTACTATATTTGTTAGTTGTTTTTGCTATAATTATTAGTAGTTAATAATCAGTTAAAAAGTAATTAAATTATTTGGTTTTATTATAATGATAATGACGTGGACACATACAAAATTTGTTTTTATAACTATTACGTGTCTTCGCATTTTTTTTTTCGAGTGTACACCTATACTGCATATTATAAAAAAAAAAAAATTAAATCTAACAATAATCCAAATGTATAACAGCAACAACAATATAACTACATACTTACTAACTGCTACTCTTCCAGTCAAACACATCTTTGTTCAACTGCTTTGATGGTGATGTTGATGATGATGATGCACATCGTTTCCATTTGTATAAACTTTACTATAAAGGTATACAAACTGTTTATATATGGCGATGAAACTATAGATGGTCTAATATTTTTTTTGTACATATTTGAGTTTAAAAAGTGTTGCCAGAAATATATTTTTAACTTTTAAAACAAAAAAAAAATTATCTTGAAAACCACAAAAAATATTTTATATCATAAAATATGTTTTACTACAAGATTTCAAGTAATGTTGAATTTATAACGAGCGTTTCACACAACAATCCTCCACTAGTATACGAATTATTATTTCAGTTTCCCATGTCTGGCCGCTTTAACCTATTGTGAATGAGAATCTTTGGCAGCTTGTGTCATTTGGTGGAAACGTAAACAACAATACTAAATAATGCCTCAAATTTCATTACCAGATAAAAGGTTTTAGCCGGGAGAAAGTACGCCAGGGTCATCAAATCTTAGTTGAAGTTTACAGCGTTCATGCTCTTTTTGAACAACGGTGTCGTAGGTCTTTGGTCGCTTTAAAAGTGGGGATCTTGAGCTCGAAGACAAGGAATACAAAGAACTGGAATCATTGCTTTATGTGTCTAACGCTTCAAGATTTGTCAGAATCATTGGGAGTGGATGAGTCGACGGTCAGTAAACGTCTAAAAACCATGGGTTTGATTTAAAAGCAAGGAAGATGTGTGCCTTACGAGTTGAAGCCGCGCTACGTCGAAAGGCGATTTTCGCTTGTGAACAGCTCCTTGAAGGCCAAAAAAGGAAGGGATTTTTTGCATCACGTTGTAACTGACCCCAAGCGCAAAAAGTCTTGGGTTTTGCCCGGACAGCCATCAACATCCTTCGCAAATCTGAATAATAATGACATAAAGCTTATGCTCCGTATTTGGTGGGACAAGCACTTCTCAAACCGAATGAAAATATGCGCTTGAGCCACTCGTGGTCGCTTTAAAAGTGGTGACTTAGAGTAAACCTAAAAAAGTATTGGAATCATTGCTTTATGTGGACGAATGCTTAACGCTTCAGGAGTTATCAGAATCATTGGGAGTGGATGAGTCAATCAAAAGCCATTTGATTGATTTAAAAGCAAAGAAGCTGGGTGCCAAACGAGTTTAAGACGCGCGACGTCAAAAGGCGATTTTTCGATTGTGAACCGCTCCTAAAACGCCAAAAAAGGAAGGATTTTTTAACATCATATTGTGATTAACGATGAAAAGTGGAACAATTACGACAACCCCAAGCCGAATTTTTATGGCATGAAGCTTATGCTCTGTATTTGGTGGGTCCAGCGCGGCGTCATTTACTACAAGCTGCTCAAACCGAAGCATACTGAAGCAAATTGAATCAAAAATGGCCGAAATGCGAAGAAAGGCAATCAATGTTTAAATATGATTTCATGTGAATGTTGACCGCGGTTGCGCCTCAAATTTTTCATACGCTGGGTCCAATTTTGGCATACTCTCCCCAACATATCGGCCGGTACCTCACGAACAAATTCCTCAATATTGGCTTCCAGTGCGTCAACCGTTGCGGGCTTGTCCTTAACATAGCCCCACAAAAAATAATCAAAAGGCGTTAAATCGCACGATCTAGGCGGCCAATTGATCGGCCCCAAACGTGAAATAAACTGTTCACCAAACTTGCCTCTCAATTGAGCCCTTGTTGAAACCACATGTCAGCACCGTCTTGTTGAAACCACATGTCAGCCAAGTCCAGCTCTTTCATTTCAGGTAAAATAATAGTTCGTAATCATCGTACGGTTGCGTTCGCCATTCACAGTAACGTTGCTGACTTCGTCGTCTTTGAAAAAACATGGTCCAATGATGCCACCGGCCCATTACCCTCACCAAGTAGTTATTTTTCAGGATGCTTTGGCAGTTCTTGCAATGTTTCTGGCTGCTATTCACACCAAATATGGCAATTTTGTTTGTTCACGTACACATTCAAATTCAATAAGCTTCGCCGCTGAAGACAATTTTCTACAATGTTCAACATTTCTAACTCAGCATGAATTTTTATAATGAAATTCAAAAATCTGCAATTGTCGTTCGTTTGTAAGTCTATTTAGGGTTAAATTATAGACCAAACTGAATATGTTTGACAGTAAAATGTTACACGAAAACAGCTGAGTTGCCAAAAACAGTGTTGCCAAAAAGAAAGTTGCTAAAAAATCACCCTTTAGAAACACTGAAGTGGGAAGTCCTACCCCATTCTACGTATTCTCCAGACATCGCTTCTTCCGACTACCACTTGTTACGGCCGATGACACATGACCTGTCCCAGCAAAAGTTCTCCTTTTCGTCGATGATTGTATTGCCTCAAAAGACGAGTCCTTCTTCCAAACTGGTATCCGAAAATTTTTAGAATGATGGGAAAATGTTGTGTCTAGCGATGGGAAATAATTTAAATAATATATTTGTAATAACCATTTTCGGGCAATAAATCCGTTAATTTTCAAAATCAACTCTCATTTTTAATTCAAGCTCCAAATAGTACAAATAATTCATGCGATATCTAATCATTGAAATATATTTTTTAAATAAATCCAATTTTTTTCATCTGGCAGCACTGCAACTAAAATAAAAAAATTAAAATTAAATGTGTTGTCTTTTTGCTTTATTGTTTGTTTAAATATAAAGAGAAACAAAGAGAGGAGAAGTTTGTAATGCTCCTTTCTCATAAAATAATATTTGTCACTGCTACGTAGTAAAATTTTAATATACGGCCAAATGAAATTTAGATATGCCCTTAACATGTGATCAAATTGTAGTAAATTTTAATTTCTTTTTTTTTTTATAAAAAAAACTGTAGAATTTATTTCGATAAAAATTCAGATTATTAAGCAATTTTCTTAAAGAAAAAGTCAGATTCTTGGGAACAGACTGAACATTTTTTTTATTTTAGTAAAAAATTTAGATTCCGAGTCACTTTGTTTCCATTGGTAGAAGAAGTCCAAAATCGGTAACTATCAATAAAAAGACCTCAGAATATAATGTGGATAAAATCTAGCATTTTATATAAAAGATATGTCAGATTTTAGGATTTTTTTTTCAATTTTTAGCTATTATTTTTACGAATGAAGCAATAAACTTAATATACCATTTAAATCATTGATGTAGGCTATAAAATTGAGTTTTTTTTTGTAAAGTAAAGACCAACCGATTGTATTTCTGGGGGGGTTAATTTAATCGTGCTACTGATGACAATGTTTTTGCACCAAGTGTACACAAAGCATTATGTCTGATTATTTCATATTTTTTTTTTTATTTTTTGCACTTTTCGTTTCTTTTATTTGATTTTTATTTTAGTTTTAAATCATATTCTTTTAAATTTTTTATCTCTTTAAATAGGGGAAGTATTCTTTTAAAGAATACATAGAACAAAGACAAAAATAATTTACATAGACATTTAAATAAAAATAATCGTTTTTAAATTAATTTGTTTAAAAATCATTTGTATTTAAATGAGTGGTTAATTGATGAAATTAAATTTTTATTTACACACTCAGAAAGTGTTTGTCGGTAGAATATAATGAGAGTTACAGGGAAAACAAAGGTATATTTAGTTTAAAAGTAGTTGAAGGCGACAAATTGATCTCTAAGGGGTTTTAAAATTCGTATTCGTCATAGGCAAGAGCAAAATGATGTCCTGTATATTTCAGCAGGTTCTTGACTTTATGGTGCCAGAATCAATGATTCTATGTAAATTTATTTATTTTTTTGTTTTTTAAAACCTCAATCGCGTTTTTCTTGAAACTATTTTTTTTTTAAGTCGTCGGTAGCCTTGATTTCTCCAAAAGATATTAACCGAATTTTGCACACGTGCTTGAACGAATTATTGACCAAAAAATGGGACTTTTTATTCCCAACTCTGCCAAAAATTCTAATTTTGAAATGGCGATCACGCCGCGAAGGCACAAGGGGGGTGCCTATAATTACCCATATTTTTTTCACCAGTCGCTTAGAAATGAATAATATTTTGTATTCACCTCAAGAAATTTTTTTACCAATAAAATTTTTTTCACCACATCCAAAAAAGATTTTCACCTCAAAAAAATTTTTTTGGCGATCACGCTTCGAAGGCGCAAGGGGGGTGCCTATTTTTACCCATATTTTTTCACCAGTCGCTTTGAAATGAATAATATTTTGTATTCACCTCAAGATATTTTTTCACTACTAAAATTTTTTTCACCAGAAAATTTTTTTTACCTCATGCAAAAAAGATTTTCACCTCAAAAATTTTTTTTGGCGATCACTCCCCGAAGGCGCAAGCGGGGTGCCTATTTTTACCCATATTTTTCACCAGTCGCTTTGAAATGAAAAATATTTTGTATTCACCTCAAATATTGTTCACCTCAAGAAATTTTTTTCAACACTAAAATTTTTTTCACCAGAAAATTTTTTTTTCCTCATGCAAAAAAGATTTTCACCTCAAAATTTTTTCTTTTTTTTGGCGATCACTCCGCGAAGGCGCAAGCGGGGTGCCTATTTTTACCCATATTTCTTCACCAGTCGCTTTGAAATGAAAAATATTTTGTATTCACCTCAAATATTGTTCACCTCAAGAAATTTTTTTCACCACTAAAATTTTTTTCACCATAAAAATTTTTTCGCCTCATCCAAAAAAGATCTTCATCTCAAAAAATTTCCATAATTTTACTTCAAAAGTTTTTTTTACATTATTTGTATCAAAAACAGTAGAGAAATTTTTTTAGGATTTGGTGGAGAGTATTCAAAAAATTTTTTTCAACTCATCCAAAAAAGATTTCACACTTCAAACAATTTTTTTCACCTCCATACTTTAAAAGTTTTTTACATTATTTGTATCAAAAACAGTAGAGAAAAATTTTTTTAAGATATTGGTGGTGGGTATTCAAAGATTCGGCACAGCCGAATTTAAGACTTTTTTTACTAGTTTTATTTTTCCCTCGTCCAAGCACAAGCTTTATGCATTTACTAATAGAAAAAAATTGGTTTTTTAATTTCTTAATTAACAGTCATGAGTTATCTTGAGAGGTCAAAATTCACAAAGTTAAATATGTATCACTAGCGGATCCCTGCGTGCTTCGCTACGCATGAATATTAACATTGAATCAAATTCAATGTGTATGCGTGTACGCGCTACATTGTGTATTTACCGTGTGTGTGAAGTTAGCACACAGTACACGCTCATGGGCGCCTACGTATTTGTTGTTGTTTTTTATATGAACAAAATGACATGTTGACATGAAAAGTCATAACCCACGAACGCTTCGACCGATTTCGTGCAAACTTTAGATAAACCATCTACACGACCATACGAACAAATCCTAAAAATCGAATGAATCGAATTCAGTTTGACCGTTCGTGAGTCATAAAGTCACAGCACACTTGCAACAATTTTTTATATATATAGATTAATAAATTTTTTGAATAAAATAAATTCTTGATATATTTAAAAGAAAAATCTGTAAAAATACTAACTAAAAATTTTGTTATTTTTAATTTTTAAAACTATTGAATAAATTAGAGTATTCAAAAAAATCAGCCTTTCAAAAAACCGGGTTTCGGTTTATTCGAAAAATCGGTTTTTAAAAAACCGGTTTCGGTTTTGACAAAAAAAAGTACTCGATGCATGAAACAACTATTACGAAAAAAAGTACCTTTCGTCAATTGCTTGTTTTGTAATAATAGTTGTTTGAATTTTTTCATACTAAAACAACTGTAATTACAGTAGGAAATAACTACTGATTTGTACACAAACAACTGTTATGTAGTAACTAACAAACTTTTTTGAGTGCATATCTAGTGACGCATTAAATTTTATCAGTCACTCTCATTAAATTATGTATTAAAAGTGAAATTTATTTAATGTTCAATTATTTTAATTAATTGTTTATAATAAATTGATTTGCTTTTAATTTTTTTAAATTTATAAAATTTTACCCAAATGTTGCTACAAAGTTTTTTAGTTGACCGAATTAAATTAGTTTTTTGTTTTTTAATTTAATTAAAAAAGAAAAAATATTAAAACTTGATTTTATCGTAATCTAAAAAACAGTTTAAATTATCTAAAGCAGATTAAAAAAAAAAAAAAATCATTCAATTCAAATGCAAATTGCATTCTATGTTAATTTATTTAAAAATGTAATAATCTCTGACATTAATCTACAATTTTTTATACTTCATACTGGATTTAGTTTTATTGTATACCAAATATGTTTGTATGGTGTACTTCCCTTGTGATTTTTTTAAATCTCATACATACTCCTATTAAATGTTTTAGTAATGATACTGATGATGATGTTTACAATTTATTAATCATTTTAAATAATTTATTACAAACATTTTAAAATAAAAAAAAGAAAACAATAGTTTTATTTTAATACCGTACACTCTATGCGTTACTGATTTTTTTAATGATTAATGATTACATTAAAATGTACATTATTTTAAAAAGTTGCATTAGATTATTTAAAAAAAAATTTGAATTTTTTAAAACAATGAATTAATAGTCGATTACTTTTAAATTTTCTTTAACACTTTTAATACTAAAAATAAAAATATCCCAGGTTCTGCATAGATCCGGGGTGTAAAACCACATTTTTTTTAGCAAAATTTTGATGAAAAAATATTGCTTTCCTTAGTTTTGGTAAATTTAGAACAACTATATCCTACATTGAGTTTGCCTAAAGTTTTTCCTAATTTAAATCAAGTTTAAGCTAAATTTAGCTGATAAATATTTTTACCATTAAAAAAATAAAAACTGTCAAACTCTATATAAAAAATGAACACTTGTGTGGAATTGTTGTTCTACATCAATTTAATAGAGAATATTATAAAAAACAACACGGTATTTTTTTCGGATATGTAATAGAGAAGAGAATAATAAGAAATACATTTCACATTTTAGGGTTTTAGAATTGAGATAAAAAATTACTGGGTTTTTACTTTTTGTTTTTAGAATCCAATTCGTCTACAATTTTTTGAAATTATAAGAAAATTTTAACCTCATTTCTTAAACCATAGATGGAGATTAAGCCCGCTGAAATAAAAATACCCTTTTATTTTTTCTCCTCTATCACATATTTAAATTTAATTATAATCAGTGCGAATCCATCGCGATACTTTGCAAGTTAAAATATTTTTAAACTATGTTTTTGTAGGGAGTTTTTTTTTTCAATGAGAGTGGGGTATTTTACAGTCATTTTTAATACATTATTAAACACTAATTATTATAAACTATATAATTAAAAAATAAAGTGTTATCTTAAATTTACACATGAGAGCACTTCTTTCAATAGCATTGCCAAAAAAACAAAAATCAAAAAATAATTTAAAAAAAAGTGATACAAATTTATGACTTAACTGTTACTACTAATGACGAATTATGTTCCACTTCTATTAATTGCAATTAAAAAAATATATAGAATTATTCAATTTAGAAACATTGGCGCGTAATCATAGTCAAAAATAAAGTATACTTTAGAAGTTCTAAAGTCTACTACTATTCCTAAAAGTATACTTTAGGCCTATCATAGAAGAGTAAAATTATACTTTAATCGCTAAAGTCTGCTAAAAAATTACAATTAGCTAAAATTGGTTATATCAAATTTAAAAACACAACAGCTGTTTTCCGCCAAGAAAGTTTTTGAAAAAAAAATTTTGAATTGCAAAATATTTAAAGGAAAATATCAAAAATTTTGCCTACATAATGCTTAAAAAAATGCTACGGGCGATTCACACCCCGAATAAAGAATGTCAGATCGTACTCGGTTTGAAGTCGGTCCACATGAGGCTAGTATCCGGTCTTTATTCGGTTCCTATCCGTCCCGAATTTGGTCCTTATCCGGTCTGTATCTGGTTGGTATCCGGTCCTAATTCGGTTGGTATTCAGTCCGTATCCGGTTGCTATCCGGTCCTTATTCGGTTCCTATCCGGCCCGGATATGGACTAATATCCGCTCCTATTTTGGTTGGTATCCGGTTATAATTCGGTTTGTATCACGTTGCTATCCGTTCCATATCCGGTCCGAATCCGTTAGGTATTCGGTCTGTCTCCGGTCCGTATTCAGTCGCATTACGGTCCATATGTGTGTATACACCTTAATACTTTTCATGATACAATGCTATGTTTCAATTCGTAACTATTTTTTACCACAATTGCAAAGTTTGGTTGCATTTTTACTTATATTAATTATGTGCAATCTTAGTAAAAATTAATAGTATATTGAACAAATATCACAATTTTATATGATAAATTTGAAAAAATACATGAATAAAATAAAAAAACAGTTTTTTATGAAAAAATCTGCAAAATCTCAAGCATCCCAAAAAACGGGGGAAAACAGCTAAAATTGGCTATGTGGCAGCACTGCTAGATACTACTAACAGTTGCCAGCCAAAACTAACCTTTGAGTACTAAAAAATTCGTGAGAATTATATACTCTGTTTCCACCGCTCAAGAGACAGATCACAGTATAGATCCTTTTTAGACCGCTCCTGTTTTCACCGGTCACAGGGTAAATTCTTGAACTTCAAGTGAACCCTTCTTTCTCACAGGAAAAGATCTAATAAATTACCGGCCAATGAAAGTATTTTTCAGGCTTCGAAATAATGGGAACATAGTTGCTGTCATGGACAGTCGCCACTCGGTTATTATTCGGATCCTGTCCGGCCCGAATTCGGTCCCTATCCTGTTGCTATTCGATTCTGATCCCCTCCTAATTCGATTCTTATCCGGCTGGTATCCGGTCCGTATTCGGTCCGTATCGGTTCTGTATTTAGTAAGTATTCGGACCATATTCGGCAGAAAGAGACGGGAAAGTGGTAAAAATGAGGGTAGAAAAAGGGAAGCTTTCCATGAATGCGCTGCCTATATCGCTTTGGCTAGAAACCTAAAATTTAAGACGTGTGTACTAAAAAATTCGTGAGAAGAAACTATACTCTTTGAGAATTATATGGTTTTTAATTTCCAGATTTTTGTTCTGGCCTTTTTATGAGAAAAAATGCTCAATTTGTTTACATGTAAAAAAACAATTATACACTTAAAAAAATTTAGAGATGACAATTGAATTGGAGATGACAGTTGAAATAGCTGAAAATGTAGAGTTTTTTTGGTTTTAAATTAAATAAATCGTGATTAAAAAAAAAATTATTTTAATTCGCGAATTAAAATAATTCTTGTTTTGATTTGCAAATCAAATTAAAATTTATATTAATTTTTTGATTTAAAATTTAATTATTCAAATTGAATTATTTCGTTTGATTTATAAAAAAAGAATTATTTAAATCAACTTGGTTTTTATAATAAGATAAAGATTGAATCACTGTAGTAAATAATGCAATCAGAAAAATGAATTCGCAAATTAATTCGTCAAAATTAAAAAAAGATTTGAAAATTGATTTATGGAATTATGTTTTTAAAAGTCTGATTATAAATGATTGTTTTAAATCAAAATAAATCGCAGAATATGCCTTGGTACATTAAAAACAATTGTAGCAGAAAATCTTAAGAAAGATTAGATTAAGATACAACGATTATTTTGGGAAATCGTGAAGATAACACAATCCAAGAAACATGACATTCCCCTATGTAGTTTCTTTACTGTTTTTTCGCAGTGTATCGTACATTAGGATATAAACAAATATTAATACTACAACAACAACAATATGAATTATAACAACAAAAAACAAGTTAAATGTAAATGTAAGCCAGGAGGTACTAAAAAAAACGTAAAGCAACAACAACAAAAAGTAAATCAAATAAAAAACCCAAAAAAGTGAGAATAACATAAAAACAATTTACAACCAAAAATAATCTTGGCCACGAGCCAAACTATGCAAAAAGTTTAAAAAAAATAAAAAAAAAAAAAAGAGGAAAATGCGGTTATAAACGAACATTTCCCCCATTTTCACTGTTTTTTTTTTTTTAATATGCACCCATATTTTTTTATTTATGTTTTGATCGACATTTTGTTTTTACCGCTATGTGAAAATGTCACAAAGATAACAAAATAAGGGAATTTTATCAAAATTGAAATAATTGTCGTCAATGAAGGTCAATTGTGTTGTGTAGGGCAAAATAAATACTTATTTTTAATTTTGTTTTCTTGAATTTCTACAAAATCAAAAAAATTATGCATAACTTTATAAAACTATATATTTAAAGCTTTTCTTTTCTTTTATTTTCAATTCATTTTTAAATTCAAGCTGAGCAGCATGTTGCAATCATTAATGGTCGTCGACCTCTTCTCTCTTGCTCAATTTGTCTCTTTAGTAGAGGTTCCCAACATTTTTTCTTTGTAGGTTTACAAATGATACATGTAATAAACAATATTGCAGTTTAAAAAAAATCGAAATAGATAATTTGTTTAAAAATATATTGGCAAAATAACACTGTCCAACAGCATTTTTGGAACAGAATAGCGACCCTATAATTCTGAAAGGGTATGTTGAGTAGATCATTTTTGTAGAACAAACTTATGGTCCAGCACGTCTGAGTTTTTTTTACAGTGGGTCAAAGTTTTCATTTTTTGGTCGAAGGGAGCATTATACTATATGAAAAAAATGCTGTAAGTTAATGTCTGAGAGAATTCTTATGGTCAGAGTTGTATTGTGGAATTGTATGAGGATTATTTTTGTGGAAGATCTTAACGCTCTAACTGGTCTCTTTATGGGTCAATTTGAGACTTTTTTCGAGAAAATCAAAAAATATCCTTTAACAAAGGACATTTAAGGATTAAAATATTCTACGAAAATGTTTGTCGGAAAATTTCAGTGGGGTCACCAAAGACACCATTGTTGTTCCATTCAAAAAGTCTTAATTTGTTGGACAGTGTAATAAATCGATTGAACTTCCAATACTTTCAAATCCAAAGAATAAGACTTTAAATAAATTCGTTATGATTGAATTCACTGAATGAATGAATCAATTGAAATTCCTTTAAGTGAGTTCGTAATCACCATAAATGTGTCTTATACGAGTTTTGAACCAGCATTGATTTTTATCGATTTTAAAACTAAACAATAAACATTTTGAAAGCTTAAAATATATATAATTTTTTAGAAATAATTTCTTTGACTCAAATTTCTACCAAGTCCTTAACAGGATGCTAAAGGCAAAATCTACCAAATTCAGATGTAGACCTTTAAAATCATAATTCCTTAAATCAATTTTCAAATCTGATTTAAATTTTGACGAATTAATTCGCTAAATAATTTTTCTGATTAAATTATCAGAATAAAATTTTAATCTTATTATAAGTTCATTTAAATAATTCTTTTTATAAATCAAATGAAATAATTCAATTTTAAATCAAAGAATCAAATCAATTTTGATTTGATTCGCGAATCAAAAAAAAAGTTTTTTTTTTGATTCTCGAGTATGATTTGATTCGCGAATGAAAATATTTTTTTTTTAAATCACGATAAATTTAGTTTCATGGAATTTTTATAAAACAGACTGCCTATTTTTATTATCGCAGTATATTTATACTCTATTAGACCAACAATTTTGTTCGTTTTGCCCTATCTCGCTTAGTTTTCGAGATACCGGCCATTTTAAAAAAAATTACCATTTTATAAAATGTGGAAAGTAAGCAAGATAGCGCCAAACCCCGAAGAGTTTCATGGAATTTTTATAAAGCAGCCACAGGGTAATTTTTTTAAACTTATATGCTAATATTAATTATCATTTTACAAAATGCCGAATAGCTAGAAAACCAAACGAGATTTGCAAGTCAACTTTAATGTTTTTTTTTTTTTTGTATTTTTTTTTTTAATTTGCAAATCAAATCAATCTTTTTTTAATTCGCGAATTAAAAAAATAATTATGTTTGAAATGAATTGATTCAATTGAATCAAAAAAGATTCTAATGAAAATGATTAATAAACTATGAATTTAAATCTGATTTAATAAATTGATTTGTGAAATATTGAATCAACTCGCTAAATTACAAAAAGGTTTCTTTTTTTTTTGGAAAGAGAAATCATCGTGAATCTAAAATAGGTTTGAATTAGTAGAAAATGCAGTAAAGTTTTAGAAATCGCCAATTACAAGAAAACTTTTAGCTGAAAAAATACCGTTTGAGAATTCCCCAGCATTTAAGCTTATTATACCCTGTACGTTGGGTGTCATACAACGTGTACTACTATCATAAAAAAGCTATACCCCCACTGTTCATAAAATAACAACAAAAACACACTGATAAAAACATTTTTATTATACGAGTATCGAGAGCATGTTTGACAAGCGGAACGATACACGGGTATTGGTAACGTTATTTATTCTTAATAATATTTCAGCAACGGTATTTCATATATTTCGTTAAATGTAATTCAAAATCTACCTGGTTTGAGACTTTGTTAAATATTAAAGGAAGTCAAAGGTTTTCTTATCCTAATTTTGGACATGAGTCGGTTGTTAAAAGTATTTTCTCTTCCGATTCCTCTTTTTCAGTTAATTCGATAACGGCTTTTTAAGGTAAGGGCATTTCAGTTATTTCGATAATGAGTAACGGTACTTTGATTTCGCAGGGATAATTATCAATCCTTCATTAGATTTTCAATTTTGATTGACCATGGAATGATTGATTTGCCAAACTACAATGTTTTGAATGGGAAAGAATTCTTAGTTGGTCTCAATCGATTTAATTTTAAAATAATTCATTAATATTTCATCATTCGATTTAATGATCAATAAATTCAAAATCGCTGAGATATCGTTGAATATTCAAAAGATTTATAAAATTGGAATTTATTATTCATTGGATTGAGTAATTTAGGAATGACATTCAACTTTTTACATTCGATTTTAAAATTTAGAAAATAAATAACTAAAGGGTGGTTAAATTTTAAGGACCGATGTTGATTTTGAATAAAACACAAATTATTTAGGAAATTATTGTTATTTCTGTTTATTATGATAATATGGTATGGTTCAATTATGTATGCAACAAAATATCGGCCAAATGGCCGCCGCGACCTCGGCGGCACACCTCTATCCGATGGTCCAAATTTTCGATGACGCTGAGGCCGTTAATGTGCCGAATTATCTCATCCTTTAGCTCTTGAATTGTTGCTGGCTTGTCGACGTACACCTTTTCATTCAAATAACCCCAAAGAAAGAAGTCCAACGGTGTCAAATTACATGATCTTGGCGGCCAATTGACATCGCCACCACGTGAGATAACACGGCCATTGAATTTGTCGCGCAAAAGAGCCATTGTTTCGTTAGCTGTGTGGCAAGTGGCACCATCCTGTTGAAACCACATATCCTCAATTCCTGGCCACGATAAGTTCGTTATCATCTAGCGATAGCGAACACCATTCACGGTAAATGCTTGGCCTACCTCATGACACACTATCGCGAACAACAGCAAAGTTTTCCGCAGAACGAACTGGGCGAGCATGCACAGGTGTTTTCACAGACCCGGTTTGCTGAAATTTGCCCAAAATCGGGAGAATTGGTCGATTATGCTGACCAAAAAAAAAAATCACGAAGTGCACGCAATGCATTTTGATTTGAACGCCCATTTTCATAATAAACCTGAATAACTTAAACGCGTTGCTCGATTGTGTATCTTTCCATGGTTCAAATTAAGTTAGTCTGAAATTGAGAAATGTCAAATGAAATGCAGAAAAAAACTTGACGTTTACGTATAGTTCACATTCAACATCGGCCCTTAAAATTTAACCATCCTTTACGTTATTAGTTTTATTTAAAGGAAATTAGAGATTTTATCAGAATCAAAAATTAAAAAAAAAAATCTCCAAAATTAAAGATTCCCAAAAAAAAAAAAAAAAAAAAAAAATAGAATTGGAAAAAATCGCTCAAATTGAAAAAAAAACGATAAAATTTAAAAATCGCTAAAATTTAAAAAAGTCGATAGAATTAAAAAAAATCCTTAAAATTAAAAAATAAACGAATTGAACAACTAAGATACAATTTTAATATTTCGGAAAAACTTTGCGCCATAATTGAAAAAATCAATTAAATTGAAAAATTCTAAAAACACTCAAATTGAAAAAAATCGCCAGAATTAAAAAAAATCCTTAAAATTAAATAAAAAAAAAAAATATTTCGGAAAAACTTTTTGCACCATTGGTCCCAAGTTTCGACTAACTTGGGGTAGATTTTTAGATCGCATTTATCTCAAGAACTCTTTATTGGCGATAATCAATTTTTTATATATTATTTTTATAATTTTTTTTTTTGATTTTGGCTTTATTTTTAAATTGAGGCTTTCTTTCTTCAATTTGAAATATTTTCCAATTTTAGCGTTTTTTTTTTTTAATTTTGGCGTATTTTTGATTTTTTAATTTGAGAGATTTTTTCCATTTTTAGCGATTTTTTAATTTTGTAAATTTTTCTAATTTTGACAAGTACTACAACACGTGTTTCAAATCTTCATCATTTCTTAGTTATTTCGGCTGCAAAACACTGCTGTTTGTAATTCTCATTAAGTTAAGGCATTTTTATTTACTTAATTAAAAAGAAAATTAATTAAAATTAAAAAATCGTTATTATATTATGTATATGAATATGAAGAAATATTAAGAATTCTCTTCATATATATGAAATTTCTTTAAAAAAAAAGTTAAAATTTCTTCAAAAATATGAAGAAATATTTCATAAATCTTCATCACTTTCAACCAAAGCTTTCATAAATTTGAAAATCATGTCATGGGTTAGCATTTTTTTTATGAAACAGCTTCATCATATTTATGAAGTAGACGAAAATCTTTGAAGTTTTGTTTATATATAATAAAGCTTTTTCCCTAAAAGACAATAGAACGGATTTTAAATCAGTAATGATATTCAATAATTTTTACTTGCCAACATGGTTCGAGAATAATAGTTTTGTTGTTGTTGATATTTACACTTTTTTTCTATTTATTCCACAATTATTTAACATCAACTGCAATTTAATGATTTTTAAGAAAACATCTTATTTGCATTAAAGTCCACACACACACTCACACACACATACTCTTGTCTCAAAGCAAAACAACACAAAAATATGTAATTAACATCAAAATGTTTAAATACAATAAAAACAATGAGAATTTTTTGTTTCCATACAAATAATGCTAACAAGGAAGGTGGTCTGCGAAGTGGTTCACACGGATTTTGATGAAATTTGATGATATGTTGTAGAGGAGAGGAGGATATCGACCCAATGTTATATTTAGGAGCTGTTAACGGAGGGATAAGAATTTTTTAACATTTTTATATAGATGCATGTCTGAAATTAACGAAATTTAAATTTATTTGTATCTAGCTTTAACCCATTCTCGGCCAGAAATGCCATAGGTCATTACGCGAATTTCGTAAAATTTTTAATTCGGCCGGGGTCTATATTATGTAAACAGGATTTACAAATTTTTAAGCGGGAACAATAGACGCCCAACCTGAAAAATAAAAAAATAAAAATATTTTTTACCAGCTTCGAATTCGGGACTTTTTCTCATCAACTACCTCCACCAAAATTCAGCATTAAATTTGCAAAAAAAAAAATCTCATCGTCGAGTTTGGGTTAAAGTAGATGTAAAAAGAAAAAATTATGGGTATCATGTCTTTTAAAATTTATCATAAGCCCATATATAAATCCTCATACAATACCCCCAAACAATTTTAATTGTGTTTTTATGTGTTTTTAATCAATACCTGTCAAATACCTGTCATTTGATACCCAATTAGCTAAAGTTGCTTTGGAATAAATATGAAAAAATTTTACATAACACCACGCCGTTTTTACCCACTGAACATTAGATTGGGCTTCTAAAAAATACGTCATATACATATATAGGGTTTCCGTGAACCACACCGCAGACCTTCCTCGTAAAAGCTTATATTTTGATAAGAACATAAGTGAATAAGTAACATTTTAGTTTAACAATGGCATGCGTATGCAAACAGTAGAGCAAAGAGAAATATGAAAAAAAGAAATATTAAAAAATTTATATATATTTATTTTTAATATAAATTTCAACAATTGGTTTAACTTTTTTATGGAGGTAGTTCAGCATTTGGTATTTTTAACCGACCTTTTGGCGCCCAAGTCAAGGTTTTTAGTGAAGTTATTTAAAAAAAATATTCTTTCACACAGAAAAAATATTTGTGGTCCTAACCGAATTTGGTGCCAATCGAATTGTTCGAAATAACCCGAAAAATGCTCAATCGCTATTTTGAATTTATCACGGACAATTAATTTTCAAAACTGATTTAAATTTTGACGAATAAATACGCGAATTCATTTTTTTATTGAATTATTTACTATCATAATTCAATCTTTATCTTATTAGAAGAATCAAGTTGATTTAAAAAATTCTTTTTTATAAATCAAACGAAATAATTCAATTTTAAATCAAAGAATCAAATCAATTTGAATTATTATTTGAATGATCCTTTCGATAAGCTAATCAGGCCTTACGTTATTTTCCAGTGCAAATAAAAAGCATTATTCTAATTAAAGTCTCGAATATGATTTGATTAGCGAATTAAAATTATTTTTTTTTAAATAACGATTAATTTAATTTTAAACCTAAAGGGTTTTGTGGTATTTTCATAACACAGCCACAAGGTGACTATTTTTTATATCAATTTATATAAATTGACACTGCGATAATACAAATTTCGTTTTCCGTTCCATTTTCGAAAAAAATAAAAAATTGGTCACCCTGTGGCTGCTTTATGAAAATAGGTTTCTTGGGATGTATATTAAATACTACCCTGCAAGAGAAAAATAAAATTATAATTTTTCAAGATGGCGAATATCTAGAAAACTAAGCGAGATTTGCTAGTCAATTTTAATTTTTTTTTATTTTGTTTTAATTCGCAAATCAAATCAATTTCTTTTTATTTCGCCAATTAAAAAAAATAATTATGTTTGAAATGATTTGATTCTATTGAATCAAAACCGATTCTAATGAAATTGATTAATCAATTATGATTTTAATTTTGATTTAATAAATTGATTTATAAAATATTGTTTCAAAGATTTATCTTTTTCAAGGTCTGATCACGGAAACTGTTGAGCTGATATTTAACAGACATTTTAAATTGGAAACTAAAGGGTGTTTTTTTGTCAAGTTGAGAACTGAATTATTTTTTTTAACTAAATAACAATACTTTATTAAGAAAATTGTGTTGAATCGATAGAAAACATAAATTATTTTTTTTTCTTTTAAAATTTGTTTCTGCTATAAAAGATTTTAAAGCGATAAAAGAATGTTAAGTGAATTTTTAGTAAATTTTAAAAAATTAATTAAAAAAAAAAAATATTTGAAAAATTGTCAAAAGTATATTTCGATGGATTAATATAAAAAGGCCCTAACTCGATTTTTTGTTACTTGACAGGAGAAGGAAAAAACTTAATAAAATACGTAAAATTTTAGATACAAAAAAGTTTTAATGAAATTTTTAATAAAAAGAGGCAACACATTTTTGGAAATTGCATTGAAACTTTTTTTATCTAAAATTTTACGGATTTTATTAAGTTTTTTCCTTCTCCTGTCAAGGAAGAAAAATCGAGTTAGGACCTTTTTATATTGAGCCATCGATTTATGCTCTTGTAAATATTCTTGATAAAAGCAAACCTAGTTTGGAGTCCCAACTTTAAAACTAAGTTAGTATTTTTTGTTCTAGGATTCACTGGATACTGTCAGGACACAATATTATTTCGTTAAAAATAATTTAAAATACATATTGAAATAATCGAAAATACAATAAAAAAACTAGTGATTTTCAATAGCTAAAAAAACGAAAGTCGTTTAAAATGCCATCAATTTTTAACTGACAAAACGTAAGAAAAAAACGATTTTTGTATATTGTTTTTCTAACTGAAAAATTTCTTTTATTTGTATGTAATTACAAAACACAACACACACAGATGTAGATATATTTATTTTCTATGTGTGTAAATATTTGAATAATTTCTTGTAATTTTTTTTTTTTAATAATTTTGTGTTTAAAAAAACCATTTTGATAAAAAAAACATGTAAAAAAGGCTTAAATTCGGCTGTGCCGAATCTTTAAATACCCTCCACCAATGTTCTCTATTGTTTTTGATACAAACAATGTAAAAAACTTTTGAAGTAAAAATATGGAGGTGAAAAAAAATTTTTGAGGTGAAAAACTTTTTGGATGCGAAGGTGAAAACATTTTTTGAGGTGAAAAAATTTTTTGTGGTGCAAAAAAATTTGAGTGGTGCAAAAAATTTTTTGAGGTGAAAAATATTTGAGGTGTACAAAATATTATTAATTTCTAAGCGATTGCTGAAAAAATATGAGAAAATATATTATATACCAGTCGCTACTATGAAATTGTACTAAAATACACCAATTTATATGGAAAATTTAGAGATATCTTCACATTTTCACTCATAATTTTTTAACGGCTGGACCGATTTTGTTCATTTTCAATACCAAACTGCTCGGGAGGATGTACAATAATTTGGGTAATAATAGGCATCCCCGCATGCGTCTTCGCGTCGTGTTCGCAATTTCAACAGACAGACGGACATCGCTAAATCGACTTAAAATTGCATAAGGATCACGAATATATATACTTTATTGGGTCTTAGACCTATATTTCGACATGTTACAAACGGAATGACAAACTGATATATACCCTCACCATATATGGTAGAGGATATAAAAACAAAAAGAATTATTTGAATTTCTATTTTTAGAAAAAGAAGACATAAAATTTTACATTTATGATGGGTGCGAACTGGCTAAATAGAATCTAACCTAAATTCAGGTTTCCAAATTTTTATGAAGTCTAAAAAAATGTTAAAATATTTTTTTAAAGAAATTTCAAAAACCTTTTGTCAATTTAAATTTAGTTTAGAATTTATTTAGCCACCTCGCACAGGACCTTAATAGAAAATATCAACTCCTACTGAAAGTCTGTATTTTTTAATTGTTTTTTTTTTTTTTTGAATGACAGATTCAAATAGTTAAAAAATATATTTCTATAAATTTCAATTGATTCTTCATTTAAAAACAAACTCTACGTATTAATTTTTTTTAAATAAACTGCAATCGGTAACGGATAATATATTAAATGAGTGTATCAATATCACAAGAAAGATCTTTAGAGGGTTAAATAAGCTTTCCGTAAAAGCACAGAGCAATATTTTTCATTTAGGGTAATTTTTTTTTTTTTGTTTGAAACCAAAAATGACGTTTATCGACACATCGATGTTGTAGTTCCAATAACTTATTTGAATTATTTAAAAATCTTGTTAATTCAAATTGATTACAACTTGTTTTGTATTTAGTTTGCATTAACTACTAGTTAGTAGTTGCAAACTAAAGAAAAATAGAAATCATTTTAAACCCATTTTGAATTCAATTTTTCGTACTCTTGTTTTATCATTAAAAAATATTAAACAGTAAAACTCATTTAAGACAAACTCAAATAACACGAACTCCTCGGATAAGACAAACTAATTTTAAATTCCCGATGTTTTGGTAAACAATTTTTATATAGAAAAAAATAAAGGATTATACAATTTTCAATTTTTCATACAAATTTCCCAAAAATTTGAAAAATTTTCTACATTTTCTTTTGTAAATTGGCAAATTTTTTCTTAAATGTGTCACAACATTTTTTTTTTTAAGAAATCCATTGAAAGATTTTGCACAATTTTGAAAATTCTTTTTAGAAACTTTAAATATTTTGTGTATAATTAAAATTTGTTAAAAAAATATTTAAACACCGGTTAACACATACAGGGTGGCGCAAAAATAACCTTCCGATGTTTTTTGGCTGTAATTTAAAAAAAAAATGAAAAACTTTGATTCTTCTTGTGGATTATTTTTATTTGGTCTTTTAATTTTTTTTACATCAAGTCGAGAATATAATGTCATGTAAATGGCCGCCGCCACAATTGATTGTCATTTGAGCCCTTTTTATGGCATTTTCCATCACTTTGGCCAAAACTTCCGGCGATAGGTCCTCACATTCTTGACGTATATTGTCTTTAAGAGCTGCAAGAGTCTGAGGCTTGTTGACATAAACCCGCGACTTCAAAAAGCCCCACAAAATGAAGTCTGGAGCGGTCAAATCAGGCGATCTTGCTGGCCAGTGCAAATCGCCAAAACGGGAGATTAGGCGCCCGGGAAATGCATCCTTCAGCATATCGGTTGTGGCACGTGCAGTGTGTGGCGTTGCACCGTCCTGTTGGAACCACATGTTTTCCAATCCGAGGATTTTCAGTGCCCCAGAAGCGTAAATTTTGCTTATTTACGTACCCGCTAAGATGGAAATGGGCCTTATCACTCATGATTATTTTTGATGAAAAATCATCTTCATTATTGCTCAAATAAATAGTCACCAATATTCCGCGTTCTGGAGCAGTGTAGCGTAACATTGTTTATTAACGTGTATTTCGCATGTGTTTACTACACAAATGTCAAAACAGAACTGACATTAGGGGCCAATCGCAAAATTTATAGCATTTTCTGATAGGAGGATTACTTTTGCGCCACCTTGTACTTTGCTTTTAACGAAGTAATTTTTTGTGGTCCCTCGTAATTCGTCTTAATTGAGCTTTACTGTACTACTAGATAAAAGAGTTGAGTTTTAGTGTAAGTACATAATGTATAGTAGACGTAGTTAACGAAGCGTGCGTTACTCATTTCAAACACAGAAAAATGAAACAGAAAATGTAATAACATTTCAACATTGAACTTTAAAATTGATTATTTATTTTGTAAATTGAAAATTTTCCTTTTGCAAATATTTATGTAGTATATGAAAATGTAACGGTAAATTTCTCTTTTATAGTTTGAAAACTCATAATTTGATTTTTTTTTGGGGGGGGTATCATGTCGTTTAGATTTTATTTCGGCCAGAGTAATAACCCTGTAGGAAGCCTGGGGTCAAGTGTCTACTCTTAAAAAAGTTTGAAGGTTAAAATAACTGAAAATATCATTTAAAAGAAATGATATTTCATTTTAAAACCGGTCTACTTAATTTTCATTTAAATTAAATGCCATTTGTTATTTATTTTTAAATGTTGATTAATCAACTGACACATCCGTAAGAAACAAATGATATAATCAGTTAAAATAAATGTCAAAAATTTACCTACCAATCCTTAAAAATAAATGTTTTTTCATTTATTTGAAATTATTTCCGTTTTTATATTTTTTGTTATTTTTTTTAATATACTCGCACAATACAAAATGTATGTATGCATATGAAGTTATAAACACTTTTTGTGTGAATGTATTTGTGTATGTATGTGTGTTTATGAAGTTCTTGTAGTTTGTATTGAAAAATTTTGTATATATACAACCAATTTAAATAAAAAAAAAAATTGAAATTTTTTGAATATTTTTTTTTTGAAACAGACAGCAAACAAAATTTAAATTTGTAATAACTGTTACGGACACAAATAAACCACAAGTTTCCGTTTTGTGGGTAAATTTTTATTAAATTTCAAACAAATGAAAAAAATAAATGAAACTGAAAAAAATCGGTAAATGATAGTAAATTATTTCGAATAAATGTATAAAAAAGTTAATATAGATATTTCTTCGAAAAATAAATGTATGTTCCTTTATTTTTAAATGGAACGGAAAACTTTTTTTTAAACTACAAACAGTTAAGTACATAATATTCTGAGTGTACAAGTCACCACTTTTGTCGACTATTTTGGGTGACTTTTTGGTGACATGTCCACAAAGCGTCTATACTTTTTACATTCCTTTTTTGCAGCTGTAAAGCTGTGCTTGTTCTTGATTTTTTATTGTTTTATTTTGTTGAAAATACATGTGCATAACAGGTCAATTGAGAAGTCCCCGGCCTGACACATAGATGGCGCTACTAGACTTAAATCGAAACGTGTACAAATTTGACAGCTGTCGGATCATTAGTTTGTAAATTATAGTATTTTGAGTGAAGCAACTTTTGTTGTTGTGAAAAAAATGGATAAAAAGGAATTTCGCGTGTTGATAAAATATCGCTTTTTGAAGGAAAGCAAAACCTTGGCTTGATCACGAGTCTCCGGACACTGCCCTTGGAAAATCAGCCATCAAGGATTTGTATGCTAAGTTTAGACGTGGTGAAATGAGCGCCGAAGACGGTGAACGCAGTGGACGCCCAAAAGAGGTTGTTACGGACGAAAACATCAAATAAATCCACAAAATGATTTCGAATGACCGTAAATTGAAATTGAATGAAATAGCAGGTACTCTAAAGATATCGACAGAACGTGTACATCATATAATTCACGAATATTTGGGTATGAGAAAGCTCTGTGCAAAGTGGGTGCCGTGCGAGCTCACTTTTGACCAAAAACAAGTCAGTGAAAACGAAGGCGAAAATCCATGAATTGGGCTTCGAATTGCTTCCGCATCCAACGTATTCTCCAGATCTGGCCCCCAGCGACTATTTCCTGTTCTCAGATCACAAAAGAATGCTCGCTTGGAAAAAATGTTTGTCAAATGAAGAGGTGATCGCCGAAACTGAGGCCTATTTTGAAGCAAAGGTCACAAATCGTACTACAAAAATGATATCAAAAAGTTGGAGGGTCGCTATAATCAGTGTATTACCCTAGAAGAGAACTATGTTGAATTAAAAAAAAAAACGAATTTTGCCAAAAAAAAAATGTGTTTTAGTATGGTAGGCCGGGGACTTTTCAATTGACCTGTTAGCTGCATGCAAAATTAAAGTTTTTAATAAAAATAAAAAGAAAAATTAATTTAAAAGTTAAATAAACAAAAAATAAATAAAAAAATTACAAAAAACTTGTGAAAAAAAATTTTGTATAAAAATAAAAATAACAATTTTTAGTGGAGCCTGATGAAGATTTTAGGGAGCCTGTGAATGATTTTGTGCAGTCGTTTGAAGATTTGTCTACTCCAAAATTAAATTTGCACGAAATTTTTTTTTTACTTTAATGAAATTTATAAATTCAAATTATAAATTCAATTACAAAATATCTTAATACCCTAACCGAGCACTAGCAACAAAGGCTTTTGGCTCGTTGTAGCGAAAACAGACCAGAGCCTCTGGTGGGAATCGATAAGCTAGCACTAGCCTACCGAGGCGCTAAAAAAAAATTTATTAATAAAATATCTAATTTAACAAAATAAATGCACCTGTTTAAACTTATTTCCTTCCTAGTGTGGAAAACAATGAAAAAGTTCCAAAAGTGTAGACTAGAATTACTAAAATGTTTTAGTGAATCTCTGGTTCCAATGTCAACACCTAGTCAATAGTTGTGTAGATTCGCAATGACAAGCACATGTTAAATGCCTACAGCAGAAAGCGTTGGCTGGGGGCATAATTAGTCAGTAGTACTGGTGACAAAGTCAACAGTGAATCAGTAAAGTTTCACTATCGACATTTCCTACAGGAAAGATTTTATACTTTGAATTTTTTTTTTTTTAATTTCTTTGTTTATTAAATGTATAAATATTATTTTTAAGGTGTCATATGCAACATAATGTGGTAGGTACTTAGTATTTATTTTGAAAGTATGTAACTATGTTAAAAACCACAAAAGACATTATGTATACAGTGCTGTGTAAAATAGTAGCACTTGAATTTTTTTTAATTAAAAGTAAAATCTAATTTGAAAATCTTTACGTGGTGTTTGGTAGGACGAACGCCGCCATTGTTAGGAGCAAATTATGATCTTCTGATTGATTGAGCAGAAAACTAATTTAACTATGCTGAAGCAAATTTCTTTTTCGGAGAATTTTAATTTCAAACTTCAATTGGTCTAAATCCATTTCAATTGGATGGACAGAAAAACATTCAAAAAAAATGTAGAATTGTCAGAAAAAGAACTTTGCCTCAGCCTGGTTAAAGTGATACTGCGAATTTTGTTTGGTACTTGGTCGCTTGAGGAAGAAGTTTGGGACAGTCAAATCGTAAGATCTGACTGGCCAAGCCAAAACACCTAAATGAGAGATTACAAGCGCTGGGAAATCATATTTCAACTAGACGAATAATGAATTTTGTGTCTGGCAGTCTGGGTTCAAATTCTGCCAAGGAAATTTTTTTTAGGCTCAATTTTTATTTCTGTTTTTAATTTTTTTTATAATCCAGATTCCATACAATATATTATTGGATCTAATCTGAAACAATTTGATCTGGCATTTTTTAGATCAATTTAGATCTTAATAAATCCCTATATATGTACATTGCTGAATCTTTTTTGATGTATCATTTTTCGGATCAATTTCTCCAAATCTCCAAATATTTTGCTAAATCTTATTTGATCTGCCATTTTTCGGATCAATTTAGATCTTTCCTAATCCCCAAATATTTTGCTAAATCTTGCTCGATCTGGCATTGTTCGGATCAAATAAGATCAATTTGATATTAGAGCAGATATTAAAGAAAATGAAATTTGATATGATTAAATATTGCGCCAGATCAATTTAGATCCTACTTAATCCCCAAATATATTTGCTCGATCTAATTTGATGTGTCATTTTTCAGATCACTTTAGGTCCTTCTAAGTCTCAAAATATATTGCTTTATTTAATTTGATCTGTCATTTTTTGGATCAAATAAGATCAATTTGATATTAGAGCAGATAATAAAGAATATGAAATTTGATATGATTTAATATTGTGCCAGATCAAATAATATATTTGCTCGATCTAATTTGGGCTGCCATTTTTTGGATCAATTTAGATCTTTCCTTATCCCCAAATATTTTGCTTGATTTAATTTATTCTGCCATTTTTTTTTTTTTTTTTATCAAATAAGATCAGCTTGATATAAGAGCAGATATTAAAGAATATAAAATTGGATATGATTAAATTTTGCACCAGATCTTACAAAACTCAAATCAACTGCTTTATAGGCTTTAATAAGTATGATAGACAATTTTTAATTATTCCGGTATGTGATGGAAATTGACCGATTTTGATTTCGATCGATTTGGTTAAAAATCGGAATTTCAAAAGCCAAACACCAAGAGGCTTAAAATCATGTTTAATCGTTTCAGCTGAATGACGTGTATTGAATTACATCTTTGTATCTTTTTTTAAAATTAAAACTTATACAAAATTTTCAGAATTGAAATTTCAAAATCGATTAATTTTCTTAATTCTAACTAATATAAATTATATTCACTACAAGGTTGCATTCCATGTCATATAACAGACAATTGACATTTAAGTTCTTTAGGAGTTCTTTCATATCCCAAGAATTTTTTACAAACGTTTTCAATCACAGAAAATTTAACTGTTAAATTATTGCTCCAGATTATAAGATATAATTCATTTTCAATCATCAGATTCTGAAGATATTTTAACCTTGAAATGTGAATCATTAGAGTGATTTCGACTGTTATTTTTGTTTTATCTACAGTATATGCAAGTTTTATTACTTGAAGTCTACACCAGGCATAGAATTAATGTTAAAGCACCAAAAACACAAGCAATATAATAAAAAGTATGTTTTTTTATATTCACGCATAGAAAAAACATGGCTGCAATATGATCACTGCTACTATATTAAGCTTGCTGCAATAGGGTATGGTTGTCACAACCAAGTCATTGGTTTTCTAACCATCAACATGGTCGCTACCATCATTATTTAGTAAATATTTTACTATTTTATGATTGGCACCTTCTATTTTATAACATGATTGGCTGTAACCATACTGTGGTAATAAAAATTCTGACTTTGAAAAAAATATGATAATTGTGCAACGATAAATGCTGGCAAAAATCATAAATAATTATACAATCAAAGAAAGAAAAGTTCTTAAAGTCTATGATTTTTTTCCTTAACAATTTTTCTTCAAAAAGTCCTTAATATTAATTTTTTTTTAAGAAAAACATTTCTAAAGGAAATATTCTTAAATTTAAAGAGCTTTTTCATGGTTTCTAAGAAACTTTTCCTTTAAGAAATTTTATTAGATTATGGATCATATAATGATAATTCAGGAATCATAATATAGTTATGAGGGGCAATAATATGATAACATTTTGAATATACTATGGTTACGTGCGATCATATTATAATAAATTTATTATAACATGTTTATTTAGGACCATATTATGGTAAAAATATGGTTATTTTATTATCATAATATGATAACTATAATATAGTACGATTATGGCTGGCACAACCATAATCTCAAAAAATATATAATGCTCTTCGAATATGATTGACCCAACCATGTTTTTTCTTTGCGTGTTAATTTCATGTCTCGTGTAGACATCAGGTTCAGATCTTAAAGTTCGCCTAAGATGTGAAAGAGAATGCCTTCCTTGCTAGTCTAACAGAATGCCTTCTTTGCTAGGTATTTACACACACACTTGCTATACATTTTAGCATGCAATATATATGTACCCAATATACTACATAGCAATCAAACTGCAATACGACTTGAGAATAAGCTTATATTAATAGAGTGTTATAAGCTTTTCTTAATTTCGCTTATTATAATGTTTATAAAATGTGAATTCACAAGCAGTATTTAACAATGCTTGAGAAAAGATTATTATACATAACTTTTTTAAAGTATGCACATATTGAACATTGTCTTTGTTCTATGCTTATAATGCATACAACAAGTGCCATTACTTTTTCTTTAAATTTGTCAAACGTGTTTTGCGTGTACATTTAGTTGTAAATTTTATATAGTGAACGTGCAATTGCATATTAAATTTAATTATTTTTATTTATGGTTAAAATTAATTATTAATATTTATATTTAAAATGAATTATTATTTTTTATATTTAAAATGAGTTATTATTATTTATTTTTAAAATTAAAATAAAAAATAAATGAAATTAAAGAAAATAAATATGACTTTTCTTTTTCAACTATTAATAATATATTATTTTTGTAAGCTTATTCTACAATTGCAAGAATAAGCTTATAGTAATCATACACACATAATATTTTAACGAGGGTTCCGTTTTGATTTTTCTACAATTGTTACGATAGCCTTTTTCAATATATTCTCAAGTCTTTTTCAACATAAAGGCTTGTGCTTGTAAGCTTATAATAATATTTTTCTCAAGTCATTTGGTATGTTGGGTACAAACATTTATCAAATTGTTTATCTAATAGTGTGGTGGAGTGGCATGTTGGTCGTTGTTATGTTTTCGAAAAGGAGTCACAAGTTTATTTTTGTGGTTAATGTGGTTTAGAAAATATGTTTATAAATTTATATACGTATGTATTTTAAATTAAACTACATACAATATTATTGTTTCAAATCTTTAACAAACAATTTATTTTCAAAACTAAAACAAACTTTTGTTGATTACGTCTTTGTAGTGTATTTGAAATGAGAGAGCAGAGCTTATGCAAAAAGGATTTAAGATGAACTTACTTCGTGTACACTTTCTTAAATAGAGAAAAATATTAGATTAAAATAATTTGGCATTTGCCAATAATAAAATTAAGAACTTGCATGTTCTGTTAACTTGAGTATGTGTGCTTTTTTTTTAAATATACTTATGTATATCGTATATATATATATTTTTTTTATTGGAGGCTTGTATATGTCAAGGGCTGCAAAAAACAAAAGCAATGAAGGACTGACACGTGTTGTATGAAAAAAGAAACAATGATTTTAATTACATGTATCTGGGTAAATGTTGTTTAAAATATGGGGGAAAATTGTAATTAAATTTTGATTATTATCTATACAGTTTTTGTTTTTCTCTGATTCGAAACTTTTGTCATAAAGATAACACCTCATACGAGTAATTTAAAGCATGTTTTCTTTGGATAAAACGTCATATTTAAATGTGGTACTGTAGTGATTTAAATTCTTGTCAATCCTAACAAAAACAACTGGTATTTTAAAAAATTTCTGAAACATTGAAAGTAACCAATTTTGAAATTAAGAACAGCTGATATTCTCAGAGTAGGTAAAATTTATAATAAAAAATAACAACACGAGATCACCAATTTTTGGTATAAACAGTTATTTTTTAGCTCGTTTAGTTTTCAAGATATGGACGATTAATATTGTAGTTATCTAAGCGATTCAATTCGATAATTTTTTTTTTTAATTTCACCAATTTTTTTTTTAAATATTTTTTAAATATTAGCGATTTTTTTTTAATTTTAGCTTTTTTTTTTTTTTGGTATAGCGATTTTTTTAATTCTAGCGTTTTTTGGTATGAGGCCATTTTAAATTTTTTCTAATATCGAACTGAAGCAATTTTTAAATTTTGTTTTTTAATGGCGTTTTTTTAATTCTGGCATATTTTTAATTCTAGCGTTTTTGGTATCACAACATTTTTTTTAATTTTGGCGATTTTTTTTCAATTTCGAATCATAGCAATTTCTCAATTTTGTTTTTTTCTTAATTTAAGTGGCTCTAACATTTTTCAAATGTTAGTGATTTTTGTAAGTTTAGCGATTTTTTTAATTCTAGTGGTTCTTTTTTGTCAATTTCGAATTGTAGCAATTTTTCAATTTTGTTTTTTTAAAAGGCCTTTTTAATTGGCATTTTTTAATTCTAGCGTTTTTGGTATGACGACATTTTTTTAATTTGGCGATTTTTTTTTAATTTTGAAGCAATTTTTCAATTTTTAATGCGATTTTTTAATTTTGGCATTTTTGTAATTCCAGCATTTGTTGGTATGACATTTTTTTAATTTTGGCGATTTTTTTTCAATTTCGAATTGTAGCAATTTTTCAATTCTGTTTTTTTTTATTTAAGTGATTTTTTCCAATTATTAGCGGTTTTTGTAATATTGGCGATTTTTTTTAATTCTAGCATTTTTTGGGTATTGGCTACTTTTTTTTCAATTTTGGCGATTTTTTCAGTTTGAGCGTTTTTTTCGAATCTTGTTTTTTGACATTTTTTAATTTTTTGAACTTCGAATTGTAGCAATTTTTCAATTTTGTTTTTTTATGGCGATTTTTTTAATTTTGGCCTTTTTTAATTCTGTTTTTTTTATTTAAGTGATTTTTTCCAATTATTAGCGGTTTTTGTAATATTGGCGATTTTTTTTAATTCTAACATTTTTTGGGTATTGGCTACTTTTTTTTCAATTTTGGCGATTTTTTCAGTTTGAGCGTTTTTTTCGAATCTTGTTTTTTGACATTTTTTAATTTTTTGAACTTCGAATTGTAGCAATTTTTCAATTTTGTTTTTTTATGGCGATTTTTTTAATTTTGGCCTTTTTTAATTCTAGCGTTTTTGGTATCACGACTTTTTTTATTTTTGGCTATTTTTTTCAAATTCGAATTGTACCAATTTTTCAATTTAGTTTTTTTTTTAATTTAAGCGATTTCTTTAAATTTTAGCTTTTTTTTTTGGGTATTGGTTCCTTTTTTAATTTTGGCGATTTTTTTTTTATTTTGACGATTTTTTTCAGTTTGAGCGTTTTTTCGAATTGATTTTCTTTTTACCAATTTGGCGAGTTTTACATTTTTCTTTATTAGTGATTTGTGAAATTTTAACGATTTTTCCAATTTTGGCGATTCTTAGCGAATTTTTGATTTTTTTAATTATGTTTTAATTAAAACTAATAACGTAGTTATTTATTTTCTAAATTTTAAAATCGAATGCAGAAAGTGGAATGTCATTTACAAATTATTCAATCGAATAAAATTAAACCAAATGAATAATAAATCCAACATTTTCAAATCGATTGAATTCACAAAGATTGAATTCCCAACAATTGAATTCTCAACGATTGAATTCCCTGCAATTGAATTCCCTACGATTTATTTGGCAACGATTGATTTTAATGATTGACAAATCGAATAATGAAAAACAAATGAATTCTTAAAATGAAATCTATGGAGACCAATAATACCCAAGTTTTCAAGTTTTCGATTTAAAATTTGTATGGAATTTGAAAGTTGAAAACTTGAAAAAAAGAAAAAAAGTATTTTGGGGATCAGTGTGTATGGGGTTTAAGAGTTTATTTTCATTCCAAAATTGTAGTTTTAGATTTTTTTCCATAGTCAATCAGAATTGCAAATCGAATAAAGGATTGAATTTTTCATAAACTTTGATTGTAAAATAGTTTATATAGACTCAAATGGAATTCAAAATATATAAGAATTTAAAGTTCACAAATTAAAAAAATACTTCATTCAAAAGTTGTTTTTAACAATATTTCTATTTGTTTTTAAGTGAATTTGTAGTTATTTTTTTACAGTAAATTTTAGTGTACATCTTTTCATCTACAAATGCAGTTAATTTAACTGTCATTTGTCAGCCAACCACTAAATCTATGTTTTGCGAAGTATTCGGTCAACATTCTGAGCGTCATGCTATATTTACAACTTAAATATTAATCTTAATTTAATTAATTTATTAATCTTAATTAGTTAATCTTAATTTGTTTAAATATCTCCGCAAATAGTGTTAGATAATTTTCAAGTACTCGGTAAAATAAGCATGTTGATATCAATATGTTTATATTGTGGACCCAGAGTTGCCACCTATTTGAAATATAGATAAATACGTCATTGCAACTCTGTCGATATACCTCATATATATATATTTTTTCTTTGCTTGCCTCGTCCTTATTAGTTTTATTCTAAAACATTATTATATTCTATCAATAAAAACTTTAATATACTACACATACTATTCTGTGGTAGTATTTTAGACTTTAATTTTTAAAGTAAAGTATGGGCGTGACACTTTTTAATTAATTTTAAATTCATACATACAAGAAAGAAGTGTCGGATTTTTATAGCTTTTACATACATAATATTTAAATAACATTTAAATTATCCCAATATACCATATAGCAATCAAACTGCAATACAACTTGATAATAAACTTAAATTAATAGTGTGTTTTAAGCTTTTCTTAATTTCGCTTATTATAATATTTATAAAATGTGAATTCACAAGCAGTATTTATCAACGCTAGAGAAAAGATTATATACATAACTTTTTCTCAAGTATGCTTATGAACACCATACAACAACAATGCAATATGACGATTGAAATAGAAATATTTTTTAATACATTTTAGTCTTGTTGTCTTTGTTCTACGCTTATAATGCATACAACAAGTGCCATTACTTTTTCTTTAAATTTGTCAAACGTGTTTTGCGTGTACATTTAGTTGTAAATTTTATATAGTAAACGTGCAATTGCATATTAAATTTAATTATTTTTATTTATGGTTAAAATTAATTATTATTATTTATTTCTGCTTTTCCTTTTATATGTATGTATATGCATGTTTAAGAAACATTACTGCTATTTTCGTATTCAAATTATTGTTAAGTTTAAACAAGATTGTGTTTATAAATAATATATTGAATTTTTTTCCTTATTTTTCTTGTTATTTTCAGATGACTGTTTTTAAAAGGAGTTTTCTTTTTGTAATTATTGCATGAGAACAAATTGAAGGAATAATAGTGGAAAATTAAAGAGAAAAATTGTGAAAACACACAAAATTTAAAACAGTAAAAGTTTTAAAGAAAAGTGTAGAAAAATAGTTAATTAAATGAAAGTTGATAAAAACATTAATAATAATTAGAAAATTAAAAAGGTAAACAAATAATTAAGTGTTACAATATTGAAATACAAAAAACATATTTATAAAAAAATATATATTTTATAAATTAATTTTGTTAAATATTTCGTTAATAAATAAATGGAAAATTTACCTGTAAAAAAATATTAAAGTGAAAATAAAAAAAAATAAAATAAATATAAATAAAAATAAAATAAATATAAATAAAAATATTAAAAGGAAAATTATAAAAAACTAAAGTAAAATTAAAAAAAAAATCAGTGAAAGTTTTAAAAATAATTCTGTGAAAAAATAAAAAAAAAAACATTTAAAGTGGACATTTTAAAATTATTACCATTAAAATGTTAAAAAACTAAAATATTAAAATGTAGAAAAATTAAAATATTAAAATGTTGAAAAATTAAAATATATAAGTTTTCAGTTTTATAATTTTAATTTATTAATTGTAAAAATGACAATTTCCCCTGAAGAAGTCACCCAATGGGGTGACGAAATATTGGGATAAATAAAAATATATAATTAAATTTTTTATAAATAAAGGATCTTTGGCTCAATAAGGAATATAATATAAATAGAGAAGATCGAAGAAAACTAAAATAATTATTAAAAAAATATTAATATATTAAATTATTAAAATATTGAAATATAAAAATTTAATTAAATTAATATATTAAAATAATTAAATATTAAATTAATAAAATATAGAATTATTAAAATGCTATAATATTAAAATAATAAAATATAAAAGTATTTAAATATTAAAATAATAAAATATTTATATATTAAACAAAGAGTTACTTTTGCTGGTGCGAACAAGTTGTAACGAATTACCAAGCAATTTGAAAGATATTTCTGTTTTATCAACATTTAAAGCTAATTTGAAACAACATTTGCTTAATAACGTTGAAATGCTTCTTACTTCCTAAATAAATGTTTCGATAAATATTATTATGTTTTGTTTTGTATAAATTGTAAAAATTAAATTGTTTTATGATAATACATGATTATTGTCAACTTTATTAGCCTCTTAAAAGCCATAATTGGCGCTGAGGCATAAATAATATTTTGTTAAATATAAATTTTGAAATAAAATAATTTTAAAAAAATAATAAAATATTAATATATTAAAACATGAAAATTATAAAAATATTAAAATATAACAACATTAAAATATCAAAATACTAAAATATGAAAATAATAAAATATTAATATATTAAAATAATAAAATGTTAATATGTATATTAAAATATAAAAATATTAAAATATGAAAAATTTAAAAATAATAAAATATTAAAATATTATTATAATAAAATAATTAAATACTAATACATTAAAGTAATAAAATATTAATATATTAAAATTATAAAATATTAATATATTAAAATAATAAAATATTAATGTATTAAAAAAAAAATATTAATATTTTAAAATAATAAAATGTTAATATATTTGAATATGAAAAATTTAAAAATAATAAAATATTATTATGTTAAAATAATAAAATTTTAATATATTAAAATATAAAATAAAAAAATTCTTAAATTCTAAAATATGAAAAATTTAAAAATAATAAAATATTAAAATAAAAATATATTATATTAAAATAATAAAATATTAATATATTAAAATAATAAAATATTAATATTAAAATAATAAAATATTAATATTTTAAAATAATAAAATGTTAATATATTAAAATAATAAAATAATATATTAAAATAATAAAATATTAATATATTAAAATAATACAATGTTAATATATTAAAATAATAAATTATTAATATTTTAAAATAATAAAATGTTAATATATTTAAATATGAAAAATTTAAAAATATTAAAATATTATAATAAAATAATTAAATATTAATACATTAAAGTAATAAAATATTAATAATTAAAATAATAAAATATTAATGTATTAAAAAAATAAAATATTAATATATTAAAATAAAATATTAATATTTTAAAATAATAAAATATTAATATTTTAAAATATATTTGAATATGAAAAATTAAAAAAAAATAAAATATTAAAATATTATTATATTAAAATAATAAAATTTTAATATATTAAAATATAAAATAAAAAAATTCTTAAATTCTAAAATATGAAAAATTTAAAAATAATAAAATATTAAAATAAAAATATATTATATTAAAATAATAAAATATTAATATATTAAAATAATAAAATATTAATATATTAAAATAATAAAATATTAATATTTTAAAATAATAAAATGTTAATATATTAAAATAATAAAATAATATATTAAAATAATAAAATATTAATATATTAAAATAATAAAATGTTAATGTATTAAAATAATAAAATATTAATATTTTAAAATAATAAAATGTTAATATATTTAAATATGAAAAATTTAAAAATATTAAAATATTATAATAAAATAATTAAATATTAATACATTAAAGTAATAAAATATTAATAATTAAAATAATAAAATATTAATGTATTAAAAAAATAAAATATTATTATATTAAAATAAAATATTAATATTTTAAAATAATAAAATGTTAATATATTTAAATATGAAAAATTTAAAAATATTAAAATATTATAATAAAATAATTAAATATTAATACATTAAAGTAATAAAATATTAATAATTAAAATAATAAAATATTAATGTATTAAAAAAATAAAATATTAATATATTAAAATAAAATATTAATATTTTAAAATAATAAAATATTAATATTTTAAAATATATTTGAATATGAAAAATTAAAAAAAAATAAAATATTAAAATATTATTATATTAAAATAATAAAATTTTAATATATTAAAATATAAAATAAAAAAATTTTTAAATTGTAAAATATGAAAAATTTAAAAATAATAAAATATTAAAATAAAATTATATTATATTAAAATAATAAAATATTAATATTTTAAAATAATAAAATGTTAATGTATTAAAATAATAAAATATTAATATTTTAAAATAATAAAATATTAATATTTTAAAATAATAAAAAGTTAATATATTAAAATAATAAAATATTAATATACTAAAATAATAAAATATTAATATTTTAAAACAATAATATTAAAATATAAAATAAAAAAATTCTTAAATTCTAAAATATAAAAAATTTAAAAATAATAAAATATTAAAATAAAATTGTATTAAAATAATAAAATATTAATATATTAAAATAATAAAATTCTAAAACATGAAAATTTTAAAATAATGAAATATTAAAATATTATATTAAAATAATAAAATTTTAATTTCCCGGTGGGGGCGGGTACCTAGGAGGTGGCAGGTATTAAAATATAACTATAATTAAATAATAAAATATTAATTATTAAAATATGAAAATATTAAAATAAAAAAATATCAAAATATCAAAAAAATTTAAATAATAAAATATGAAAATTTTAAATTAATGAAATATTAAATTATTAAAATATTATTATATTAAAATAATAATATATTAACATATCCAAATATGAAAATATTAAAATATAATAATATTAAAATACTTAAGTATGAAAATTTTAAAATAATAATAATATATTAAAGTATTAAAATATTATTATATTAAAATATTAATATATTGAAATAATAAAATATTGATAAATTAAAATAATAAAATATTAATATAATAAAATAATAAAATATTAATATATTTAAATATGAAAATATCAAAATATAAAAATATTAAAATATGAAAATATTAAAATACAAAAATATTAATATATACAAATTTTATTATTTATTTATTTATATATTTATTTATTTTTATTAAACATATAATTACAAATTATACTTTAATACCTTAACCGAGCACTAGCAACGAAGGCCTTCAGCTCGTTGTAGCGAAAACAGACCAGAGCCTCTGGTGGGAATCGAACCCACGACCCCCGCACTGATAAGCTAGCACGCTACCAACTAGCCTACCGGCGCGCTCATCTACAAATTTTAAAATAATAAAATATTAATAAATTGAAATAATAAAATATTAAAATTTTAAAATATTAAAATATTACAACATTTTAATATTAAATTATTGAAATATTGAAATATTAATTAATATTAAAATATTTAAACATTAAATAAGGTTAAATAAGGAATACGTGAATAAAAAACTAAAAAAAAAAAAACAAAGTATAAAAATGCAAAATATTAAAAACCAAAAATTATAAAAATCTGAGAAATTTAAAATATAAAAAATCAAAAATGTGGAAGTCAAAAATCATATACATACAATCAAAAAATATTTAAAAAAATAAAAAAAATTCAGAAATCAAAAATCAAAAATATGAAAAACAACAACTATAAAAAAATATAATAAAAAAAAAAAATTAAAAAAAAATATATAGAAAAGTCAAAATATAAAAGAATTAAAAAAAGTCAACAAAAAATTTTAAATATGAATAATAGCAAACGGAATATAAAAATCTTAATAAAAAATTTAAAATCCTAAGTTAAAAAATTGAAGAATGCAAGAAATCCAAAAATATAAAATTATAAATTTTATATTTTGTAAATTTATTTGCAAAGTGTATTTCTTATAAATAAATAAATAATTAAATAAATAAATAATTAAATAAATAAATAATTAAATAAATAAATAATTAAATAAATAAACGAATAAATTAATAAATAAATAAAAATAAAATAAATAAAATTATAAAAATATAATGTAAATGTTGTCAATTTTAAAATCAGAGTGAATACAATGTATTTTTAATATGACTTTTATATATTGTTTAATTTCAGAAAACTAGAAAATAATCTAACACTTGAAAAAAAAAAAAAGAAAAATTTTTTTTAAAAAATTCTTAAGCAATGATAGACAATTTTTAAAAATACTAAATAAACAATGGAAACTATAACAAAATTTGATAATCTTGATGATTGTCAAAACGAAAATACAATTTTAACCAAAACCGGCAATAAAAATAAAAAAAGTTTAATAACCGAAAATCAAATTGCCAACGAAGAAAAAACAACAAAAACAACAACAACAACATCAGCAAAAACCACAAAAACAGCAACTATTATTATAAAACATGCCACATCGCCGACGCCTACAGCAACAAACAAATTAAAATCACAACAACAGCAACATCAATTTCGTGCACCACAACAGTTTGTAAAACATAAGAAAACTTCTTCCACTACATCCTCCACATCCACCTCATCTCCATCTTCTTCCTCTTCTTCATCTCCTTTATGTGCAGCTACAACAACTGCCGTTGCCAATTCTAGTCTTAATAACAACAACAACAAAAAGAATAAATGTTGGAATAAAAGACAACATAGATCATCAAGACAAAATACCCAAACTGCTGCTAATAATTCTCCTAACAACACAACTGCAAGTTTAGAAACAGATGATACTAAAACCACTTCAAAGGCAGATTTGGAAAATATACAAAATCTTAAAAATCCACAACAATTCAATAATCATCATGGGGGAGGTGTTGGTACTACTACTACTACTACTGCGACCGGTGGACAAGGTGGATTACCAGCTTGTTTGTCTGTGACTTCAGACAAATTAGGTTATGGTCATGGTCACATAAAACAACAACAGCAATTGCATAAAAAACCATTACCACCACATCGTGGTGGGGGTGGTGGTGGTGGTCATAACAACCATCATCATCATATTTTATGTGCTGGATCAGCTCATAACACTTTAGGTTCAGCAGGTCCAGCTGCCGTTGCAAATGCTGCTTTAGTGGCCGGAGGAGTTTCAGCCTCAAATCTTACTTGCTGCCATATAAATGGTTGTTCTTCTCATGCAGTTAAAGATTCAAACTCGGCAAGTAATAGCTCTTCCACCAATTCCTCTGCCACTTTACATTTTTGTTGCTTACGTTCCAAGTTCTTTTTGCCGGACAAAAGACCACGAAAAGGCAATTTTATACCACCAACGAAATTTTTACTCGGTGGAAATATATCAGATCCTTTGAATCTAAACTCGCTACAAAATGAAGTGTCGGGTGCTTCTTCAAACAGTAATACACCAGCTACAACACCCCGACAGTCTCCCATTACAACACCACCCAAGGTGGAGGTTATTATACCACCCAATATTCATGATCCTTTACATTTATTGGATCCCGTCGATTCTATGGAATATGAAAAACAATTAACATCACCCATGAAAAGGGGCCTTAGTATACGGGCTTCTTTGGCCTTGGGCCTACGAGCGGGTCAAACTAAATCGCACAAACATAGACATCGTAAAAATCGTAAACCCAAAAGGCGTCGTTATGATTCGTTTAATTCAACTACAAGTACTATAACCGACTCATTGGAGGAGTTCAACAATACAACATCAACTGAAAAGGGCGTCTCAAAGCTTTCAGTTTTAATGGTTTTAGAAAATAAAATCAAACAACAGGAAACAAATTCGGCGGGTAGTGGTGGTGAGGATGAAGAGTTATCAGAGCACAATATACACTCACCACAAGAGCAGCAACAACAGCTCTCAATTTTACATAATGCCACTATTACTACACCTGACATAACAACAACAACAACAACCACCACCACTGCCATTGAGGAGGTCTGCGGTAATAGTAAAATTACAAAGACTTTATCCTCAACTCCTGCTTCTTCGACATTGCAAGAAAATCATGAAATTGTTGAATCTGTTGATATGACAAATACTACTTCGGGGGGTAATATAAATGCTGCAGCAGATGTTGTTTTAACTGCTCGAGAGCGCGCATGCCGTGACTTACGTTTAGATTTGATATCCACCACAACTGGCAGTGGTAGCAATAATACTTCATGTGGTAGTTCTGTTGTTAGTAGTGGCGGTGGTGGGGCAAATGTTGGTGGCAGCGGCAGCAGAAAACGTAAAACAAGTGAGAGTAATAATTCTCAAAAGAATAAGGTAAGTTGAAAATGTGCGTTATGCACCACAGTGTTTTAAGAACATAATAATAACAATAATAATAAAATAAAAGAAAGAGCTTTTGAACATTTTTATAAAGAAATTTTTTTTTGTAAACTTGAAAAGTCTTTCTGTTCGAAAAAGCCATCTGGAACTTATAAATTTACAAAAAGCTTTTACAAAATCTGGCAAAAACAAAACTTTCGCAAAGAATTATTGTAAGGAAAAAAAGCACTACTCAACTAAAAATACTTTCTATACTAAAAAATAAATTAAGAAATTGCATTCTATGAAACGTTACATTAGACTTGTTAAACTTTTTATTATATTTATAAAACGTTTAATTATATTTATGAAACGTTTTATTTGGCAAAAGTTTATCAAGCTTTTTCTGTGCTTATAGGCGATAAGAAATTTTACTTAAAATTCTTATTGAGTGCTGACCATAATACTGCCCCTTAAATTCTTGATATTTTTGGAAAAAGCTATTTTTAAGCTGTTATTAAGTAAGAGCTTTTGGACATTTTTATGAAGAACAAATTTGTTTATAAACTTGAAACGGCTTTCTGTTCGAAAAAGCCACCTGGAACTTATAAATTTATAAAAAGCTTTTGAAAATTTTTAAAAATCTAACAAAAAATAAACTTTCGCAATGAATTATTGTAAGGGAAATAAAAACACCTTTAAACTAAAAAATTTTTTTATAAACTTGAAAAGTCTTTATGTATAAAAAAATCCATCTGGAACTTATAAATTTACAAAAAAACATTTACAAGCTTTTACAAAACTTTCGAAATCTGTCAATAAAAAAACTTTCTCAATGAATTATTGTAAGAAAAAAGCACTACTAAACTAAAAAAAGGCTTTCTATACTAAAAAATAAATTATGAAATTGCATTCTACGAAACGTTAAATTAGACTTGGGACACTTTTTATTATATTTATAAAACGTTAAATTATATTTATGAAACGTTTTATTTGGCAAAAGGTTATGAAGCTTTTTCTTTATTTAAAATTCGTATTTAGTGCTGACTATAATACTGCCCCTTAGATTCTTAGGATATTTTTGAAAAAGCTATTGTATTTTTAAACTGTTTTTAAGAAAGGGCTTTTGGACATTTTTATAAAGAACAAAAATCTTTTATAAGCTTAAAAAATTTTTCTGTATAAAAAAGCTATCGGGAACTTATAAATTCACAAAAAGCTTTTACAAAGCTTTTACAAATTATTTACAAAGCTTTTAAAAATTATTTACAAATCTTTTACAAATAATTTACATAGCTTTTAAAAAGCTTTTACAAATCATTTAAAATGCTTTCAAAATCTGAAAAAAAACTTACTGACAGAATTATTGTAAAAGAAAAAAGCTGTACTAAACTAAAAAAAAACTTTTAATACGAAAAAGCTCTCTAGCATAGCCAATTGTTTTATACAAAAGCTGCATATAATAAGCTGATTATTAAAATTACTCAATTTGTTATAATGGAGAAAATCACAAATATTTCCTCTGAGCTTTCAAAATCTCAACCTTTTAAGAAAATTCATAATTTATTAATTCTCTTTTATAAAAAAGCTCTTATAAATTTATTGGAGAAAATCACAAATATTTCCTCCGAGCTTTCAAAATCCGTTAAACTTTTAAGAAAATTCATAATTAATTAAATCTCTTTTATAGAAAAATATTATGGAGAAAATCACAAATATTTCCTCTGAGCTTTCAAAATCTCTTAACCTTTTAAGAAAATTCATAATTTATTAACTCTCTTTTATAAAAAAAAGCTTTTATAAAAAAGCTCTTATAATATATTGGAGAAAATCACAAATATTTCCTCCGAGCTTTCAAAATCCGTTAAACTTTTAAGAAAATTCATAATTAAATCTCTTTTATAAAAAAAGCTCTTACAAAACACGTGGCATATGAAATAACACTATTTGTGAAAACAATTTTCTGTTAGTTCTTATTAGAATGTTTTTTTTTTCTTAAGTTAATAAATTCTTTTTTTTTTTATTTCAGAAATATTTTCGTAATGATTCTATGGATAAAATTGTTAGCCCCGTGGTACCACAACCAGGTGCATGGAAAAGACCACCCAGAACAACAGCTACTGGTGCTAGAAAATCACAATCAAGACGTTCAACATCTGTTAGTGAAACTGCAGTCACTGACTTAAGCCCAAAAGAAGAAACAAGCACATCTTTAGTAGAAGGTATGGAAAAATAAATAAAAATCTTTAAATTTTAGTAATTTTTTTGTTTTACAATCTTACAGAAATTCCCCGAGATGATACACCAGAATTTACAAAAGTAGAAACATCAGCAGAGTCCGGCCTAGCAAGCAGTCCTTTAAGTACGGCCTCTGGGGCAATTTCCCTAAATACAGGAGAGCCAGATGTGGTAGTAAACGCAGTGACTAACGAGGCAGTAGATACAAAAAATGCTTTCACTTTAGCGGAAAATGTTAAAAAAGAAATTATGACAAAGACAATTTTCTCAAAAACACCAAAACCGAAATTTTATGACGATGGTAAACAATATCGTTATGGCAATTATGATCGTTATGCTGGTCTGCGGCATCTTAATGAATTTATGGATATACGTTTACAAGTATTCTTACAGTATCCCGAGTTATTTAAGAATAAAGATATTTTAGATATAGGCTGTAATGTGGGTCACATGACTATAACGGTAGCTAGAAAATTAGCACCAAAATCTATACTAGGTATAGATATAGATAAAGAATTAATAGCCAGAGCTAGACGTAATTTATCCATGTATGTACGTATACCAGCAGAAATGATGAAAAAAGATTTAATGGAAGTAGATGAAAAAGAAACACGGGATGCAGCAGTAGCAGAAGTTAAACAAAAGAAAGGACGTAGACGTCGCAGAAAGAAAAAATCACATGTAGTGGAAAATATACAACAACAACAACACAATCATCATCATCACCATGGGAATTATACACATTGGCAACAATTCCATCATCATTTATTGCACTATCATCTATTACATCATCATCATAATCATCACCACCACCATCATCATCATTTATATCTGCAACAAGATACAGCAAATAATGTAGATACTTCAAATTTCTTTCCTATATCATTTCCACTATCATATGGTGGTATTACTGGTTCTACTACCAAAGCTACTAGTCCCCAAAATATTGAATCTCAATCGCCAGCTTCAACTTCCACCACTACACGTAGTACACCCGGACATCCAGCCACATCAACTGCTAGCAATAAAGCCAATACCTCAATTTCCGCCTCAACCCATCACAAGGCCAATTTATTAAAATCTAAAAATGATTTTCCCAACAATGTGTACTTTCGTCAAACTAATTATGTGCTAAAAGATGAAAGTCTATTTGCAAATGATACCCAACAGTATGATTTGATATTATGTTTATCCATAACCAAATGGATACATTTAAATTTTGGCGATGCTGGTTTAAAGTCAGCATTTAAACGTATGTTTAATCAATTAAGACCGGGTGGAAAATTAATATTGGAAGCACAAAATTGGGCTAGTTATAAGAAAAAGAAAAATTTAACGGTAAGCGTTCAATTTCAAATTCTTTTTTTTATAGATTTTTATTGATTTTTTTTTTTAATTTACAGGAAGATATTTACCATAATTATCATAATATTGAATTATATCCAAATAAATTTCATGAGTATTTATTGAGTTCTGAAGTGGGCTTTAGTCATAGCTATACTTTGGGTATTCCAAAACATTTAAGCAAAGGATTTAGTCGTCCCATACAGGTTAGTAGAATTTGTAAGAATAATGGTGTTTAAAATCTGCAATTTATTGGAAGCATTTTTTCCCATAAAGAAACTCCTACATTCTAAATCAATTTTCCCAAATGAAAAATTTTCAGATTTTAAAATGACTTTATAATGTGATTACTTGGAAGGAATTTTGAATTTCTCACTTTTTGTTTTTTTTTTTCATTCTTTTAGCTTTATTCCAAAGGCGATTATACCCCGAACCATGTACGCTGGTCCGATGCTTATTATCCGCAAACACCATTTGAAGCTTATCGAGGAATATATGCAACAATACCATCAAGACCTAGTATACATTCATCATATCCCCTAATATCTTCATCCAGATCACAAAATTACGATACACCCCACTATACCGGAGGTGGTGGGGGAGCATCGGGACCCTATAGTTGTCGTCAAACACCAATGCATCAACCATCGACATCACAATCTTATAATCCCCTTGAATCGGATTCTTATCAACCCTCATACGATGAGGAATGTTTAAATCATATGTATGTATTTCCGTCACCTTTATACCAAACGGCATGGTCACCACCCACGAGTATGCGTAAAAGTTCTTCACATACACCTGTGTTTGGTAGTGTGCGAGATGCCGATGAGGGGGACGGTACTGTTATGGCGGGTGGTAGTTATCATAAACATGTTTATCCACCAAATGATGATACCTCCTCACCGAATGCTAATGCCATAAATGCTTTTAATTCTATACGTGATCCAGATACGGATGATTCAAATCAGCAGCGGCCACATGTTTATGCTACCAATTGTGGTGAAAGTTCCACCTCACCGCATCCCAATTTAAATCCAAATGATGCGGAAGCTATAGAGGAGGTTTTACTGTTAGACGATGAGAGATGTGATTTAAGCGAAGCTTAAATTAATTCAATAATTAACTTGCACTCTATAAAATAGTCTCTCCAGAATACTCTTCCTCAAGCTTAAGGGCAAGGTAATTTCAATCAAGATAAACAGGTATGATTAAAAATATCTATCTACTTGACTATGATATTAACAAAAAATGTTAAACGGCACGTGGTATCCTTCCAAAAAAAATATTTGCCAATAAATTGGTAAAAAAAGAAGTTAAATAATTATTGGCAAGTTTTGCCAAGGTTTTGCTTAGCTTGGGCAAAAAAAAAAAAAAAATGGCTACAAATCTATCTTCTCGACTCTGTAATTAACCAAAAATGTTAAACGGCACGAGATATCCTTCCAAAAAAATGTTTGCCAATAAATTGGTTAAAAAAAATATTAAATAATTATTGGCAAGTTTTGCCAAGTTTTTGCTTAGCTTGTGGAAAAAAATTTAATGGCTACAAATCTATCCTCTGACTTTGTAATTAACAAAAAATGTTAAACGGCACGTGATATCCTTCCAAAAAAAATGTTTGCCAATAAATTGGTAAAAAAAATTTAATAATTATTGGCAAGTTTTGCCAAGTTTTTGCTTAGCTTGTGTAAAAAAAAAATAATGGCTAAAAATCTATCTTCTCGATTATGTAATTAGCAATAATGTTAAACGGCACCTGATATCCTTCCAAAAAAATGTTTGCCAATAAATTGGTAAAAAAAAAATTTAATAATTATTGGCAAGTTTTGCCAAGTTTTTGCTTAGCTTGTGTAAAAAAAATAATGGCTAAAAATCTATCTTCTCGACTTTGTAATTAACAAAAAATGATAAACGGCACGAGATATCCTTCCAAAAAAAATGTTTGCCAATAAATTGGTGAAACAAAAATTTAAATAATTATTGGCAAGTTTTGCCAAGTTTTTGCTTAACTTAGGCAAAAAAAAAAATGCCTAGAACTATTTTAGCAAACATTTTTTGCAAATAAATATTTGGTTTAAAATTGGTAAAATAGCTTTACCAAATAAATTATGTAAAAACTTGCCAAAATTTACAAAGTTCTTAGCAAAAAAAAAAAAAAAGTTCCAAAATAAGTAAAGGAATTTAAAATTTAGTATTACATTTTCATCTAAAAAATACCGTACGTATCATCGGGAATGATTAATTAATTTTTTTAGCAAATTAAAAAAAAAATTCGGCAATTTTAAAACTCAATTAAAAAATTAATTGCAAAATTTTTTTTGAAAAAATTGTTATTTAATTCTTTTACAGTCTTATGGGATCTCAGCTAAGACGTTTTTATTAAAAATTATAAAAAAATTTTCGCGAATATATATTATTCCCACCGCTTATATTCGAAATTTTGTATAAGAAACCTCAAATTTTCAAAGAAAAACTTGAATATTGATCAAACGTTCGTTTTATAAACAAAATTTCCCAAAAAGTCTAGAAATCAAAGGGTACAAATTCAATGCCGTCAGGTTCAAAAATAGTTATATTGCCAATGCTGCTACTAAAACAACAACAAATATAGTACCTTATGTTGATTTATTGGGTAATTTATAAACACGAAAAAAAAACATAATTGTTTATCTCGACATGTGTTTTGTTTTTTTTGATAACAACAAAAAATATGAACGCTTAAGAATAATACTTCGTTGTTCCGTGTTATCGTGAATTCATTTTTCCATCTCTGCACATAAAGCTCTTTTTAAAAAGTAAAAGAGAGAAAGCTTTATAGATCAGGGATGATCAAGTTGATACAACAATTGTAATTATTGATACAATTCGAATAAAAAAAGAGTTTTTTTTAAAGAATGCGAAAGATTTTCTAATTTTAAGGATTTTCAAAACTTACATTTTTTTAAACGAAAAACAATTTTTATAAGCAATTCGAATTATAAGATTTTTATAAGCAATTCGAATTATAAGCAATTCGAATTATAAGATCTTGAAATTTTTATGTTTTAGATTCTGTGAATTTGTAATATAAAAAACTTAAAGCAAATTCTTAAAAAGACAGTCTGTGAGCGGGTTCCTTCAGATAATAATCAAAACAATTTTTAAACAATAAAATTGCGTGTTTAAAAATATTCAAAATTTTTCGTTTTTAATTCAATTTTTCAATATTAATCGCAAGATTGTGCCGATACACATGTTCCCTCTACCACATATCCAAATTTCATTTGATTCCAAGTGAACCATAGTCGCCGATATTGGACTTACAATTCTCTATATTTTTAGAGAAAATTTTCCAATAAAACAACTTTTCTTTGTTGATTTATTTTCACCAATACTAAAAACCTTTAAAAATTTTGAACCAACGATGCCAAATTTTTAATTTTAAGAAATTTTTTTAGTGAAATTATAAATTTATATCGGGTTTTGTGATTTTAAAAAATACTTGTGAAAATACTAGAAGAAAAATGTACTGTTTAGAGAAATAAAACTAAAGAAAAAAAGTACCAAAATACAACATTTTCCATGCCTGACAAAGCATAAGAGGTTAACCACAACTGGGTCGATCAACCACGACCGCAAACTGTTACATATTTTTTATGAAAAACAAAAATAGTCTTATGACAAAAAAAAAGAATCAATTAAGTGGTTGTCGTCGATGTTATTGTGATAAGTCTCTTAAAGAGAACTATTAATACTACAAGCAGAGAGAAATTGGTGCTACTCATGGTTCTTCCGATATATTAGAGGTAATGGTTTAAGAGAAAAAAACCAAGAGAAGTTAATCAAGAAAAAAACGCAAAGAACGGGTTGAGTTCCCAAGAAAATGATACAAGGAGTCTGCTAAAAGTATAAAGAGAGTAAGCTAAAGAGTTTTCTAGAGAGCTTTATAGAGAGTAAATTTAATGCTTTTAAAACAATGATTTGAAAACACACAAAATATACATACAAGTTTTAAAAACGCTTATTATTAGTATTTTTGTATTTAGAATCAAATATATTTACAAAAATATTATAAATTATATTAGCGGTATTCACAATTTACTTGGTAAAATAGTATCTGGTCTGGTATTAATATTAATTTTATCAGGCCGAGAAATTCGTTTCACAGGCACATTGTGAATTCAGCTATTGAATTATTTTGTTCTAAAATATTTGTAAAGACATTTTTTTAAATAATAATATTATTTGTAGTTTTTTCAAGCCAGAGTTTTAAAATAGTATGTAAAAAAAAAAAAAGAAATCCATATAAGTTTAGCAATATTTGTAATAATTTATAATTTTTAATGAATATTTTTTTATTTTATAAAAAAAGCCGGGGTAAAATATTTTATATAAACATATTTATTTGTTTCTATATACAAAAAAATGTATATGTATGTACAAAACATATATACATAATATACAGACACACACCTTAAGGCTATATATACAAACATAGTATTTGTAATATGAATGCATAAAAAAATAATCGCCAGATTAAAAACGAAAACAAAAGTTTAGAACAACTTTCAAAATTATTAAAATATTTATAATTTTATAAAAAAAAAACAAAGAAATTTCTTTTTATAATAATTTATATATTATTACACATTTATTTAAAGTTTTTTTTAGAAAAATCTAATATTTAAAATTTTAGATTTTTCTAATAATTTGCAAAATTTTGTTTGAAAATTTTGACGTATTTTTATAGATTTGAAAATTTTTTAAATTTTAAACTTATTTATTCTTGTAGCAGTTATTTAAATGCAAAAAGTCGCAACTATATTAAAAATATTTTAAAGAATAATTTTTTTTTAAATAAAGAATTAATTCTTTTATATTTATTTAATTTTCTTAAATTTAAGGTAATATTTTCTAAAAAATAAATCGGCATATTTTTTCTTAAAAGAAATCTTCTAAATATAAGACTATTAAGATATGTTTCCCCATATAAAACTCTTTAAAATATATAAAAATTTGATGCTGGTTCCGTAGACCTTTTATTCATCTGCAAAATCCGAAAATGGAGACATATGGGGTACGTTCGTAAATGCAGAAAATTTGTGCCTTACTGCAGCAGTTATGCCAATTTTTGTTGCTGATGCGCAATAATCTGTAGCAAATGCTTTGCTACTGCTCAACAACTGCTCAGTTTGCTTTTTAGAACAGTTTGCAAAAGATAAAAATATTTTCACCACAATAAGATTAACAAATATTCCAGGTAATAAAAAAGGTCGAAGAAATTGAACTGAATAATTTATTAACAAATATTATTAAAAATCGTTTTAATTATTAAAATTAAAACGAAAAAGAAGAATAATTTCGCACCATTGCATCAGAAACTTTAATGATGCCATAGTTGCAAAATTTTGCGGCAGCACTGTTAATTGTTTGCATAAAAAAAAACCTTTGACGTAAATCAGTGCTGCCAAGTGATGCTTTTTTGAATGTTTTACTTTTATTATGCTGCAGTGATGCGCAACTATTGCATTTACGAACGTGCCTATGGGTCTCTTTTATGTTGATCCTGTATTTATTTAAATCATCGATATGTATATATTTTTTTTTTAAATTTTGTAAACATATTTCACTTTTTTTTTTTTTTTAATCTTTACAAAAATTTAGTTACGTCTTTTTTGCATTTAAATTAAACTTTATATCTTGTATTTAATTTAATATAATAATATATTTTTTTAAATTTATCCTAGAATTTTATTTAAATAATTATGAATTGTTTATTTCTATTGCCTCCTCTAAAAAATTTAACTTAAATATGTTTATTTTTTATTAGATTTTTAATGAATTATTGAAAAAAAAAAAAAATAACACAAAGATATGAAATAAAGTTAAAGTGAAGTTAATAAAAAAATTATTAAAAATCATGTAATTTTTACACTATTTTTTTTATTATCACAAATACCACATTGACTATCTTGGGTATTTATTTAAGTAGATTGTTTTTTTTTATTATCAATTTGCAAAGAAAATAGTCTATTAATCGACTGTGAGTCATATCTTAAATAATCATTTATTTTTTTCTAACGATAACAGGGGCGTTTTAAAAGTGACTTCTTTGTGACGGTAAACTCGTCAACTATCTACTGAAAGACGGTATAAAACTCAGGATGTACAAAATGACAAATTTTTTGCTTTAAGGTTAGCCTCGTTGCCTCTCGATGCCGACACCATAAGAATTTCATGGTGTCGGCTAAGAATTTTATGGTCACGTCTAAGTGGCATCAAGGCAGCAAGGCTAAAGTTGAAGCTAAAAATTTGGCATTTTGTACATCCTGAGTTTTATACCGTCCTTGATCTAATTGGTGCCACTATACATTTCAACGTTCACTAGACTATGGAATTTAAAGAACTGCAATTTAAAATTTATGCACTCGAGCTTTAGAGACTGTATTCGCAAATGTTACTAAATGTCTTCTGTCACAGAGGCCATAGAAGGGGAGGAGTACAACTGCGTTAGATAACGATGAATTATTTTGCACATCTACAATGTGGACGAAAATGTATCAACCTATCGGAGAATGCTGTAACTTTTGAAAATGCCGGCAACTGTCGGCTTTATTTTTATATTTGTGAAATAAACAGATACAGAATACACGTTGATCAGACAAGGAATGTTGTACTTCTTAAGAACGCGGAATACTCGTGACTATTGTGCAATGGATGATTTATCATGAGCTACCATTTTTATCTAAACGGATACTGAAACAAACAAAATTTGAGCTTCTGGGGGCACTGAGAATCTCCTCGTATCATTCACCAAGAGCCTTAACATTCACTAAAAGTCAGTGAATGGTCTGCCATTTAAGCTGGAGAATCTTATGGATCTTATTTTTGCAAGGATGCCGTGGGTAACACGGTTACTGTGAATGGTGAGTGACACTGAACGAATTTTTATTGTCTTAAATTTAGGAATTCGGATTGAAGGATATGTGTGACACAGCTTACGGTACAATGGACATTTGAAAGTATGCGTTCGCCGGTAGCCTTATGTCTAATTTTGGCGATTTGCAGTGGCCAGCTTGATCGCCCGATTTTTTTTTCTTTTTTTTTTTAAGGCCGTGACCTTTGGAAGCTCTTAAAGAAAATTTCCGACAAGAGTGCCACAACTTATCGCTTTCTCTCTGGTTCTGACTGCTTTCTTGCAAGTCTGGTTAAACCTACATTTAGTCTTTGGCCGAAACTCTTTTTTTTGGAATGAAGAGAGTTTCATTCCAATCAAATATAATATTTTCAAAAATTTTCGCCGGAGCATCAATATTGTTATTAAGGAAACAAAGTTTCCAATTGAAATGCCGAAAAAATTCGTTGGAAGTTCACTATAAAACGATGGAAAATACGGTAAAAAAAACCACAAATGATTATCAAAAAGGTTGGCTGGCTGGCTGGCATCCATTTGACCGATAATTTGAAATTTTGATTTAAAATTTCAAGTGCACTCAGGAAATAATGTATGTTAAAATCAACTGCATATGACAGTTCAGATAACTGCATTTGCAATTTAAAAATTGTGCCATACATTTACCTATTAATTGCCTACAATATGCAGTTATTTTTAACTGTTAAAATCAACTGACAGATAAGGTAAAATTTATAGTAAGAATCTGGTAAATTTTTCAAAAAAATAAATATATCTACAAATGTAGTTAAAAAAAACTTAAAATGCGCTTAAAACCGGCTAAATATTTAGTTAAAAATAACTTTAAACGTAGTTAAAGATAACTATAAAATACAGTAAGAATCTGATAAATTTTTCAAAAAAACAAATATATCTACAAATGTAGTTAAAAATATTTTAAAATGCGCTTAAAACCGGCTAAATAAAATAACTATAAACGTAGTTAAAGATAACTATAAACGTAGTTAAAAATAACTACAGATAATTTTAATAATTTTTTTTTAGTATTTTCCAACTTAGAATTATTTTATTTATTAAAAATAACTATAAACGTAGTTAAAAATAACTAAAAAATAATTTTATTATTTTTTTTAGTATTTTCCCACTTAAAATTCTTTTATTTATTAAATTTAGAAGAATATACATATATAACAAAAGAGGAAACGAGAATTGTAAAGTAATAAAGCTACAAAAAAAAAATACAGTAAGAATCTGATAAATTTTTCAAAAAAACAAATATATCTACAAATGTAGTTAAAAATATTTTAAAATGCGCTTAAAACCGGCTAAATAAAATAACTATAAACGTAGTTAAAGATAACTATAAACGTAGTTAAAAATAACTACAGATAATTTTAATAATTTTTTTTTAGTATTTTCCAACTTAGAATTCTTTTATTTATTAAAAATAACTATAAACGTAGTTAAAAATAACTAAAAATAATTTTATTATTTTTTTAGTATTTTCCCACTTAAAATTCTTTTATTTATTAAATTTAGAAGAATATACATATATAACAAAAGAGGAAACGAGAATTGTAAAGTAATAAAGCTACAAAAAAAAAATAATTCTAACAACTACATTTCATTTGTATACATTCAAATGTTAACAAAATGCAGTAGTTCTTGTAGGTTATTAAAGAAAAAACAACTGTAAAAATTATTGAAATTATTTTTTCTAAGTAAAACAAACAACATTTCGTTTTAAGTCGTTATAAATTTAATTCAGAAAATTGTGTCAACATAAATTCTGATTACCACGTTTTATTTTCATTTGTTTTTCAAACGTGCCATTCTGCTACGCCACTTATCTTATCTATTAAATAATAATATTGAGTAAATATCTAAATGATTTTATTATTTCTTTACAAATTGACTGATAATTTGAAATTATGTATGTTGTATTTAAGATCTGTCAGTCATACATAAATAAAATTTCCATCTGGTAAGTTGTGTTTTATAACTTAAAGCTGGCAATGCTTTTTTTTAAAAAAAGCTTCCATTAATATAAGCTTAGCTTTATGGAAATGATGACTGGAATTGTTATTTTGTTTGGTCATTACTTTTTTTTCTACTTCTACTTCATCATTGTTTGGTAAATATTTGAAGAAAGAAGAGGTGGAGATGCAAACAAAAAAGAAAGAAATATAATTAAACACAAAAAGAAGATATTTTGAACTCAACTGATGAAAGTATTCAACAAAGTTGGTTGGCACATACATGCATACATACATTGTGGTTAAAAAGAAAACAAAATTAAACAGAAAAATTTTCTTAATATAAAAATTTATATAAAATATTATAAAAAAGTGAGTAATTTGGTGTTTAAATAAAGTGAAATCAAATTGTATAAAATAATAAAAATTCTTATTATAATTATTTCTTTACAAAAAAAGAAAAATTAAATATTTTAATTTCAACAAATATAAAGTGTGAACGAGTGATTAAAATATAAGGTGCGTGCGTAATCAAGTCAAGCGACAAATATTTCAGTTTAAAGATTTATTTTTCAAAAATTTTTTAAACAAAAACATCTTTTAAATCTATAAACTTGTTTACTTAATAAGTTTTGTAATCAATAATTAAATTGGGTAAATACATCATATGTGGGAGTAGTTAATTGAATAGACAATTTCATTGGCATCAAGAGTAATACATTTTTTTTTTGTCATTACAATTGTTTCCAACAATGCCAATGATTTTGTTTTTAATTGTCATTGATGTTGATGCCTTAATTATAATTGATGAAAAATAACATTTGTTTTAAAAAAAAAAAATTAGTTTTGATCAAATAATTAAAATGCAAATTGGCTGGCAATTTTGTTGAAAATGAAAAGTATTGGGCTCTGTTTTCACGAAAAATTTATTTAAAGGCTTAAAATTGATGACAATAAGTTGAAAAAATGTTATCGGTGAAATGTCCGCATATTTGTGCTCGTTTTACGACATCAAGTTGGTAATTTCTTCTTCTATGTTGGCTTTTTAAAAAGCCCCAAAAGACAAAGTCTCCCAGCGTCAGATCTCGCGATCTGCATCTCGTTTCACATCGATAAAGTTTTCACAAAAAAAACATGTAAAACGAAACCTTGTTCTTCTTTCTATAGGGTGAGTCATAGGCAATTAATTAATCTAAGGAAGATAATAAGGCGCTGTATTTTTGTTATTTCTCTATCTAATAAGAAATTTTACAAAATTAAATGTGCCACAGCTTTAAAAGTTAGAAGCTCGAAGAAAATTTCCAGTAAAAAAGGCAATCATCTTTATTATTATTTATATCTTTGTCACCTTGTATAAAATAGGGTGACTGTAAATTTCTCGATGCGAAAACTTTTGTCACCATATACAGAAACGGGGTGGGGTGCTGGCCAGAAAAGACCAGTTATTAACTAAAAGGCAGGAAATTTTGTCAAATAAGGCGTAACAATAATTCAGCGATCTTTAGGTGTGACGCCTTTTCCAAAAATGATGACACAGAACCTTACTTTGCCCCCACCTTTTGTTCGTTATTTGATCTAGCGTACATTCCTAGAGGCCAATCTAACATGGCATACATTCGAGGGACAGAAAAAAAGGCGATTTCAGATATTCGCAAAATCTTAGTACACCAGTGTATTGAGACATATTGGAGCTGATTCAGCAATTTTTAATACCAGCTTTACAAAGTTTAAATATCAATTAAATTTTTGTGTTTGCCAATGTCTCAATACTTGAAACTACTCAATACTTTTCATAATCATACAATCACAGGGTTGCAATTTTATACAAAAAAAACAAGGTTGTATTTTCACACTATTTTTTATAGCAAAATTGCGCTTCTATGCAGAAAAATACAACTCTGGAAGTATTGAGTTGGTATTTTTATATATTGACTACTTGAAAAAACTGTTGGTATTGAATACTCAATACTTTTGCAACTCTTGTGGCAGACCGCTCGCCTTATTTAAACCATGTTTGTAATAACAGAGTTTTATTTTTTACTTAATTACAAAAATTCGATATGTCCCATACTTCTACCATTTGAGTTGTAGACTAACAAGGGACCACATTAAGGCCTTTTAATCTTATGAAATTATTTTGACTAATTTTGGTGCCTTTATTTTGTCCGTCATTTTGAATTTTCTAAATCTAATTGCAAAATCTGTGAACCTAAAACCTTTCGAACATAAAATTTAAATCTGATTGGATTTTTGCCGCCATATTGGATGCGCTAATTTAAATTTCTTTTATCTTTTTAAAATTTCCGGCCTCAAAAACCACCTGATGCACAATTTCAGCCAGCTGTGACTACGGAAATGACTTGACAAAAAAATTTCAAGTTCTGGCCCTGTTTGCTGTGTATATTTAAATAAAACTTGGCAAAATAGCTTAAAAATATTCCTAAAGTTCTTACCCACCTAAAATTTCAGTTTACATTTTTATTTTAAGCATATTATTTCCAAAACAAAATATTTTTTTTTTAACAAAATGCTTTTATTTTCAATTATATTTGGCCGTTAAAAACATTACTGTCATTTCATTAGAATTTTATTGAATTAATGCCAATGAAAAATTCCCATATATGAATTATATAAATAATAGTGATAACAAAATGTTGTTTTTATTATTATTGTTTAATTTTTCTTATAATTTTATTAATTTATATTTTGTATTTCTTCACTACAATAGTCATTTATACAATTTAAATTGTGACTTCTTCAAAAACCATGTGTGACATTTAACTCACAAGGAAGGTATTTCCGTGGTGACCCACAGATTGAGCGGAAATTTAGATATGTGTTAAAAGAGACAAATTAAAGGGTTATGTCACTTTTTTAGCGTCTCAATATTACATTAAGGTGCTATTTTGACGTTTTTTTTTCAATTTTTAAAATTAATTGTACACTCAGAAAAAAAAGTTAGTAGAAAAATTTGTAAACGGTTTTCAGTCCCACTTTACTATTCTTGTACTGATTTTTAGAAAAAAAAATATTATTTAGCAAATCTGTTTGCTATTTACATTTTACAAATTACAGAGTTTTTACAGAATATTTACAAATTTGTGTTGCTAATTTCAGAAATCATTTTACAAATTTTTGAAAACCGATTTGCTAAAATTAGCAAAAAAAAAAAAAATTACTAATTTTAAAAAAGTTAATATTAAAGGAAATGTTATTTCTAAATTAAACTTACACCTACAAACTTAAATTGCCTTAAAATGTTACATTGTTTAAAAAAAATGGGCGGAAAGTGAAGATACCGACTACTCATGTCTGAAAATAGGACATTTACTTAAAATAGCATTAAAAAGTTTTTTTAGTTCTAAAAATCAGCCCTAAAAACAATTAAAATTTGTGACCTTAAAAGTAAAAACCAAATGATTAAAATATTTTTTAAAACAGAAATTTCCAAATTAAAACAAAATGATTAATTCGTTTATGTTTTAACAATTTTTATGATTTTTAAGACTTTGATTTTTTTTTTTAATTTTGTATGAAATATTATAAAAAAAAAAATAAAGTAAAAAAATTTTGATGCTCGATAAAAAAAAATAAATTTAACATTTTGTACTAATATTAATAATATTTAGTAATTTTTTTTTGCTGATTTTAGAAAACCGATTTTAAATTCCACTTTACAAAAAGTATATTAAAATTAAATAGCAGCTACTAATTTTTCTACTAATTTCATTGTACTACAGGTTGGTTGAAAAGTTCCTGCGCTCGAAATGAAAGAATACTGTTTTTGTTACGAAATATATTTTTTTATGCAATATAATCTCCTAGAAGCTCAATACACTTGTTCCAATGATCTTCCAATAATTTTATCCCATCCTTATAATGGTTTTCCGGAAGCTCTGCAAAATAACCGTCTATGGCCTCTTCATTCGACGAAAAATGCTTTCCACGAAGGAATTGTTTGAGATATCTGAAGAGATAGTAGTCACTGGGAGCCAAATCTGGTGAATACGGTGGATGTTCAAGCCATCGTCAAAACACTTTTGTGAGCAGGTGCATTGTCTTGATGAAAAATGATTTTTTTTTTCTTCTTTAAACCAGGTCTTTTCTCACGAATTTTTTGATCCAGCTGATCCAAAAGGCTGCAATAATATTCAGAGTTGATTGTTTTACCTTTCTGAAGATAATCAATCAACAAAATTCCTTTTGCATCCCAAAAAAAACTGCTTTGGAGCTGAACAACCAGCTTCATTCCACTGTAAACGTACTTGTTTCAATTTAGGATAATGGTGGTAGAACCAAGTGTCATCCATAGTTATAAAACGACGCAAGAAGTCGGTTTTATTCGGCTTAAAACGCTCCAAATTACGCTGAGAAATTTGTTTTCGATCCAGTTTTTGTTAATTGTTAATGTGTGCGGCACTAACTTTCCAAACAGTTTTTTCATACGTAATTCTTCATGTAAAATATGGAGTACTCGTTCGTCTGAGATGCCTATGGCATTAGCAATTTCACGCTTAGTCAAACTTGGATCTTTACTAACCATATTATGTACCTGCTCAATGATTTCTGCTGTGGTTGCAGTTTTTGGTCGTCCTTCGCGTGGATCGTCTTTAAGGCTGGTACGACCACGTTTAAATTCAACAGCCCAAAATTCAACGTTGCGTTTTGAAAGTGAGGACTCCTTATATACTTCTAACAATTGTTTATAAATTTCCTTTGCTTTTAAACCCTTCAAAAGAAAGAATCTAATGACTGTACGATATTCAATTTTTTCCATATTAAAAAAAATCAATGACACGTCAACTTCAAATGGCTTGTAAACAAAGAAAGAATTGACAGAATGACTTGCAACTTTGCATGTGTTCTCAGGACAGTTATACCAACTTGAGAAAAAAAAAAGTTCGGAGCTAGCAGTGCCATCTCTTGGTGAGCGCAGGAACTTTTCAACCAACCTGTACACGTCAGCAGACATGTGTTGCTAAGATTAGCAAAAAATACCGCTGGGCTAAAATAAGCAAAAATTCCCGTAATAACAGCAAAATTTTCAGTTGCCATTACAGACTTTTTTTTGGTGAGTGTAGATAAATTGAGTACCAAACGATAGCTATTTGAGAGAGTAGTCTTAAAACGCATAAAATTGTAAAATTGTCAGAAACAAAAATTTTTTCAACGTTTTTGTATCCCACTTTTTACCCCCTATTATATTTAAGATGAGCCGCTAAAAAAAAGTATACATATGTGCTAGCTTCGGAGGGCCACCCCAAGGAATACCTTCCTTGTCAATTTATAACAAATTAAAATTGAGTATCTCATTCTCATATCTCATTGTTGTTATTTGTAATATAAACGTTATTTTGTTTGCTGAGACAAACATCAAAATTTTCTAAACCTTAAGTGTTTCTAATTCCAAACAAAAAAAAAAAATCAACACATGTCAGTGTTAAAAAATATTTATTACAAAATTTTTGAAAAAAAAAATGTTTTAATTGTAATCAATAAAAATTGTTTACCATAATAAAATTGAAAATTAAACCTGCTTCATTTTTGATTTTAACATTTTTATGATTATTGTGTGACAGCTGTTTTTTTTTTATCAGAATACAACTTATGTAAGCAAAATGTTATAATTTACTAATGTTTTAACAACTTTTTCAAGTGACATTAAAAGCGGTCAAGATCAAATATATTAAAATTCATTATTAATACATTAACCTTAGTTTAAGTTCTTATAATACAAAATTTAAAACCGGATAAGAATTTTACAGGTTTTCTGTGGCACCTTTTAGATAAAAACAAATGATGTATTTTGATATTTGTCATATAATTTGATGACTAAGCGCAAGGAGTGTCCTCGAAGTGTAAATGTTTAAAATTTGAATTTTATATTAGACGTATAAATAGATGTGGTTGTGTGGCAAGCTATCAACGTTGGCTTATGTCATTAACATAACAAATTTTACTAAAATAAGAGAGGACTGGAATCAAAAAATACATTAACACCTCCCTCCAATCAGACAGGAAAATTCTTTGCCGAAATTTTTCCATCTATTCCTGAAAAACCTTGGTACTTCAAGAGTGACATGAAACCTAAGGAGATTAAGACCATTAACAGACTACGCTCTGGGCATGTCTATGACAACAAATATGCTCGTGTAACCGATTCTAATAACACGTACATATGTTCGGTCTACAGCGTTGAAACAACAGCAAACCATTTGATTTTTGAGTGCCCTGAATTTAACGTCGTCAGGCCTAGGCATTCCTTGTTTAGTTCCTATGATAATTTACAGAATGTTTTGAAAACTAAGAATATCAAGATCTACCAATTGCTTATTCAATTCAATGAAGGAGACTGATATTGAACTCTGATCGTTTCTTTTTTCTTTGTGAGACAACATGGCCTTATGAGTGGTTCACTCGCCAACTGGAAGTAAAATAAAAAAAAATTGACATCAGGCCAATTCTTTAAATGTTACTTATGTCAAATTTGTTAAAAGCTTGCCACAAAAACACAGCTTATAACAGGGTTTTGAACCAACCCATGCTCTTAAAAATCTACTGATAATGACAGTTAAATTAAAGGTATATGTAGTAAAAAGCGAAAAAATAATAAAAATAACTGAAAATGCATTTATTTTTACTGTTAAAAAAAACAACTTACAAATGCAGTAAAAAAAATAACTTACAATATAGTAAAAATAAATGATAAATTTTTGTAGCAACTGACAAAATACGTGGGCTTTACAAAATCATGAAAGGAGCACTAAGAATTTAAAATAAAATAGTTTTCAAGTTGGAAAAGACGTCTGGCAAATTTTTAGGAATACACGAAGGCCCTGTGCGAGGTGACATAATATATTCTAAACTAGGGGTGGGTGCAAACTGGCTAAATAACATCTAAACTAAATTTAGGTTTCTAAATTTCTTTGAAATTTAAAAATATTTTCAAATATTTTGCAAAACCCTTTTGTCAAATTGTATTTAGTTTGAAATTTATTAAGCCACAGGGCCTTACAACAAATTGACAAAAGTGTTTAAAATTGTTTCGAAAAATATTTGAAAATATTTTTAAATTTCAAAGAAATTTGAAAATCTGAATTTAGTTTAAATTTTATTTAGCCAGTTTGTACCCATCCGTAATTCAGTTTTTTTTTTCTTAAACAATCGATTTTTTTACTCAATTTTGCTATTTTAAAAAATTGAAAAAATGAATTTCGTGCACTTAAAAATCAATGATGAGTTAGACAAAGTCCATGGCTTATCTTCATAAGTTTTAAAGACTATATACAATTGGGTAAATGAATTCAAATGTGGCCATACAGCAACAATTGAGAAACCTTGTTCAGGACAGGCAGTTACTTCAGAAATCATCGATACAATGCACGCTATAGTTTTGAGTGACCGACGAGTCAAAGAGCGTGAACTAGTTGAGGCCACGGGCATATCACATGGTTCAGTGATTTCAATTTTGCATGAATAATTGGGGTATAAAAAAGCTGTCGGCAAGATGGTGGTACCGCGTTTGCTTACAATCGAACATAAACGCAATAGTGTGACTGATTCAGCAGCTGATTTACAGCTTTCTAATGAATTTCTTCACCGATATATAACAATTGATGAAACATGGATTCACCAATTACCACCAGAAATTAAACCAGAGTCAAAGCAATGGATTTTATGTGAATCCGCAGCGAAGAAAGCAGATACAGTGAAATCTGTAGGCAACTGTTTTTTTTTTGGGATATGCATAAAAATTAGGAAAACAATAAATAGAGAATATTTTTCATCACTATTGTGTCCAAGAAAAAACGCCCACATTTTGTCCAAAAAAAAATTAATTTTACATCAAGATAATGCTCGAGTGCACACAGAGACTACACCAAATGACATATGTCAAACAAGAATTCTCGAACCGTATGGTTATTTTGACATTGCAGTGATTTGCAAAATGAGCTAGAAAAGGTTACCTCCATATAAATTGTATGATACATATTTTTTGTATATCTGTCCCTTTCTGTGTATCACTGCAATTTTGACATTTCCTTTTGCTCATTTTCTAGTCGCCATTTTGATTCAATCAGCTGTTTCTTGTCTGCGGGTGTACACTAGTGCAGTTTCAAAGCCAAAAAGATTCGAGATGAGGTTCAAATTATGACAAACTTTTTAGAGTGAACCTCCAACAGTCCGCAGCAGATAGACGCACAGTACTGCTATCCAGCGATTACTCCAATAATGCGTCAAAGATACCAAATACTTTGCACTGTTGGTTAAAAAAGAGTTTACAGCCCCAAAGCCGGAATATTGATGTTGTTTATAATTAAGAGTTTTTTGTTTCGCCTGGCTTTATACCCAGATTACCTCCTGTAGCGCATGCACTAAGAAATCCCTCCACAGATCTCCTTCCACTACTTTCACTACCTCATGCAGAGCATTCGCCGAAGGACCTTTATGTGTAGCACACATGATCACTTTCATTTTTTTATGTGATATGATTAATATATATTAGTATTTTCTCCAGCTAAGTAGTTACATAACTTCATCAAATTTTATTACCTTAAAAATTAAACTTAATTCACAATGATGGTGTTATACTAATCTGCAGAGGTGATTTTACAAATTTTCATGTATCATGCCATCTTTATTTTAAAACGCTCCACTTTGCCGAGTACAGTATTCCATTATAATGAATCTAGTTTTAGTAAATCTGCAAAAATTTTAATAGAATTTTATTTATTTTTAAGTTTTTTTTTTTTTGTAGATTTACTAATTTTTTTTTATCTAAAAACTTGTTAGTTTGTTTAATTTTATTTTTCCCCCATTTAATTACAGAATTATTATTTTGGCTGTATCTCTGATTGGAAAGTGGTGTTAAAATTGGACAGAAATAAACAACTCAACGGAAAATAAAACCATTACAAATTAATCAAAATCAATCTTATGCATAAGAAAAATTTTTAAAATCGAGTTTTTCTTCTAAATGGCGGTAAGTGTTTTTAATTTTATAATATTTTTTATTGATTTAATAAATGTGTAACTATAAAAAAGTAATTTAAATCAAAAACTTCATACAAATAACACTAACTATATCTTTTGCTATTACTGCAACTATTAGTTCTAATGAATAAATTACTTTTACTGATAATACGAATAATTTATATTTAAATATAATCACACACACACAGGGTGCTTAAACGTTTAGTTAAGATTACATGTGTTAAACATAATAACTCACAGTTATAGAGAACTCAGTCCAATTTACAGAGAGTATTTAGTTTCTTTCATATTCGCACACTCCACTCTGCAGTGTGGATTATTACAGAATTGTGAATAAATTTTAAAAGATTTAATTCTTTTAGAATTGAATTCCTTAAAAGTTTTATTCAATTTTTTAATTCAATGAATGTATTTTTAATTACGAAAAAAACAGTAATAATTTTCCTGAATTAAACTTAAAAAATTTAAATTAAGCAAAAGAATTTCCAGACCCTCCAGTAAGCATTGAAATTAAAGAACTTATTAAAATTTGGAAATTTAGCTATTGATCAAGGAATTCATTCCCTATTGAATAAATTTCTCTTGAATTTATCAAATTATGCATATAATTCCCAAATAGAATTAACATTTTCGTTTAATTCCCAGAAGGAAGGAATAACAAGTTGATTTAATTTAAACGGATTTTAATTAAATCCATGTGTGCTTCCTTGAATAGCATCAATTGCACAGGTATTATTTAAATTAATTATATTATAATTTTATAAATATTCGTCTTTTAGTATTTTATAGTCAGCTTTTCCGATAGAGGGAATAGAAAATTAATCAAGGGTTAAATAGCTGGGTCATATATAACACTTTCCTTTTCTTTCATGATTGTTCCAAAGAAATGTATTTAAATTGGGTATCAAATGAAAGGTTTTTCCAAGATCTATCCAATGCATAGACTTGAATTTAAAATTTAACAAAAATGTTACGAACAACTGAAACTCTTTTTTAACCTTTAAACATCAACTTGGACTTTTTTCTTATATTGTCCCCTTTTTCACATATAAAAATTTTAGAGAAATCTTAAATTTAGAAAAAGTTAATTGAATTCCCTGAGAAAATTGAGTGAAAAGTTTAATTCCTTTAGTGAATTAAGTTCACAATTTTATGAATTCAAGAATTGATTCATTATGTTATAAATTCGTTGACTAACTACACTTTTCCAATTGTATTTCAGAACAGTCAATTGTATTTCAGAATAGTCAATTTTGTTTCTGAAATAGTCAATTGTATTTCAGAAATAGTCAATAGTATATCAGAAATAGTCCATTGAATTTCGCAATAGTTAATTGTATTTTGGAATACTCAATTATATTTCAAAAATAGTCCATTTTATTTCAGAATATTCAATTGTATTTCACAAATAGTCAATTGTATTTCAGAATAGTCAATCGTATTTCAGAATAGGCAATTGTATTTCAGAAACAGTCAATTGTATTTCAGAAATAGTCAATTGTATTTCAGAAATAGTCAATTGTTTTCCAGAAATAGTTAATTGAATTTTGGAAATAGTCAACTCTATTTCAGAATTGGCAATTGCATTTCAGAAATAGTCAATTGTATTTCAGAATAATCAATTGTATTTCACAAATAGTCAATTGTATTTCAGAATAGTTAATTTTATTTCAGAAATAGTCAATTGTATTTCAGAAATAGTCAATTGTTTTTCAGAAATAGTCAATTGAATTTTAGAAATAGTCAACTCTATTTCAGAATTGGCATTTGCATTTCTGAAATAGTCAATTGTATTTCAGAATAGTAAATTTTATTTCAGAAATAGTCAATTGTTTTTAGAATAGTCAATTGCATTTCAGAATAGTCAATTTTATTTCAGAAATAGTCAATTGTTTTTTAGAATAGTCAATTGTATTTCAGAATAGTCAATTGTATTTCAGAAATAGTCAATTGAATTTTAGAAATAGTCAACTCTCAGAATTGGCAATTGCATTTCTGAAGTAGTCAATTCATTCAACACAGGTTGGTTGAAAAGTTCCTGCGCTCACCAATAGATGACACTGCTAGCTCCAAACTTTTTTTCTCCTCAAGTTGGTATAACTGTCCTGAGAACACATGCAAAGTTGCAAGTCATTCTGTCAATTCTTTCTTTGTTTACAAGCCATTTGAAGTTGACATGTCATTGATTTTTTTTAATATGGAAAAAATTGAATATCGTGCAGTCATTAGATTCTTTGTTTTGAAGGGTTTAAAAGCAAAGGAAATTTATGAACAATTATTAAAAGTGTATAAGGAGTCCTCACCTTCAAAACGCACCGTTGAATTTTGGGCTGGTGAATTTAAACGTGGTCGTACCAGCCTTGAAGACGATCCACGCGAAGGACGACCAAAAACTGCAACCACAGCAGAAATCATTGAGCAGGTTTATAATATGGTTAGTGAAGATCCAAGTTTGACTAAGCGTGAAATTGCTAATGGCATCTCAGGCCATTAGCATCTCAGGCGAACGAGTACTTCATATTTTACATGAAGAATTACGTATGAAAAAACTGTTTGGAAAGTTAGTGCCGCACACATTAACAATTCAACAAAAACTGGATCGAAAACAAATTTCTCAGCGTAATTTGGAGCGTTTTAAGCCAAATAAAACAGACTTCTTGCGTCGTTTTATAACTATGGATGAGACTTGGATCTACCACCATGATCCTAAATTGAAACAAGAACGTTTACAGTGGACTAAAGCTGGTTGTTTTGATCCAAAGCAGGTGAAGTCACAACGATCAGCAAAGAAGGTTATTTATGGCATCAGTTTTTTGGGATGCAAAAGGAATTTTGTTGATTGATTATCTTCAGAAAGGTAAAACAATCAACTCTGAATATTATTGCAGCCTTTTGGATCAGCTGGATGAAAAAATTCGTGAAAAAAGACCTGGTTTAAAGAAGAAAAAAAATCATTTTTCATCAAGACAATGCACCTGCTCACAAAAGTGTTTTGACGATGGCTAAATTCAAAGAATTAAAGTACGAATTGCTTGAACATCCACCGTATTCACCAGATTTGGCTCCCAGTGACTACTATCTCTTCAGAAATCTTAAACAATTCCTTCGTGGAAAGCATTTTTTGTCGAATGAAGAGGCCATAGCAGCCGTAGACGGTTATTTTGCAGAGCTTCCGGAAAACCATTATAAGGATGGGATAAAATTATTGGAAGATCATTGGAACAAGTGTATTGAGCTTCTAGGAGATTATATTGAATAAAAAAATATATTTCGTAACAAAAACAGTATTCTTTTATTTCGAACGCAGGAACTTTTCAACCAACCTGTATCTTAAATTTGGTTCATCCCAAGATATAATTTTATTTATAAAAAGAAAGGAATTAGGAAATAAATTTCTTTGAAACTCTCAAGTAAAGTGGAAGTCAAGGCTTATGAATTATTATAATACCCTTGTTTGATTAAAACAATTTACACACCCTGTAGCACTTTTGATTAATAAAACAGTAGTTTTTCAATGTTTTTTTGTTAATACTATAAATATATAACCGCTATGTTAAACTGTCTTTTTAATGTTTTGGCCAATAATCAATCAGTTTGTATAAAATTGAAGTTTTTGTATAGTGTTGATTATTCATTATTTAAATGAATACATTACAAATTAGGGACATTCACTGGAATTATCATATATCTATGTGGACTATTGACAAAAACACTTAAGTCGGCTTGAGAAAATTTATTCAAGCTTTTTTTTGCGGTAAATAAAACTTTTTAGCATTATAGACTAAAAATCATAAAACTTATTTCAAAATTTTATAAATTTCTATAATTAAAAAATATTTCTGAAATGAGTATTTCACAAACAAGGGCCACCACACTAAAACTATTTTCGTTTTATAACTACAAAGAAAAATTTAAAAACGAATTACGAATTTGATCATATCAATTACTGTTTTAATTGATATTGCGCCATACATTTTCCGTTGAAACAGATTTTTGCTGTTAACTTTCGTGATCTAATAATAGATATGTCAAAAAAATTGTCTTTCCAGCCCTCCTTTTACATGACTGTTATTTATGTAGCAATCAGTAATTGTTAATTTTAACTGTAATTGCAGTTGTTTTTTTTATGAAAGAAGGCAAAACAACTAACGAAAAATTTCATAACAAATAAAAAAAATTAAGGTTAAATACCAGAGCGAAGGGACTTTCATGCAAATACATTTTTGTAGTAAATACTGAAAAAACTACTTATATAAAATCAAAGAATTTGCAACAAAATGCCATCGATTTGTTGTTGCATATTTTGCTTTAAGTGCATATTTTTTTAGCATATTTTATGATTTTCAATGCAAATGTGTTGTCGCCAGCAGCAAAATTTGTTTTCCTCATATATTTTGTATAAAGAGCATATATTTTATATGAAGAGCGCTAGCAGTATTCATTTTTGTTGCCTGCAGCTTGGCAGCAGTTTGCTCATCATATATAAAATATAGAGAGGATAAATAGGTTTTGCTGTTGGCGTCAACTTCATTTGATGTGTTCAACCACTACCACCAAAGAGTTATGTGTGTCGCGATTCTCTCAATATATTTACAAACTATCGCCGAAAATAAAAATCCATAACAAAACCTATTCATAAAAACCATGACGAAAAAGTTGAGTACCTAAGGAAAGCATGGATAGTGTCTGCCTCTACTGTTGATTATACGTAACAATGACTGACATATAGTTATATATATAGTTATGGTCAAAAGATCGTTCCATCTTTGAACAAAAACTGACACAGCAATGAATACCCTTAATAATTTCGTGTTACACGTTTCGTATATACATATGTATGTATTTGGGCATATTTCCGTTTCTGTTGATTACGTTTATTGTAGAGTATTAAACAACCAACAACCGGTTAGCCGGTTTTTTTATTTTTAAAAAACCAGAACGGTTTCGGTAAATATGCGAGAAAAACTGAAACACGATGCTAGCTCCTTAAGCATTTCTGACACAAATGTGATAAAAATTCGATAAAAATTTACATAAATCCGCCTGAATGGAAGAAATTTCTTCAAAAATTTTAAAAATATTTCAAGATTTTTGTTTTAATATCTATATTTGTATTTTGTAAAATAAGAAAAAAGGTTAACTGTTTTATTTAGTAAAACTAAAACCGGGTTTTTAGTGAATTCGAAACCGGTTTTTTTTTTAAACCGAAACTCCTTTTTGAGTGAAAGCGAAACCATTTTTTTAATAAAAACCGTAACCGTTTTTTAGCAAAAACCAAAACCGTGTTTTTAGTAAAAACCAAAACCGGATATTTAGTAAAAATTTAAACCGGGTTTTTTGGTAAAAACGAAACCGAATTTTTTTTATAAAAATGATTTTCTCAAATAACCGAAAACCGGTTTTTTTGTGAAGCCCGGTTTTTGTAATACTCTAGTTTATTGTAAAACTCGTATTTCAAACGAAATATTTTTGTACTATAAACGCAAGAGTTTTGAACCGGTTTTTTTAGTAAAAACCGAAACCGGCTATTTAGTAAAAATCTAAACCGGGTTTTTTGGTAAAAACGAAACAGTTTTTTTTTATAATAAATGATTTTCTCAAATAACCGAAACCCGGTTTTTTGTAAAGCCCGTTTTTATACCCTCCACGTTATATGGTGAGGGTATTTATCAGTTTGTCATTCCGTTTGTAATATGTCGAAATATAGTTTTAAGACCCCATAAAGTATATATATTCGTAATCCTTATGCAATTTTAAGTCGATTTAGCGATGTCCGTCTGTCTGTCCGTCCGTCTGTCTGTCTGTTGAAATGGCGATCACGACGCGAAGACGCAAGCGGGGGTGCCTATTTTTACCCAGATTATTGACATTCTCCCGAGCAGTTTGGTATTTAAAATGAGCAAAATCGGTTAAGCGGTTCAAAAGTTATGAGTGAAAATGTGAAGGTACCTCTAAATTTTCCATACAAATTTGTACAATTTTTCTGTATCTATTTTTGTTTTCTATTAAGTAAGTAAAAATGTTATTAAGTCTTCTTCTTGTTCGATTACATTAATTAACTGTCTTACATACTATGAGAATAATATCATAATATAACTAAGTTAGCGTTAAAAGCAACAATGTTAAAGTCGCTAACAGAGCAGTCCTCTGTAAATAACATTACTAAAACTAAATAACAAAAGTTCGTTACATAAATTGACAAAACATATTCATATTACAGTTCATGCAAAATTTAGTATATACGTATATTATATTCAGCCCCTATGGTGGAGGGTATTCAAAGATTCGGCACAGCCGAATTTAGCCCTCTTTTACTTGTTTTTAATACTCTAGTTTATTGTAAAACTCGTATTTCAAACAAAATATTCTTGTACTATAAACGCAAGAGTTTTGAACCGGTTTTTTTTATTAAAAACCGAAACCGGATATAAGTAAAAATCTAAACCGGGTTTTTGGTAAAACCGAAACTGATTTTTTTTTATAAAAACCGGTTTTTTGTAAAGCCCGTTTTTTTTCAATACTCTAGTTTATTGTAAAACTCGTATTTCAAACAAAATATTCTTGGTACTATAAACGCAAAAGAGTTTTGAAAAAACGTCCAAGTGTTTATTATGTTTTTTTTTCTTGTAGTTTTTTGCACTCATGCTTTATTATTTTATTTGTAGTATAATTATATTTTTATCTTTATGCTTTATTTTATTTTTTATATTTTTATTGTTTTTTGCTTTTCTTGAGTTGGTTTTGTCGTTGTTATTGGGCTCTAACTCTGTTTGGGAGTACAACAAAACAGTGGTGCCTGATGATGATATTTTTTTTTGCCAAAAATCGTCAAAAATGTAAAATTAAATCGTCAATGATTTTATGAAAAATTGTCATCAGTAGAAAAATTTTAAAACACTAGTTTCTATTAATTTTTCTTTCAACATTATTTCAAAGAAACTTGAGTAATACTCCAGTATAGCATAGAAAATACTTTAGACTTGCGTCCTATAAATTCTGATATATTTTAGAACGTAAAACATGAATATGAACATTAAATTCAAAAATTAGCACCTCTACTTTTTAAAATATGTATTTGCAAATTTAAATTTAAAATTTTCTTTTTAATTATATAGTTTCTGGGGAAATTACGATTAATGGTTAACATGGTTCTAAAGACTCGAAGCACTTAAAACCCATAACAATTTATTTCGATTGGATAAAGTTACTTCTTTCAATTAAAGTGAAAACTTAACTTATTTTGGTAATTTGCTAATCTTATAAAATTCCTTAATCAGATTTGCAAAATTTTAATACATGATATTAATTTACATCTTACTTAATTTATTTCATCAAAAAAAATCTCAGCCTTTGCATTAGAATTTTCGAAAAATTTTATCTGAAATACAAATGTAATAACATTTACATATCTGAATGCTTTTTATTTAAATTTTATTAATACATTTTTGTCGCAGACTTCTTGTCTTTCAGATATAAAAAATCAATTATTTTCAGTTTTAGTTAATTTTTTCTATGCAATTTTAAGTCGATTTAGCGATGTCCGTCTGTCTGTCTGTCTGTTGAAATGGCGATCACGATGCAAAGACGCTAGCGGGGGTGCCTATTTTTACCCAGATTATTGTACATCCTCCCGAGCAGTTTGGTATTGAAAATGAGCAAAATCGGTCCAGCGGTTAAAAAGTTATGGGTGAAAATGTGAAGATACCTCTAACTTTCCATACAAATTAGTGTATTTTAGTACAATTTCATAGAGCGACTGGTATATAATATATTTTCTCATACTTTTTTCACCAATCGCTTAGAAATTAATAATATTTTGTACACCTCAAATATTTTTCACCTCAAAAATTTTTTTACCACTAAAATTTTTTTTCACCACAAAAATTTTTTTTCACCTAAAAAATTTTTTCACCTCAAAATTGTTTTCACCTAAAAAAATTCGTTACCGCATCCAAAAAAGTTTTTCACCTCAAAAAATTTTTTTCACCTCCATAATTTTACTTCAAAAGTTTTTTACATTGCTTGTGTCAAAAACAATGACAACATTGGTGGAGGGTATTCAAAGATTCGGCACAGCCGAATTTAAGCCTTTTTTACTTGTTTTCTCATAAATTAGGTAACCTTAACTAAAGATACAAATTAAATATTTTCGACTACATTTTCTTGGTAGATTATTTATTTTTAACTTTAAATAAAAGTAGAGGGAATATTACCTGCCCAAATGTGTAATCAATGCTTCAATTTTTGATTTCTAAATTGAAATTAAAAGAATTGTATCGAAAATGACCAATTTTTGAATGGATTTAATTCCGATTTGGTGCCGTTCGATTTGTTGTGAAAAGAATTAATTGAAACCGTTTGTGCAATTTATCTAACGTTTACTCAATCGTTCAGTGATTAAAACAAAAATAAATTTTAGTTCAGTGAATTAAAAAAAATTTTGTTTCCATTCAGTGCCTTAAATTTTTTTTCCGTTCAGTAATAAAAAAAATCCCTTCAGTGATTTAAAATTTAGTTTTTAATGTTCACTGATTTAATATCAACCCTCCCATAAATATTTATTTTATTAAAATATTCAAAAAATGTTTATAAACAACCAAAATAAAAAAGATCTGCTGAAGGGATTTTTTTTATTAACTGAACGAAATAAATTTGATTTTCAATCACTGAACGGCAAAAATCGATATTAAAACGGTGGACGGTAAAAAATTGATTTTCAATGACTAAACGGTAAGAAATCGATATTAAATCAGGGAACGGTAAAAAATTAATTTTAAATCACTAAATGGATTTTTTTTTATAAATCACTAAACGGAAAAAATTTAAAGCACAGAGAAAGGAACGAAAAATTTTTAAAATCACTGAACGGAAATATAAATTTTTTAAATTAGTTAAACGAATTCTTTTTTTTTCGTTCGATATATAAAAAATTAACTCGTTTATAGTGAATTAAATTATTTGATTTGAAAAAAAACCAACTGTTATAATTTTGTATGTCAGTGATGGCTTTTCACCATGATCTTATTAGTTTTCACTCTGCACGCAGGTGAATTGTGAATTATTAAAAACAACACGTTTTTGAAGAGTTTCGGATTTTTTTTTTAATTTCTCTTCATAATTTGTTAATCGTTCAAATTTAATGTATTTTCACCAAAAAATCGTCAATCCTTATTTAGCAAAATCTCAATTAAAAAAAAAAAAAATCGTCACGTCTGGCATCACTGGCAACAAATAACATGAATTAATGCTCTTGACTCTTTTTTTAACCACAATGTGTTTGTTGTTGTTGTTGTTGTTTTTTTTTTTTTGTTAATTTTAGTTAATATTATTAACAAAACGACGTTCTTTGTGAGTGGTTATTGGTAGGTTGGTCGGTAGGTCGATTAGTTGGTTGGTAATGGTGATTCGCGTACGAAACGGGAATATTATTGGTACGGAAAGAGTTTGTGTTAA